>CACSLK010034598.1:14748799-14772742 GCA_902706635.1 Striga hermonthica
TATATATTATACATATGTTATTGGGCCAGGCTCAATTCATTTACATAAACAAATTTTAGAGGTTGTTCATCTGCCCGAGACTTGCACAGTTCTCTTTACACAACCTAACCTCAATTTCGTAAATCTCGCCGAGGACTTGACAGTTTGGTCGCTCGACGGCCAACGCCCTCTGCCCTCACCACAACCGTCTCAAGCATCGCCGCTGTCGGCCCCCCGTTGTGCTTCTCAATCAATCGGGTAGGAACTTTGTCAATTTTCTAAATATTTTCATGTCTGTGAGACTGTGACTCTGTGTCTTTTGAATTTGATTATTATGCTTTGATACGCTTGAAACAGTCAATGAGATTTGAAATTATGATATATTTTCAGTGTTCCATCTGGTTGAAGTCTTGAAAATTTGAATCAATTTGAATATATTAATGATTAATCTCTTTTTCTAACTTTTTTAATTGAGAATGAGGTATTCATCTTAACTTCTCAAATAGAATACATTAGTTTTGGAGCACTCAAGCAGCAATGATTCGAATTTGATTATTTAATCCACCTGAATTGTTCAATTATGCTGATACAAATTTGATTATTTGTTCCACTTGAATTGTTCAATGAATGGCACATGATATTATTTTTTGGTATTTGTCTATATTTTATTAGATTGATATATATATATGTAGCTTCTTTCTTTTTATTAAATCAAAGGATTGTCAAATTTGTTAATATTGTAAATAAATTTATTAGTTGTCCCATCTGTGTTTTTCTTTTTTTAGTATTTGATTGTAATGAATTTATTCATATATTATTATCTCTTTCTATGATCAGATTTGCTAGACAAGTTATGACGGGAAAATACAAATTTGAATCAGGAAGTTCGAAAAGGAAAAAGAAAGAAAAGCAAGAGATAATAACAAAATCTCTCACCGGTTCTATGGATAGGTACGTTACACCTACAACTCATATAGTAGAAAATGAAGTGTTTGGTCCTACTGAAATTGTGCTGGAATTACCTGATACACCCTTAGTTGAAATTGGTCGAGATTTAACTGATTGACATTGAATTGATTCAGATGATAATGATAAAGGGGATGAAAAAATTGAAAACGAAAAAAATAAGTTCGAGAATGCAAATGATAATGAGGATATGAATGATAACCATGATAGAATTGTCAAAATTTGGACGATTTGTTCGATCCAGGAATTGAGAGGATAATATGTCTCAAAGAAAGATTTATTTTTTAGTCGAGAAAGGGCCAGTTAGAGTTACTAATGTTGTGTATCCCATTAACGACAAAGGTAGAAGTTTCAATGATAAACTTTACACTCGGTCTTTATCGAATGGGGAAAAACTTGATGGATCATAGTTAGTATACTCGGAGAAGAATGATAAAGTAATTTTCTTTTGTTGTGTTCTGTTCAAGAGGGATCAAATTATATCAAGTCCCTTAACAACAACAATTACTGGTTATGATGATTGGAAAAATATTTATTAGAGACTTAGAGAGCATGAAAGAAACGTTCATCATATGAACCGTTTAGCAGATTGGACAGAGGCTGGAAAAAGATTGAAAAGAAAAGAAACAATTGACTCGACAAATCAGAGGGTCATCGAGAGAGAGAAGAGATTTTGGAAAGATGTCTTGAAGAGAATCTTTTGTGTTGTCAAAACTCTTGCTAGTTGTAATTTGGCATTTCGTGGGCAAAACGAAAAATTTGATGATCATAATAGTTGAAATTTTCTAAGCATTATTAAAATGATAGCTGATTTTGATCCGATCATGGAAGAGCATCTAATTCGTATAAAAAAAAGAGAGAGACTAAACATGCCCATTATCTTGGCCATAATTTTCAAAATGAATTGATACTTTTGTTGGCGGGTGAGATAAGGAAAAAGATTCTTGAGATTGTTAGAGGTGCAAAATAATTTTCTGTAATTCTTGATTGTACTCCGGATGTAAGCCATGAGAAGCAAATGTCTCTCTCATATTGAGATGTGTTGATGTTTCAAAGACTCCAATTACAGTGAAGGAGTTTTTTATTCAATTTATAAATGTTGTTGAGACAACATGAGATGCCCTCTTTAATGAGCTTAAATCTACTTTGAGTATATTGAATTTTGATTTAAGTGACTTGAGAAGGCAAGACTATGATAATGGTTCAAACATGAAAGGCAATACAAAGAAGTATGTAGTAGAATGCTAAATGAGTATCCTCAAGCATTTTACACTCCATGTGGTTGTCATTCTCTTAATCCGACTCTTTGTGATATGGCGATGAGCTCGGTTCAGGCAAAGTCATTTTTTGGAGTGATACAACGAATTTATAAGTTTGTTTCTACTTCAACAAAGAGGTGGGATGTTTTGAAATCCTTTGTAAAAGATCGTAAATGAAGAGGCCTAAAGTCATGGTCGGATACGCGCTGGGAGAGTTGTGTTGATAGCGTCAAGGCTGTAAGATTCCAGACACCTCAAATTAGAGATGCATTACTGCATCTAGTGGAACACATCGGCGACGCAACAACGGCTAGTGATGCTAGATCTTTAGTGGACTATGAACTTCAAAGTTTTGATTTTCTTGTGGGGATCGTCATCTGGTTTGATATATTGCATAAAGTGAATTCAATTAGCTAAGCTTTCCAAAGAAATGATATGGTCATTGGTGAGAGTATAAGTCTTTTACAAGGCTTGATTCTTTTTTTGGAGGAATACAGAAACTGCAACTTTGAAACTGCAAAAGTTGAAGCTCAAAAGATTGCATCGGAGATGGATGTGGAACCCGCCTTTCGTGAAATTCGGATTCGTCGCAAAAGCAAGTTTTTTGATGAAAATGATGGAGATGAACCAATTCAAGGGGCCGAAGACTATTTTCGAGTAAATTATTTTCTTCAAATTGTTGATAATTCTCTTTCTTCTCTCCAACTAAGGTTTGTGCAGTTTCAAAAGTACGAAGAGATTTTTGGATTTCTATTCAACTTGGCCAAGTTGAAAAACATGGATGTTGAAAGTTTGAAGCATTCGTGCATCCTCATTTCAGGAACTTGAAATTCATTACAGGTGTTGAACTTGAGAACTTTTTGAAACATGAAGTTAGTTCTGATATGATGCACTTGAACTATTCTCGAAGTTGTAATTACTGAGAGAAGCATTACCAAATGGATTAACTAAACCAATTGAAGTCTTGGAGTATATAAAAAGTTTGTATCACGGTTTTCCCAATCCCTGGATAGCTTACAGAATATTGTTGACCATCCCGGTTACTGTTACATCTGCTGAAAGAAGTTTTTCTAAACTGAAGTTGATAAAAAATTACCTTCGATTATGTCTAAGGATAGATTGAATGGTTTGGCTATTTTATCCATTGAAAAAAAATTTGGTTGCAAAACTTGATTATGGTGACTTGATTAATAATTTTGTACAAAAGAAGTCGAGAAGGTTGTAAGTTTATGTATTCTAATTTACTAAATTTTCTCATATTTATTGTTTTTTGTTTATTATTGACATTGTTTATTAGTATTTTCAGTTAAAAAAAAAAACGAATACGGGCCTTTCTTGAAAAAATGTCTGGGGCCTCCAAATTTTTGGAGACGACCCTGCATGCATTTTTTAAGGGGGATTAATAACTTATCAACTAATTTTACCAAACACTTTTATCATATAAGTTAGCTTTTCATCTATAAATCGTAAACTATAAGCTATAAGCTCCAAAATTCACTTATAAGATATAAGCTAGCTTATAGTTAGCTGATCAACAAGTTTTACCAAACATAGCCTTAATATAATTAAGTTGCATTGCATGTTGATTTCAATGGGGTGAGCATAGGTAGGTACGGTTCGGAGATTGATAAATCTCCGGAACCATACCAAATTCGGAGATCACTAAAATTCAATCTCCAGCCGTACAAAAAAATCGATTTGGTTTAGTTTGGAGATTTTTATTTTTCAGTTATGTTCGGTTTGGTATTCGGGACTGTCAGACCGATTCGTTTTGGTTTGGTTCAGTTCGGATATTCAGAAATTTCTAATTATTTTTTAGTTTTTTTTGAATGACCACCTTGTTATATTTTATTTTTTTATATGTTTTTTTTTTAATCCGACACTCATCTATACGACATCATATATACTAAATATATTCTTTTAAAATCAACTTTAGAATTAACTATAATTTTTTGTTAAGACTAAATTTGTGCAACTAACATTAAAAATTTAAAATTCAAACAAAATATAATGTAGTTTTGTATTAAAGTAATGTTTATTTAATCTTCATACCATCCTCCCTATATATTATTCCCGAATGCGTTGAGCCTACATGACTGCTTCTGGTGCTTCGGAATCCTACTTGGCAAAGAATCATGCTTCGTAATTAGGTTTGGACAAATAATATTGATATATTAATAATTAATAATCTAGGTTCGAACATTCCATAAATATTAAATAGCAAACTTAGATATTTTAATACACTTGTATTAATATAACCCTTTAATTATTTGTAATATAACCCTTTAGATATTTTAAGTGACTAATATATCACTGACTTTTGATTTGTTTCCTTCAATCAGTTATTTAATTGTAAATGTATTTTAAAAGTTGTTAACTTGTGTATTTCTTATCGATTTTACATATATAAATATATCAAATTAATCATCTTTTGATGATCTTCGATTTGACATCCATATTGTATATATGAAATAAATAATTTATATTTATCTTTATAATATAAAATTTTTTTATTAAAATTCATTAGAAAAATAAAATTATTTCTCAATTGATATATTTATGTTTAATGTAGTTATATATTGTAAGTTAAAAAATTATTATAATATAACACAAGTAAGTCGCACAAATAAAAAAGTGTCATACTAAATATATAATAATATATTTTTTTATAAAAGGTATTTAAATTTTTAATTATCTTTTCTCATTAATTTTAGATTTTAAGAAAAAATTAGCAAGCACACGTGTAATACATGGGCATTGTACTAGTGTTAGTTATAAGACAGAATAAAACTAAGTATCCACAAATTTAAGTAAAGTTTTTTTTTTTTTTTTTTTTTTAGAATTCTTTAACCTTTCATTCAATTTTAAATATTTTCTTTTAACCTTTCATTCAGTTTAAGTTGGGGTTTTTTCAATACAAGGCCCGAAAGATAGCTAAACTATCAATTCGGGGCTTGAAAGATTGTTTTTCTCAATTCGGGACCTGAATGTTATAAAACTATTAAATTAAGTCCTACAATTATAACAGTCAGGTCCCGAATTGTAGGACTTAATTTGATAATTTTATAACATTCAGGTCCCGAATTGAGAAAAAAAAATCTTTCAGCCCGAATTGATATTTTATCTATATTTCGGGCATTGTATTGAAAAAAACCCCATTTAAGTATTAATTACATGGTGAAAGAAAAGCTTGAAGAACCCTAAACACGACGCTAAGTCATTTGCCAAGGCGAGTAACTTCCTCGTCTAATCGAATGCTATCGCTTAATCGGTTCAATTAATTTCGGATGGCGCTACACGCCCTTCTGCGCAGAAATCTCACCTCTTTCTTCTCGGAGAATTTGTTATCCCCAACGATTTCTAATGGCAGTTTATCTCTCTTGATCGCACATCTCTCCACCGCTATTGGGACAAAACCTTCTACCTCACCTTCATTTTTCGAGTTCTTGACGCACAAACACCAGTTTTCCCCTGAGGTGGCTTCACGCGCCGCCTCGTTTTTATCCCCTTTGAATCACCCCGGAAAATACGAGTCGGTGCTCTCCTTTTTCGTGGAGATCGGGTTCACAAAAGCCCAGCTGGAGAGAACCTTGTTAATCCGGCCCCAGCTGCTCGCGGCCGATGTCGAGAAAATTATCAAGCCCAAGATCAAGATTTTCCAGGATTTTGGCCTACCATCTGACGACATTGCTGTCATAATCTCGAGAGAGCCAACGATCCTGCACGCCAGCCTGAAAAAGAAGCTTGTCCCAGCATTGTCCTGGCTAAAGGACCTGTTGGGTTCGACTGAGAAGGTGACCCGAGCTTTGAAGCAATCCGGGTGGCTGCTTATGGGGGATCTTGAAAATATCACTTTGCCCAATGTCCAGAACCTGATGAGCCATGGCATGACCAGGGACCAGGTCGCCAGGCTTATCACTTATATGCCGCGGGTCATACTCTTCAAGCCAGAAGCTCTAAGCAGATGCTTGGAAATCGTGGATCAAATGGATATCGTTTGGAGTTCGAAAATGTCCGTGTATGCTGTTGGGGTAATTTGCTCGATGCCGGATGGGGCTTGGGAACGCAAGCTGCAGGCTTTTCGGGAAATTCTGGAATTCTCAGAGGATGACATAGTTAGGGCTTTGAAGCATTACCCCAATGTTTTTTGTTCATCTGAGGATAAGATGAGGATGGTCAAACAGGTTGTACTGGGGACTGGAAAATATGAGGCCTCGTCGATTGCTAAATATCCGAGGCTGCTCGTGCACAGCATTGAGAGGCGGTGCAAGCCACGGTTTGAGATTCTTGGGATTTTGGAGAGCAAGGGCCTGATCAACAAGTGGCCTTCTCTCGGATCAATTTGTGATATGACAGACAAAGAGTTCTTCAAGGATTATGTTGGCCAGTATATGTCCATTCGATCTTTATCAATGTCATCATCGTTTTGAAGCATTGATTTAGTTTAAGGTACCTTCGTTATTTGTTGTTGTGCCAAAAAAAAAAAAAAAATCTCCAGAATCGGTCGGTATGGATATTTGTAAAATCTCCAAAATCGTACTAGTTACTTTTTCGGTTCGGTTCAGTTTGGAGAAAGTCAAACGGTCAATGATTATTTTTTCGGTTTGAAGAGATTTCAAACGGAATAAATTGACATAAACTTTATATTAATGCAAATAAGATTTGCCCATCCTAAAATTCCATTTTTTTTTTCCAAATCACAGTTATGTACATGAAAATTCGCGAAGAAATCATTACCCAAACTCACAAAAACAATTTAAAACATCAATCCCTCAATTGCACCAAGTGAAAAAAGCTCTTGAGACAGACACCATTGTACTACACACAACGATAGCATACGATAACAGCCAACAAGAAGGATCGCAAACACGAACACTACTCATGGCAACCACAATACCGAGAGAGAGAGAGAGAGAGAGAGAGAGAGAGAGAGAGAGATGTTTATACACATTATTCATTATGGTCCCTACTTCATACTAAAAAAAACTTCACCAAAGACAGTCGAAAATCAATCAATCCAACACGACCAGCTGATCATACTCCTCGCCCGAAATCGCCAACTCCATAGCTGCCAGGGGACTGATAACCCCTCCCTCCTTCATAAACACCTGCATCAGATTCTGCGAAAACCCGCTAACGAGCGCCACTCCCGACTGGTGGGCAGGCACTGGCGTGGCCCTCGAGTCCCTCAGATTCCAAAACACAATCTCCGGCACACAATCACCATACCCCTTCTCCCCAAACTTCCTCACAATTGCTTGGTAATCAGTCTCCCACGGGTTCAGTGACGCCTGGTCAAACTCCATATCACTGAAAACAAACAGCCTCTTTATCATATTCTCCGGCTTCAGTTTTCCTTCCACAGCCACCGAAAGCAGCAAATCGAAAACCTTCTGGAAGTTGGTGTTCATCATCCAATCCATCCTCTGCACACTCTCAACCTTCTCCTTCAAGCTTTCTCCCTTGACTTCATGAAGCTGGGGATTCTCGCTGAAAGTGATGACCTTTCCCTTCCACGGCTCCTCGCTAATCTCCGAGACCAATAATCCCAGTGCCACCGAGACGTCCATCGGAATCCCAGTCATACTCCCCGACACGTCGCAAACCGCCAGGCAATTACTCAACTTCCCTTGCTTCGCCACGTCATCCACCATCCTCCTCCACTGAAGCTCTGCCACCTCGCCGCCATCAGACTCACCGTCATACAATCCCGAGATTATCTGGTGGGGCAGCAGGGCTCCGGCGGTAATCTTCGCCTCCCCCTTTTTCACTTTCTCGAGGAACCCTTTGAACCTCTCCTCGTCGTGCTCAAAGAATAGTCTCTTGTACCTTTTCATGGCAAGGGAAGCCACCCGGTTGTATTTGATGGAGCCCCAGTTGCCGGCCCCGATGTGGACCTCCGGCAGCTCCAGGGCTTTACGCAGAGGGACCAGCACATGCTTTCTAAGGCGGTTCCTAACACGACACGCGTATTGGATCTCCCCCAAACCTTCGTATTCCGGGTACTCGGCCCTCGGGAAAACCTTTTTCCCGATTGTTTCGCACACTAGGGTGAATTTATCGTAGAAGGCATACAGGGACGGACACCATTTGGCGGCCAAGCTGAGTCTCTTCGGTTGGTCACTGGAGTTGAGTATCTCCATGTCTGACCGGAGGCACTTGGCGAAATAATCGGACACGCGGTCGTGCAGGAACTGGTACTTGGGGTCGGTGTTGTACTTCTCGACCGCGCGTTTGGCACGCTCGATTCTCATCTCTTTGGGGCTCAATTTTGGTCCTCTCTTACTATGCTTCAAGCCGCTAATGGTGGGTCTCGGGGAATAGGTGGGTCTCGGGTAATAGGTGGGTCTTGGGGAATAGGCTCGGGCGGGTGGTTTGTGTCCTTTGAACTGTTTCTTCATCTCCTTTTGCGCTTGCCTGTACTTCCACTGCTGGTGCGCCTCGTTCAGCCGGTCCCGAGCATCGGGGCCCTCGAGGATCCGGAACAGGATCTCCAGCAGGTCCTTGAAGTAGCCGAATTCGGCAAGGGGGCCCACGTTGCCGGCCAGGGTTTTGGGGTGGTTCTCGTGGAGCCAGAGGGCGGAGGCATAGCCGCCCTCCCGGTCGGATTTACCGGTGCCCCGCACGCCCCTGAGGTTGAAGACGAGTTTCAGAGCGGTCAGGGGGTCCTCCTTCCAGGCAAGCTCCAGGCGCTTGGTGACTGTCTCCCGCGGGGTGTCGGGGACGACGTGGAAGAAGAAATCAAGGCAGTGGTTGCCGGAGGACAGGAATGTCGGAGAGTTGTTCTCCGTCAGGCCCATCATCGGTGGTGGGGGGTTGTTGTAGTTCGCCACCATGAGGTCCATAAATGGGTCCGTCTTCTTGGGTTTGGCGGGAGGAGGAGGGGAGGCGGATGTTCGGTAGATCTCGGCCGGGCCGATGAGGGTGACGGGGGACGGCGGGGAGGGGGGTTTTTGGTTGATCGGGGGCGGGCCAGTTAGGGAGGCGGGCGTCGATGAGGCGGCCATGGCGGACAAGTAGCGGACCGGTTTGACGTGGCAGAATGGGGGGAAAATGACGGCGGTGTGGAGGGTTGTGAAGCATTTGGAAGCCATGGCCTTGGTGGAGAGGAGCTCTGTAACTGAAAGATGGTAAAAGATTCGAAAATGAGGAAGACGAGATTCAGGGAAACGATTATTAAGGGGAGGGTTTAACTTGGAGATCAAGCAAAGGGTTTTTAAATAAAATAAATATCCAAAAACCGATATTTCTGTTTCTCTCTCTTTTCCTTTTTAATTTTTCTCAAAAAAAAAAAAAATATTCTTCAAAATAATTGATTCTACTAAACCGTTACATATGGATAACACATGCAAAAGTCATTTATGAATGAAATTGGATATTGTTGGATCAAATTCTAGTTTGTGAAATGTTAATAGTTCTTATAATTTATGGACGAAATTGGATGTTGGTGGGGTAAGAATTTAGTTTGTGAAATAATCAATAATTCTTAATACAAGTGATAGTGATATAAATTACGGGTAAGATTATACTCCCGTTACAGAATTATTTTGTTGGAATTTTTAATCGTGCAAGTGTATCTAGCGGTTAAAAATCCGAACGGAAGGATTCCGTAACAGGACTATAGCAGTTGGATACTACCGGTATACTAAATTTTCATTCGTGTCACAATAATAAATTTTCAAGTTTGTTATGTTCATAATTCTGAATATTACAATGTAAAATTAACCGTAAGTAAAAAGTTATATGTTAGATAATATTGTACACGACTCATTGAAAATTTGTTTTAGTTGACACCTAACTAACAATCTCAAGCAAAAATTCAAAATTGGTCCTATAATTTGGCTATTGTCCAATTTTCCACCCCGATATTGACCACTTTCAAACTCGGTCCAATAATTTGACAATTTAATCAAATTTGGTCATTTTTTATCCAGACCCTGGATAAAGACGTGACGTGGCGACACCATTGCTTGTGTAACAACAAAGAAAAAAAAAAAACCAGCAACAACAATACTATTCAACCAGCAGCAAAAAGAATCAACCGATCAGAGTTCCAACACCATTGCTTGTGTAACAGTCCATCCAACAGGAACAAGTCACCATTAAACCAGCATTAATACCTCCACCTCCCCCTCGCCTTCGCTACCTCGGAAAAAACAGGTCGCCGGAGGATTAGTCGGTTCTGTAGATGGTGGACATCATCGGGTGTGCGGCAGACTAAGGAGTCCAGAGGTGCCCTCAGATTTCGGTGGGTCACCGTGAATCGTCGGAAAATTGAAGAAGAAACCAAATTGTGACAAAAAATTTCAACATCTACAAGCTTTGACCAGAGTAATTGGCAGCCTTATTGATGAAATTTTCATTTGAAATTTTAGGAGATGAGATAAGGACGGGAAAATCTTCAAGATGATATAAAGAAAATTCCGATATGCGGTGGTTGGTCGGTGGCCGGCGAACGGCAGCGACGACAGGCAAAGGGGAATGGGTGAAAACAAATTGCAGGGCTCATTTTAAAAATTCAAATTGCAGAACTGACGTGGATCATTTAAGTTGGAAGTATTTTTCATAATCCCGCCACGTAATACACAATCATGCCATCTCATATTTAAAAATGTCACATCACGTTTTTATCTAGGGTTCGGATAAAAAAAGGAGCAAATTTGATTAAATTGTCAAAATAATTAGATTGAGTTTGAAAGTGTTCAATATTGAGGTGGAAAATTGGACAGTGGCCAAATTATAGGACCAATTTTGAATTTTTGCCAACAATCTCATGTAGGATTAGGAAGAACTAAATATTATCCTTACAGACCAAACTGCTAAAATATTACGATTCTTGAACCTTGACGGAGAATATCATGACATTTGACTTCTTTACAAAACAATACATAAAAGTCAAAAACTGACCATCGATGCTTCGGATCAATCTTTATTAACTGGAATTAAAAAATCTAATGTGGACATACATGCCACATACAAAAATTCAAAATTAGTTCATTAATTTGGCCAAAGTCTATTTTTTCACCCTCACTGCCCATTTTCAAATTAAGTCCAATAATTTGTTGATTTAACCATTTTTTGTCCATTTTTTATCCGCTAATTTAACCAATTTTTGTTCATTTTTTTATCTGCACTCTATTTAAAAACGTGACGTGGCGCCCAATCAAGTTGGTGAATCAAATTTAGTCAATAAAATTTCTTAAGATTTATTTAATTATATAAAATAAATATTCTTCAAATTAATATAATTCATTATTCAAGAGATAAAGATCATATACATTAAATGATATTACTAATGACCAATAAAATTTAAATATATTAACCACTATTTAAAATTTCAACATGTGGTTTATATATATATATATAATTGCTGCAGAGCATTTAATAAAATCTCCAATATTTTACAGCCCAAAAGCATTTTCAGCTCAATATGGTGGGTTTTTATTACTTTATCAATATAGTTATATTTTTATGGTTATTACTAATTGTTATTATATTTTATATCATTCTTAATTTTTTATTACATATAGTAACGTCTTCTTGATTTTTCAAAGCATTTTCATCCTTTATTTATTTATTTTTATTTTTTTGTAACCTCTATTGAAAAACAATTAAAATTAAAAAATAATAATAAAACTATTATCAAATTATATTAAAATTATTTATGGTGATACAAAATTATTTAAGTACTAAAATTAATAATTAATATTATTTACTGCAATTCATGGAGTATATGTTGTCATCTCATCATTTATTCGTACAATCTTATATATATATATATATATATATATATATATAATTGTTGGCAAATCATTAAATAAAACCTAATAAATTTTACGTAGGTGATATTTTTCCTCCAATAACTGTTATAGTTCATTATTATTATTATTATTATTATTGTTATTATTATTATTATTATTATTATTATTATTATTATTATCATCCACACTATCTCATCAATGATAAAATATTTTCTTGCACTTTTTAGGTTAATTAAGATAAAAATTGTTACTTTTTATATTAACTGGGTATTAATTATATTTTTTTGTTGTATTATATAATAGTTATTAATAGAATTTGCAAATATATTTTATACTAAATGATATATGAGAGTTACACAAGCATGAAAAATTATATTGTAATGACATTTTGTTCTAGTTATTTGTTCTAAAATCAGTATTATATTTTTTATCTGATTAAATGATTGTTTTTTAAATAAATTAATTTGTTTTAATGTTATAGTAAAATTCCTTAAAATAGCATAAACAATTGTTATAATAATTGTAACATTTTTTAGCTAATTAATTATTCATGATCACTCAAAATTAAAAAATGAAAAAATTGTATTATTTATTACATTTTATGCAATAAGAAATAATCATTATCTGACATATAATTTTAATATTATAGGGATAAATATAACTTATAATAGTCTGTATTTAAAATATAATACCATTATCTAATTGATAATTTTAATAGTATATGCATACAAATAACTTATAATATTTTATTGACAACTGTACAGATGCACATTGTCGAATACTAGTTTGTATAATATTATCAACCATGACTATTTTTTTAATCATTACTTTTTATTTTGTTTTCTTTCTATAATGAGTTAATGTAAAATATATTTGCATTGGATAATATGCTAAATAAGATAATAAGCTTTAGGATGTAAGTTAGAAAAATCTCTTGATTATTGAATATTTTTTATTTGTTTATTTATTATAAAAAAATATTAAATTCTAAAAAACATGTTATATTAATTGTAATAAAATAATTATGAATATTATATGATGGACAATAATAAGTAAACTGTTATTTTACCTAGTCAAAAAATAAATATATATATTAAAATAAATTTATATTAGCATAAACATATTAGGAAGATAATATATTAATTAACTTACAAGCAAGTCTTAAGTTATATTATGCGATAATTGGTAGAGAAAATAAATAAAACAAAATTATTTTTTTCTTTAAACACATCTTTCTTAGTTATATTATGCGATAATTGGTAGAGTAATTCATAGTTTTTAAACTCGGTCCAGAATCGACCCGGCAGGTCTCTGTGTCATCGGGTCAATTGCTGAATTAGATAATTAATTTTAGATTTTTTTTTTAAATTATATATAGAGGATTTTGACATATAAATATACATAAAAGTAACAAAATTAAATATTTTATATATAAATTTTGTACATTAAAATGTTAATAATATGTATTTCATAACAAATATTACCATATATATATATACAAAGTTTTATTTTTTAAAAAATTATTTAAAAAATAAAAAATAATAAAAAAAATATATAAAGATCGGGTCAACTGAGTTGATCCAGCCGGGTCAATGCCCCGAGTCAACCGGGTCAAGGCCGAGTTTTGATCGGGTCCTTTGTTGCCCGTTCCGAATAGCCCACCCAAACCGGTTCCGACTCCGGGCCGATACAGGTTGAAAATCACTGGAGTAATTGAATAAAAAAAATAATAGCCATCTTTATTAGTTATTTTGCGATGTATAAATCATTTCACATTGATAATAACCATAATTAAACATATGCGATAGTAACCATAACATATCCATTTAATTTGCTGGAGCAGTTTATCAAATAGATTTCTCAGTGCTCCTCTGCACGTTTCAGTGGGAATTAATACAATCCTTCAACCTGGTACACACTGAGCATTTCAAGCATGACAATATTCTTTCCCATACCTTTTTATTCTGATTTATTTCCTTATGCATTTTATGCAACAACGGTTTAGGGAAATCCCCTACGGTTAAACGATGATTCGATGTCAAATTTTGTACGGATTATAACATGATTCTCGACTCAAATCTGCAACTATGCCATAAGGAAATATGAACACGGGAAATTCAGTCGAGCAAGGTGGGATTCCCTCGTTTCGTTATATATGAAATAGCTCGGACCCTGGGTGTTTATATTTCAGAGTTCGATTGAGAATATTGTAAACTAATGGCAAAAGTTGTTTCCCCTTTTTCTGTAGGAGTATTTATACTATAAAATCCACGAACATACTCTTCAAGGTTGACATGTTACTTGTATAGTTACCAGTTGCAGAACCGCACGGTGAGTCCCATGTCAGTCGATTGTTTGTTCGCAAAGGTTTCTGACATGTTTTGTCTGCATTTAATGTTTCGTCAGAGTCCGACCTTCAAGGAATCTGACTATTCTTTTTATATCACGATCGAACTAATTAGTCCAACAAATAAACCACACCCTCATAAAACCAAGTGCGAGCATAAAATCGAACCAATCCAATTTGAGTGGTTGAATCGTGAATTCTTTTCGAAAAATATATATTAACAACTAATATATATTTTTTTAATTGTGTGAATAATATTGTTGAGGAGAAAAAAAAAAATATAAACAAATAAATGATAAAAAATTATTTGCACTCTTTACTGATAATCCCATTAATTATAGTCTAATCTAATATACTGAAAACATCATTCATTCAATATCCTAAAAACCTCAAACAAAAAGAACTCAATCGTGCACAACCAAGCCTTCATATTCCTCCCCTGCAATCGCCAAATCCATAACCCCCACCGGATTCATGTCCCCAGCCACACTTTCCCCAACAAACATCTTCATCAAATTCCTCGAATGCCCGCTCACCAGCGCCACGCCCGCCTGGCCTGCCGCCACCGGAGTGGCCTTCGAGTCCTTCACATTCCAAAACACAATCTCTGGCACACAATCACCATACCCTTTCTCCCTAAACTTCCTCAAAATCGCCTGGTAATCCGTCTCCATCTCATTCTCCGACGCCTTGCTAAGTTCCATGTCAATCGCCTCATCATCCGTCTCCATCTCATTCTCCGACGCCTTGCTAAATTCCATGTCGCTAAACACAAACAGCCGCTTGATCATCTTCTCCGGCTTCAGTCCACCGTCCACCGCCACCTTCAGCAGCAGATCAAAAACCTTCTGGAGGTCCTTTTGACCAAACGTCATTAGTCCCTTGACGAACCTCGCCTTCTTGTTTATACTACTGAGCCCCTCAACCGATCGAAGCTCGGGATTATCGGCAAATGTGATCACCTTCCCTTTCCATGGCTCTTCACTCAATTCCGAAACCAACAACCCAAGCGCGGCCGCCGCCTTCACCGTCTTCCCATTCATACTCGAAACATCGCAGATCGCCAGGCAGTTTCTCAGCTTCCCCTTCTTCGCCATATCATCAACCATACTCAACCACTGAAACTCCGCCACCTGGCGGCCGCCGCGGGCAAGATTCTTGTGAGGGAACCAATCCCCTGCACCAATCTTCGCCTCGCCTTTCCGCAACTTGGCGAGGTACTTGCAGAACCTCTCCTTGTCGTGCTTCAAGAATTCCCGCTCATGCAGCCTCACCTCGTCGGGCCCCAAAAGCTCGTAATCGATCGAGCCCCAATCATTGGCCCCAATGTGCAGCTCGGGTAGATTGAGGGCTCTGCGAAGTGGGCCGAGCACCTCTTTTCGCAGACGGTCCCTAACACGGTACGCGTAGTGCGGCTCCTCGACTCCCTCGTATTCCGGGCACTCATCCCTCGAGAAAATCCGTTTTCCAATCGTCTCACACAGGAGGGTAACTTTGTCGTGAGACGAGTCGAGAGACGGGCACCACTTTGCGGTTGGGCTGATTCGCGAGAGCTCCCCTCGCCTCAGCATCTCCAGGTCGGATCGTAGCCGATCGGCAAAATAATCGGACACCCGATCGTGGAGGAATTTGAAGTCGGGATAGGTGTTGAATCGTTCAACAACCCTTCTAGCCCGCTTGATCCTCTTGGCCTCTTTTCTCTGTTTGGCCCACTCGAGCGTCTTCGCCTTCCACCTCAGCCGTCTTTTGTTCGACTTACTCTTCTTGTCTGCTTCCGCTTCCGGCTCGTTTTTTCCAGTGGGCTCAGACTCTGGCTTGGACTCGGGCTCAGGCTCGTCTTCATCAATTGGCGACTTACGCTTCTTGTCTGCTTCTGCTTCCGACTCATTTCTTCCAGTGGGCTCGGACTCGGGCTCGGGCTCAGACTCAGGCTCGTCTTCATCCATTGGCGTGCCATTGTATCGGTTATAATTGAAGCGGCGCCTTTTAGTGAATCTCATCTGTTTCGTGAGGTCCCGATCCCGTTGAGACACCTTCCGGGAGTCGGGGCCTTCGAGAATCTGGTAGAGGATCTCGGGCAGATCCTTGGAGGATCCGAACCCGGCGAATTTGTCCAAATTGAGGGCGAGGGTCCTGGGGTGGTTCTCGTGGAGCCAGAGGACGGCCCGGTAGCCACCTTCCTCGTCGGCTTTGCCGGTGCCTTTTGTGCCTCGTAAATTGCAGATGAGTTTGAGGGCCTTGAGCGGGTCGTGGTCCCAGGCGAGCTGAAGTCGGCGGGTGAGAGCCTCCGGCGGCGTGTCGGGGACGACGTGGAAGAAGAAGTCGAGGCAGGGGTTTCCGGTCGAGAGGAAGGTCGGAGAATGGCACTTGGTCAGGCCCATGGGTGGGCCGCCGCCGGGGGCGGCGGCGATGACCGGTTCGGGTTCGGGGGCGGGAGCGGCGAGGGGTTTAATGTAGATTTCGGGTGGCCCGGTAAGGGGAATGGCGGCGGCGGCGGGAAGAGAGAGGGATTTTGATTGAGAAGGGACTGAGGGCGCGGTGGCGACAGAGGCGAGGCGGCTTGACATTTTTTTTTTGTTTTTGTTTTTGTGAATTGATGGGATGAAGGTTGGTAGCGATATATAGAGGCAAAAAAATTGCGTGGTGGCCAAGCATTAATATTACGGGAATCAGTTACTACTATAATTAGGGTTTGGACTTTGGAGTAGGTCCTTTTTTTTTTTTTTCACGTATTTAAATAAACAGTTAATTGTTTGGTCTTCGTCGAATTTAAACACGTTAAACTAAATTATTAAAATTGTTAAATTTGGGGTGATACACAAATTTTTATTGATTTTCTATACGTGTCATCATAATTTTATTTTTTTTTCCCAATTACATTAGTCTATAAATTATACTTAAAATAACAGTAAAAAGTTTATTTGATGTTTTAAATATTTTTAAAAATTGTATTATTTTTTTTTATTTAATATTATGATCGTCACACATAAGAATCGATGTTTCTTATTATAATAAGATTTTAAAGCTCATACAATATATCATATAACATGTTTGATGGATAATTTATTTAATCTGCAGTGCATATTGAGTCTAGTTTTGATTATGTAGCATGTATAAATAAACTACAATCTTGGATGACATGTATAAAACGATATAAAATTAACAAAATTCACTCAAATGCAAAGAAATCAAATCTCTAATGGTCTAAATAAATTTAAGAGCACACTCGGTCTCTTTCTATTTACACTTGTATTGAAAAATATAATTTTTTAAACTAAGTCTATTTTCTAAGTGACATATAATTTTTTTTAATAAAGCCCAATGCATAGATTCTCTTAGGTTGTGTTTGGTGGGCCATTATTGATAATATATAATAATATTAACTGTTAATAAACTTACAATTTTAACATGTTAAATTGGGTGACAGATTTTTTTTTTTTTTTTTTTTTTTTNNTTTCCATCAAGCCCATCTCTTGTTTTTTTTCATCAAGCCCATCTCTTGTTTTTTTTTTTCATCAAGCCCATCTCTTGATACCACATCAAACCCTTCAAGATGGTATACCATATCAGCCATTACATAAACACACATTACTTAAAAATGTTGGGGTAAGTGCGCAAAACACAACAAGAAAATGATAAAATTCTAATAAAAATTTTAAGAAGAAATATATTTCAATAGAATTTTAATGGATATTGCAATGCTATCATTTACGTTGAAATTTTTTAATGGATGTCAACAAAAATTCAAACAAAAATATTTCGTTGGAATAAATTTTTATTCGAATTTCCGTTGGATTTTGACGATTCCAACGATAAATTTTTCAACGGGTGTGGAATAAAAAATACCAAACATATTCCAACAGAAATTACTACGGTGAAATACCGTTGGAAAAATAGTCGTTAGAATCATCAAATTCCCTAAAATTCCAATGAATACCTCATACATCATAATATTTTTGTTGGAATCATTACAACGGAAGCTATACAATTGGAATATTCGTTAGAATTTCTATTGGAATATATTACCGTAGGATTTTCCATTGGAATATAACAATTTCTTTTGTAGTGATAGTGTTTCGACAACTAAGCTCGACATTCTTCCCTCCACCTGCGAGAAGTAGACAAAGACGACGTGCAATCTATACTTATATAATAAGGTATTCTATTTACCAAATTTAGTAGGTTGAAAAGTCAACGTAATTAATGTATTGCTATTTCTATCCAGAATTTTATTTAATATTTATTTATTTGTCTTATATCCTATAAAATCAGTTTTAAAAAAATATCTCATAACATATGATAAGTAAAAAAAAGACGTAAAATCTTCACTAAAAATAAAAAATACTTTATTTATTTGTCTATTTCATATTAACATCAGTTTTGTCAAAACAAATTCCATAAAATCGGTGAAGTCAAAATTTGTACGTAAAGTCTTCTATACTAAAAAAAGGTAGATTCAAAATTCCTTATCTAATTACTTCTTTTCCTTATCTAATTCCTTCTTATTATCTAATTGTATGGAAATCTATTCTGATTTTGTTCAATCCTCTAATTGTATTTGTATCATATCCCATAAACTCGGTTTAACAAAAAAACCCCATAACATCCGATAAGTAAAAAAAAAGTACATAAATTTTTTACTAAAATAAAAAAAGCTTTATTTATTATCTATTTTATTATCTAATTGTATGGAAATCTGTTCTAATTTTGTTCAAGTCGATTTCTGTATATTGAGATTCAGATTTTCTAATAAAAATATTAACATGAATATATATCTACTCTACCCATTATAAATTACAAATCTCAAAATATCGAGCCATCATGTTTCTCACTGTCAACCTCCTGCCAACAAAAAATATCTCAATCAGTCTTTTATTCAAAACAATGAATCAGGGATTTGGGTTAATCAAACAAGTCAATAGGTCTAATAGATCTATCAAAGTTCGAATTGTGAGAATGTTTTTCCAGGATTAGGACAACACATACAAATCATATCTCGAGTTGGTTCTGCATGATAAAACTGTAAGCCAGATTATTTGAATTTTTGTTTTAATTTCGAAATTTAAAACGTATATATATATATATATATATATATATATATATATATATATATTTTCATGTATGTATTTAGATACTTTTGTACATGTTTAGTGAAATATATTTTTTTATTTTTTTAATTATATTTTCAGATTTGTAATTTGGCTTATTTATTCTACATATCGTGTATGTATTTAGATATTTACATTATTTATATTTATTTTCGTGTATTGTAAAACTTTTATTGAATATTGCATCTTATAGTATAATAATCCTCAAATAAATATATCTCGTGCCTCGCACAGATCACGTACTATATATATCCCACACATTTTTTTTTATTCATTTATATAATTATAAGGCTGGACAAATGACCTTAAACTTGTGAACCTCGTGCATCGCACGGACTCTGTACTAGTGAATTTCAAATAGGGGGAATGTAATTGTTGGGATCTATGAGGATCTCGTTATGTACAAAATTACAAATTCAATAGCAAACGTAAACCTATGCGCAACGGATCTAAAAGTTTGATGTTCGTATTATTTTTGTGGGGTAGGTGGTAACCGAGCTACCTGACCTCGAGTCGTTCTCTAAGGAAGGTCATTCGGAGCTTTATCTACTACTCGATTGTCCAAAGTACACAAAATAGAAAAATAAAGACCTAGACATTCTAATCGATGAGTTCGGGGTTGAATTAACACTAAAAAAATGAAGAATTACGAGCGATTGCAATCAACGATCAAATATAAAAATTAAACTACCGGAGTCTTTATGCCATCGACACAAAAAAGAAAACAAATAACAAAGATAAATATGCAAGCAATAAGCACTAGGTAATTGACCATAACCTTCTAACCCTAAGTGATTAAACTCTAAATAGAGTCTCAACTCTTAATCTAGATAGGCAAACAATTAACCCCTAAAATCACTCAAGCAAGCAATAAAAATGATCAAGTCCAAACTTTCCATCCATCATCCAACAATACTCACATTCACCTTGATAAGCATAATAAGTACAAATGAGGCAAAAATTGAAGTAATGAGCTTTAAAAGTAAATACTCAATCTTCTATTGCGTAGTAGATGAAAATCAGATTCAAAAGTTCAGAACTTGGACAAAAACGAGAACACCGAAAAAGTCACCGGAAAATGATGACATAAATCTCCAAGGAGAGAAATAGAGAGCAAAATAGAAAAATAAAAATTTTCCCAATGCGGGAAAGTAGAAAAAATGAAAGATGGATTTCCAAAATACAAAGGAAGAAACATATTCATACTAGGTACCAAAACCATGCACTAAACACACACATTAAATAATAACATTCGCGAGTTAGGTTGAACTCGCGAGCAAGAGGTGAAATTTCTCGAGCAAAACTCGCGGGCAGCAGGAGGACTCGCAGGCTATCGACAGCTTCCACGGGCGCGGCGTGAAATTTGCGAGCATGGGCGCACATGGGAGGAACTCGCGGCGCAACAGGATTTCTCGGGCGCGACTTGACAGTTCGCGGACGCAGGGCGCGCTGGGGAACTCGCGGGCAAGAGGCTTTTGCGGGCGCGAGAACAGGAACTCACGGGTAAGGGTTGCGCACCAGGCACTCGCTGGCATGTTATATGTATTAATTGCATTTTGATATCATTTCTCATTATAACCAATGAATTGTAAATGTACTTTAAAAGTTAATAACTATTTTTTTTATCAGTTTTACATATATAATATATCAAATTAATCATCTCTTGATGGGCTTCGATTTAACATTTATATTGTATGTATAAAAAAATTAATAATATTTATCTTTATAATAATAATAACATTATTTTTTAATATTAATAGAAAAATAAAATTATTATCAATATATTTATATTTCAAGTAGTTATATGATATAAGTTATAAAAATTACTATAATGTAACACATATATATGTAAGTCCCACAAATAACAAGTATCATTCTAAAATATATAATAATACATATTCTTGTAAAAAAAAGTTAATAAAAATTAAAATAATTTTTCTGACTAATTTTAAAATTTAAGAATAATTTTTTAACAAGCACCCATGTAATATATGAGTGTTGCAGTAATGAAAGATGAAATATAACCAATTTTTGTGGGAGTATTAATAATAGTCGATGATCCAATTATCTTTACACACATATTTAATAAAACATAATGTATAATATTTGACACCAAATCAAATTTCAAATTCAAGACAATGTTTTTTGTGTTCTAGAAATCATTTCTAAAAATCTTTAAAAAATAATTATATAAATTATGATATTATTTAAATGTTGGAGAAAACACTAGAAATCATTTATGAAATACAAGAATTAATTTTTTTTTTTAGGAATTATAGAAACGGTTTTGAGTGAAAAGAGAAAGGATATGTTATTTTGTTACTAGAAATTATTTAAGAGTTATGAAACCGTTTTTGAGTGAAAAAGAAAGGATATGTTATTTTGGTCATTTCACATAACAAAATGACTATTTTTTACACTTACACAAAATCATAAGACTATTTACTAATATTATCACAATATTTATCACGGTGCATGTATATTGTACTATGCTAGTACTTAGTGGTACATTGAAATGCTGAGCTTGAGCATTTCAAGCTCGTGTTTGTTCGTGTTTGGTTGTTTATCTTTCGAGCAACAATTTGTGTTGAATTCGTTCGTTTAATTGTTCGTCAAAATTTGGATTCGTTCGTGTTCGAATAATTTAGGAAATAACTTTTTGAATATGTTTGGTTAACGTAAAATTTATTCGTTCGAACTCAAAAGTAATTAAAAAATAAAATTATAATATATATTTATATAGTAAAAAAAATTATTAAAAATCATGTAAATATACTAAAATCAAAATTATATTAAATTAATATTCGTGAACATTATCGAACGTTCGTAAACGAACTCGTGATCGTTCGCTTATTAAACGAGCCTACTTTTATGTTCATTCGACTCGATTAATAAAGATTGATCACGAACGTTCAATTCGTTGACAGTGAAGAAAACAAGTAAAGAACAAGCTTAGGAAAATCTAAAGGAAATAAAAGAAAATACACCCATTTTTTATTTTTTTTAATCAATTTTATGGTTTGCCAAAAACTTTTCCAGCAACAATGGCAGCTCTCATTGCATGGCTAATGGATTTGACAACTTCACCAACTTCGCAAGTGTTGCCTTCGAACGAGGGTGCACCTGATCTCATGTACGCCTCCACACACCCAAGAAATTCCTTATTGCACTTCTGGCTCAAATAATCATCTGCCCAACACATTACAATATATAAATTACTAATTAGTATATTTTCTTATATTAGTAGCTTAATGCACACAATTGCTCTATTACTTAATATTTTCTTATATCAGTAGCTTAATTAATATATTTTAAAACACCAAACATTATACAAGTTATAATAATAATAATAATAATTTATTTTTTTATGAAACTTACATTGCACCTTACTGGTTATAATAATGGGAAATGTTACGGTCTCGTTACGGAATCATTTCGTCGGAATTTGTAATCATTTTGGATATAGTTGATCTAACGGATAGAGATTTCGACGGAATGGTTACGTAACGGAACCGTAGCAAGTGTCAGTTTACGAGGCACTGATTGGCCGTTCTTTGTCATTTTCTCACCATCTTGAGTTATTTTAATTTCTTTTTTAAGAGTTGCATGTGACCCACACGTTTTACCAGCTCTTGTTTTTTTTCCCCCCCAAATTTTAATTTCCCTAAATGCATGATTGTATACTTATTATAATATGAGATTTTTTTTCTTAATTGTAGTTGCTTTGGCTTAATGAAAAATACATATATTTAATAAAAACAACAATTTATGTAAGTTTAACTAATAAAGCAACCAAATTAATCTGAAGGGAAATACTAAGGTCCCGTTACGAAACTACTACGTCGGGTTCGTAACCGTTAGATCAACTATCTTTACGGTTACATGACGATCTAACGGTTATAAACTCCGACGAACGGGACCTTAGCATTTCCCTGATCATAATAGTTATAATATCTAATTTAAAAAAAGAAAAGAAAACTTACTTCCCATTTTAGCTATGCACTGATCATGATGCATACAGCAGGCGTCCAGGCGATCACAGGGCTGCTCCCCAGGGCACCCACTGTACAACAGCCCACAATATTTCCCATATCTCAAAAATGGTGGAGCTGCAAATATTAATTAATTATTACATAATCCAAATAAATTATTTAATTAATCATACCAAAATTTCAATTATTTCATCAAATAACTATATATAAGTGGTTTTTTTTTTTTCTATTTTTATTATTTCTACCAAATTTTAATAATTTATTGAATAGATCAAAAGAGAGGGGTGACAAGTTTACCATCACAGAACATTGATTCACATGTCCTACTGCACTGTTTGAACTGCACCACAAATTAATTCAAGATCACAATATATAAAATAAATAAATATGTACAAGAAAGAAAGTAGATTAGACAGCGTTAACAAATAAATAAACGGAATCAAATTAATAAGTCTAATATTCAGCTCGCCTAACGGTTAGACAATCATACTTTTTCAACAAATACGAATACTCAGATTGTTAACAAAAAAA
>CACSLK010034598.1:14804300-14836933 GCA_902706635.1 Striga hermonthica
GCCATATGCATGTGTCTCGGAGAAATGATATCCGTGCTTCCATGAACTCGACGAAGACACACGTATACGTTAAAGCTCAAAATATCGGGCATATAACATGCAAAATGCAAGAGAGTCCCGTCCTTCGGCACCGAATGAAGGCTACTTGTATGCATTTCGGAGAAATAATAAATGTGATTCCATAAACTCAACGAAAATACACTTATGCGTGAAAGCTCAAAATATCGGGCCTCAAGGTCCTCAACGATGCTCGCAATAATATAACACAACCAACTCCTCTTTTGAATCAACGCACGAATCGATTACCGGCGCTTGCCGTAAGTAGAAACCTACACACTCAAAATCCGACGACAACACGAAAATTGGCACGCCCGGCAAGACGTGCCTATCACACAAGTCTAACCCACATAATGTATCACGACTACTCCGGCAAGAGTAGTAATCAAACACAACGAAAACAATGAAAATATGAAAATACAAAGCAAGTTTGAGGCGTTGTACCTTGAAAAACGTCGAGAAAAACAGTTGCCGGAGTGTATAAGTAGAGAGATAGGTGAAAATGGAGCTCCGGTCATTGAAAAATGTACCCAATGATAGGAATCGATAGTACATGACAAGAAAAGCTCAAAAATACTAACCGGAAGCTCGGTGGGTGCTCATTCGCCGAAAAAAATGGTCGCCGGAAAAGTTCGCCGGATTCCGGCGATGGTGGCCGGAAAAGGTGCGCCTCGGCGAGAGGAGTCCAGGAGTGGTCTCGGATTTTTGAAACTCCAAGTGAGTCGCCGGCAATTTGGATTTGAAGGTTGAAGTGATTTGTGGATCTACGAGCTTTCGCCGGAAAATCGGAAGCCTTCTCGCCGGAATTTTTCTTTGAGCTCCGGATATGTTGTCGGCGTCGACGAGAGCTTCGCGTTGATATATGATATGTCATGATCGGAAGAAGTTGGCCGGAGAAAGTGGCGGCGGACGGTGGCTCGCGGTGGTGCGCGGCGGCGCCGGTGTCTTGGGGAAGAAGATGGGCTGGTGGAGCTTGCCGGGTTTCGCAAGTCGCGAATTGGGGTTGGCTGGCGAGCTGGAGTTGGCAGGGCGCGAGTTCGATTTGGGCAAGCGAATAAAATGGTGCTGAAAATTGGAGGGGCGCGTTCGCTAGCGGAATTAGGTTGGCGGGCTGCGAGTTCGATTTCGCAGGGAGCGAAACTGGTTTCGCCGGCGAGTTTGGGTTCGCAGAGCGCGAAAGCAATTTCGGGGAGCGAACACTTGGGGGCTGAATTTTGGCCATAGCACTTTCGCTGGCGAATTGAGATCCGCGCGCTGCCAAACCGTGTTCGCTGGGCGCGAATCCGATTTCGCAGGCGAGTGTCCATAGCTTAAGATCAAATATCTTCCTTAGGCATATTTCAAACCTTTTCAACTCCAACTCCCAAATTAACTTTCGAGCACAATTTTCGCTCGATTCTTGGGCCGTTTTTCGCTCAAAATTTTGTTTGAGCCCAAAATTTCCTCACTTGTCATAATTCAACCTATTTTCCAATAAAAAATCTCGGCTTCGAGTCCTGTTTCTTTCTCCAAAATGACGTGTGTAATGTGGCTTGCAGGCTACTTATTTCCGAATGAACACAAAAACGGAAAAATGCAAACACCCGTGGGTTGCCTCCCACGAAGCGCTCATTTTACGTCTTGAGCTCGACGTCCCCAACAAAAATCAACCGGGATCCAAGAAAAAATGACGATCATGCCACGCCTTCGTATTCTCCAAAAGAAACCGATCCGGTAGCACGGAACAAAGGCGGGCAAGGTAAGCTCTCGTGGCTGCATTCTTGTGAAACCGAGCACGGATTTCGACAACCAACAAGAGAAGAGATAGATCTTTACGCATCACGGCCCCATACTCGACCTCCGAAAATATAAAAATATCTGTGGAGCACGTCGAATCAATCCCGGGCATCGTTTGCACTATCTCGAACGTGTACTCATCATGTTCAAGCATCAGGAGCATGAGCATAGGCACACTAAACTCCTCCGAATGGTCACAGTCCTCAATAATACGAAACGACGACCCAAAGGACATGGGAACCACGTCATACTCAACATCATAAGTCGACTCATCAATTAACTCACACCTCGGGTCAACGACATCACATAATAGCTCGGAATCCTCCTCAACAACATCCTCAACATCATGAACTACTACATCTTCCACTTCAATATCATCCTCCCGAGCACTATCAACATCGCTAAACACAATCGAATCCTCCAATAAATTTTCTCCCAACCCATCCACCATGTCAACACCCGAATCCATGCTCTCATCCTCAATAATCGAATCAAAGCTCATAACACCATCAACGAAAGAGAAATTTGACGTACCTTTCGTAGATTGCAAGTCTGAGTCGTCAAGAGGGGGAACTTCTTTGACAATCAAATCGTCGATGTCCTCACTCGTGTCGAGAGATTGTGTTCCATCATAAACGAGAGTGAGGCCCACCTCTTTCAAGGAGGCAAACCTATCCACCATAGCTCGAAACTCGCCTTCTAACCGGGTGCTCTCTCAAATAACCCTCGCCGATAGAGAACAATATCTACCGAGCGAAATGTGAGATGCGTCCAAATCAAGGAAAGAGACCACGGTAGAGTCGAACTTCTCAAGTGTAGCTTGAAGAACGGATGGAATCGGAATGCATCTCCAACCATAAAATTCCTCTATGATCGACGTAAGGCTCGCAAGTGCCTCTTGAGTGCTCGCCAAAACCTCGCGGTGACGCTCGGTAGGCACAACCGTTGATGGACTTGAAGCTTCGGTCCTCGGTGTACAAGGTTGGCCAACCGATAGGTGCTCAAATGATGGAGAAGATGGAACATGGGACTCGGTTTCTTCGTTTTTTGATGTGGGAGCCATAGAAGCGCGAAGGGATCGATTACACTCCTCTAAGTGCTCCATAATCTCGGCTAGATTGACTCGAGAAGATTCTTGAGTCGAGCTCGAGTGGAGATGTCTCTTCATAATAAACGGGAGGTGGTGGATAGTAGTGAGGCGCCTCGTCGTGACCCGGAGAGTAATAACCAAAATTGACTTGAGATGGCGGGTAAGAAGGGCTCGGATACGGATAGGGCGACCCTCCATACGAGTATATCTCCTCATGATAGCTGTCGGGGTATCCACTAGATAAGCTATCGTTATAAGAATATCCGTACGGGTCCATCGGAGCTCCTCAAGCGAAGTACCTCGCACAAGAAAAACAAAACAACCCAAAGGCACACGAGGCAAAAGAGATAGAAAAAGCAAAAGCAAAACTAAAATGACATAATATTTACACGGGCACGAAAGGCAAAACAAGAGAAATAGAACATAAGCAAATAATCAAGAGAAACACGCAAAAACGAGCAAAGAGCACGAAACGGAAGAGAAACACGGAAAAAAACGACAACTAGATAGCAAACTTGGCGTCCTACTCGCCTTTCCCGGCAACGACGCCATTTTGTTGTGTATAGATTTGATGGGCAAGGGGTAACCGAGCTACCCGACTCGGGTCGATCTTGAAGGAAGGCTATTCGGAGCTTTGTCTACTAGATGATCGTCCAAATCACAAAAATTCGAAAATAAAATCCTAAAAATTCTAAACAATTGATTGGATGGGTTGATTAACACTAATTAAGCACTTAAAACGAGCAATTAATTAAAAGCAAGATCCAATATCGAGCAATTAGCAAACTAGATCACCGGAGTCTCATGCCATAACCATAACGGAATGATAATCAATTGACATACGGAATAAACGAGCTACGAGCATTAGATTGCCAACCCTAGTCGTCTAATCGAGATCAACAAGTAATTAACGGCTCTATCTACTCAAGCAAGCAATCAAGCATAAGCATTTCCTCCATCATCAATCAAATCCAAATTTACCTTAATAAGCATTATAAGTAAAAACGGAGCAAAAACCGAAGTAAAGAGCTTTAAAACTAAATACTCATTCTTCCATTGCGTAGACGATGAAAAACGAAGTCAAAAGCTCGAAACTTGAAAGAAACCGAAGTCGCCGGAAAATCTCCCGGAAAATAGCATAAGCTCCTAATCTAGAGAGCAAAATAAAACATAAGCTAATTTCCCAAAGTGGGAAAAGTGAAAAATGAGAGTTGGATCCCCAAAAACCAAAGGAAAAAACATATATATAGTGTATCTCCAAAAACACACACTAGGAGCACACACATTTAATGATTCAGCAGTTCGCAGGTGGCCAAAATAGGTTCGCAGCGAGTGTGCACATAAAAATCAACTGGAAATGGCATTTCGCAGCTTGCCAAAAGGAATTCGCAGCGAGTGTGTCCAAGGGCTGCCTGGGGTGTGCGTTTGGCAGCTCGCGAAAGAAGACTCGCAGCGAGTGATGTGCTTGGAGATGCACCGTTTGGCAGGTCGCGAAAGGGTTTTGGCAGCGAGTGCGTGGTGAGGGGCGCAAGCCATGTTCGCAGGTCTCGAACTCCTTTTCGCAGCGAGTTTCTCCTCCTGTTGGTGCGCCATTTCGCAGCTTGCCAAAGCATTTTCGCGGGCGAGTGTATAGGATTGGCCACAAAGTGCCATCTCGCGACCCGCGAATCGATTTTCGTGGCGAACACAACATCCAACTTGATACCTTCATTCGGGTGACTCAATCGGTGATCTTTATCTCGAAAACTCATATAGCTCGATCAAATGGCTCGTCTCCCCGTACATGAATGAGGACCTAAACACACCAAAATAGACAAGGAAATACGCCAAAATACAAGAAACACATAATAAAAGATAAAAACACATAAAACACGACAAAATGGACCGATTGACACCAAATCAAACCTAAAAATGACTCGACTAATCACATAAAACCCAAGAAAATAAGCACAAAAACATAACAAACACCAGTGGAACAACAAGAAGAAGATAAAACTCGAATGGGAACTGAGAGAGAGAAGAGAGGCGTGGGGCATGATTTCCAAGATATGGAATTCTCTCCTCTTCCCATGAGCTTAATGATGTATATATAGAGCTATAGTAGGGATCCTTAGGAGATTAGAATTAGGGATCCTTAATTAATTAAAATACTTGTGGACCAAGCCACTTATTCTAATTAATTAAATAATATTAAATGGGCCACCAACATAATATTATTGCACTCCCTTTTTCCTAGCCCAATTTACAATTGAGACTCCAATAATAATTACTCGATTTATCTCCCTATGTTTAGGATATAATGTCCATTAATTAATTCGATTACTGACAATCAAGAATTAATTAATTTATTATTATTTCACGGAAGCTAGTGCTCGTTCATCACATTATTACTATGCCGGAATTTACTCTACCTGCAGGGTTTAGCATAATAATCCTTCATGAATTCACTCCGGGGACATCATCAAACTTACGCACATGGTGACCATAAATATCCTAACAGCACATCTTACATGTAGCAATATTACCCAAGACAGCAGGTCTATTGGCCCAGTTCACTAAGCCTCACCCATGTGAATCAAAGTAATAAATACTACACATATATGTCTGTTTAATATCTTACGGGTTAAGAGTACGCAGTAATTAACCGAGGCCTAGTTCGTTTACGACGATCAGTATAAAACGAACTGCTCCTCTCTGGGATCCTGTTCAATACATAAATGTACTAGTGCAACTAATCAGTCAAGACAAACTGTACAGTTGACACTACAACCGTTCGCGATGGGGTGTTCATGTCCATCTGGGTTGTGAACCACTTATTCTTGATTCGCGAGTAACTGATAGCATGATCTTCGGTTCGCTCGATGACGACCCACACTATCTAATGCAAAACAACAGAACGTAGAACTTGTTTAATCTAACATGTTTCTCATTCATAAAGGATAAAAGTGTAATATCACCCAAAGCCAAGGTTTCAGTATATAACACTAACAATCTCCCACTTATACTTAAAGCTTTCGCTTTTACAAGTATAGTCCTATCAATCCGTTATTCTAAAAGACATATTTCGATCCTATCGCCATGCACTTGACTCCCATTCCTGTCACGTGTTTGACGAAGACCTTCTCCGGCAAACTCTTCGTGAAAGGATCAGCTAGGTTGCCCTCAGATGCAATCTTGGCAACATCAACGTCTCCTCTACCAACTATCTCTCGGATCAGATGGTACTTGCGCTCTATGTGTTTACTTGCTCTGTGGGCTCGTGGTTCCCTTGAGTTTGCTACTGCTCCACTGTTATCACAGTACACGGTGATACCACGTGGCAAACTCGAAATCACCTCTAAGTCCACCAAGAAGTTTCTGAGCCAAACTGCCTCTTTCGCTGCCTCTGAGGCTGCTATATACTCGGCTTCCATGGTGGAGTCTGCCACGCATTTCTGCTTAGCACTCCTCCATGAAATGGCTCCACCTCCCAAGGTAAACACATAACCAGAGGTTGACTTACTCTCGTCCCTATCTGACTGGAAATCAGAATCACTATAACTCGGAGGTAACAAGCTGTCTGCACGGTAAACTAACATTTACTCCTTAGTCTTTCTCAAGTACTTGAGTATATGCTTCACCGCAGACCAATGTTCCCTACATGGATTACTTTGATATCTGGCTACTAAGCCAACGACGTAGCTGATATCTAGCCTGGTACAAAGCATAGCATACATAAGACTTCCTACTGTCGATGCATAAGGAACTGTCTTCATGTCCTCAATCTCTTGAGGCGTCTTAGGAGACATCTCCTTAGAGAGAGGGATTCCTTTCCTGAAAGGCAAGGTACGTTTCTTGGAATCCTGCATGCTGAACCTAGCCAAGACAATATCTATGTATGATGACTGGGATAAGCACAACATTCTCTTCTTACGGTCTCGTACGACCCTAATACCAAGAATGTGTCCTGCTTCTCCTAAGTCCTTCATATCAAGCTGCTTAGACAACCACACCTTTACGTCTGACAACTCCTTTTTACTGTTTCTAATAAGAAGTATGTCATCCACGTACAACACAAGAAACACCACCACGCTCCCACTGATTTTCTTGTACACACAGTGCTCATCCGGACATTGAGTGAACCCGTACAACTGGATCAACTCATCGAACTGAATATTCCAAGATCTCGAAGCTTGCTTCAATCCATAAATGGACCGATTAAGCTTACACACTTGATGCTCACGTCCTTTTGCAATGAATCTCTCTGGTTGTTGCATATAGATGTCCTCCTGAAGGTTTCTGTTAAGGAAAGCCGTCTTGACATCCATCTGCCATACCTCATAATCCATATGAGCGGCTACAACCAAAAGAATCCGAATGGATTTAAGCATAGCTACTGGCGAAAAGGTCTCATCATAGTTTATACCCTCAATCTGGGTATAACCTTTCGCAATAAGCCTAGCTTTGAAGGTTTGCATCTCTCCATCCGATCCTCTCTTTCTCTTGTAGATCCACTTACATCCAATGGGTCGTACCCCATTAGGTGGTTCTACAAGATCCCAGACCTGATTAGATTCCATTGACCCCATTTCAGCATTCATTGCAACATTCCATGATTCTGCATCTTTATCTTGGAGTGCTTCATTGTAGGTTCTTGGGTCAAATTCTAGGTTTCCTAGAACTGAGCCCTTAGACTCTCCGAGACCTATCCATCGGTCGGGTAATCGAGAAACCTCCCACTACGACGAGGTACTGTCTGCACTGGTACACTCTCAGTGTGTCGTGTTGCAGTATTATGTGATGTATCTACTTGTGCACTCGGTGGGGAACTATCGACTTCACCCCTCAACTCCTCTAAGACTAGTCTACTCACGGGCTTGTGATTCATAATATAGTCTTCTTCCAAGAATATAGCGTTCGTGCTAACGATCACCTTCTGATCCTCAAGACTATAAAATAATCCACCTTTTGTTCCCTTGGGATAGCCTACAAACACTCGTGCTTCCGAACGTTCCTCCAACTTGCCAGCTTCCTGCACTAACATGTGTGCAGGACTACCCCATACTTGAAACTGTGAGAAAATGGGCTTGCGCCCTTTCCACATCTCATAAGGAGTAATTTCTACCGACTTTGAAAGAACCATGTTCAGAATATACACAGCTGTTTCTAAAGCCAATCCCCAGAACGAATCTGGTAACTTTGAATAACTCATCATCGACCTAACCATTTCCATAAGAGTCTTATTTTTTCGTTCTGCAACCCCGTTCTGTTGGGGCGTGTCGAGTGCAGTCAATTGGGATTCAATCCCAGCTTTTGATAAATATGTCCTGAACTCTCCAAAGAGGTATTCGCCACCTCGATTAGATCGAAGCGACTTGATACTTTTACCATGTAGCTTCTCCACAACTGGCCGATACTCCTTAAATTTTTCAAAGCATTCGGAATTACGGTGCAATAGATAAATGTACCCAAATCTCGAGTAATCATCTATAAAAGAGACAAAGTACTCAAAACCTCCTCTAACCTAGATCGACATAGGACCACATAAATTAGAATGAATCAACCTAGAACTTCTTGGCTCCTATACCCCTTTGTCGTAAATGGCCTCTTGGCCATCTTACCTTCTAGGCATGATTCACAGGTTGGATAGTGCTCTTCCAATGGACCGAGAAGTCCACTGGCCACTAACTTTTGAATCCTCCTTAGGTTGATGTGCCCAAGTCTAAGGTGCCATAAATATGCTTGATTCATACTCTAAGATTCATTCCTCTTATTAGATTTAGTCGTGACATTATTCAATTCAGTTGGTTGCAGTGTGGGAGAGTTTGATTTGAGAATATATAAATTGCCAACCAATGAACCAGAACAAATGAAACGCTTTCCATAAAGAATAACAACCATGTCATCAAACGTAAACGAAAATCCATCTGAAACAAGTTTAGAAACTGAAACAAGATTCTTTCTAAAACTAGGAACATAAAGGCAATGTCTCAAAACCAAAATACTACTATCAAAAGATAAAGTAACGTCTCCCACTGCAACAGTTGCCACTTTCGTAGCATCGCCCATGTAGATGGTGATCTCTCCCTCCCTAAGCCGCCTGGTTTCCTGGAACCCCTGCAACGAATTGCAGACATGACCAGTGGTTCCAGTATCTACATGTTTAGTATATAATTGATGGGCAAGGGATAACCGAGCTACCCGACTCGGGTCGATCTCGAAGGAAGGCTATTCGGAGCTTTATCTACTAAATGATCGTCCAAATAACAAAAAGGGAAAATAAAATCCTAAACATTCTAAGCAATTGATTGGATGGTTGATTAACACTAATCGAGCACTTAAAAACGAGCAATTAATTAAAAACAAGATCAAATGACGAGCAATTAGCAAACTAGATCACCGGAGTCTCATTCCATAACCATAACGGGATGATAATTAATCGACATACGGAATAAACGAGCTACGAGCATTAGATTGCTTACCCTAGTCGTCTAACCGAGATCAACGAGCAATTAACGACTCTATCTACTCAAGCAAGCAATCAGATTCAAGCATTTCCTCCATCATCAATCAAATCCAAATTTACCCTAATGAACATTATAAGTAAAAACGGAGCAAAAACTGAAGTAAAGAGCTTTAAAACTAAATACTCATTCTCTCATTGCGTAGACGATGAAAAACGGAGTCAAAAGCTCGAAACTTGAAAGAAACCGAAGTCGCCGGAAAATCTCCTGAAAAATAGCATAAACTCCTAATCTAGAGAGCAAAAATAAACATATGCTAATTTCCCAAAGTGGGAAATGTGAAAAATGAGAGATTGATCCTCAAAATGCAAAGGAAAAAAAATATTTATACTCCCACTCAACACACACACTAAAACACGCACACTTAATGAGACACTCTTGACCACGTCGTAAGATTCGCGAGCTCGCGGGCATAGGTGTTTGTAGTATTTTTGGGCATGTGGTAACCGAGCTACCTGACTCGGGTCGTTCTCAAAGGAAGGCTCTTCGGAGCTTCGTTCACTATCTAGTCGTCAAAGTCACACAACCAAAAAGATCCTAAACATGCTAATCACTTGAATTGAGGGGTTGATTGCACGCACTTGAACTACGAATCTAAGGGCGAATGATGGAAAATGCAAATATAGAGAAAAAGATCGAAACTTTGGTCTACCGGAATCCCCATGACTCAAGAAAAAGAAAAATAACAAGAGAAATCATGCAAGCATAGCGATCCTAGGTCTTCTAACACGAGCTTTCTACACTAAATCATTACACTTTGAGCAAAGTCGAAATCTTTCTAGATAAGCACATATCAAATCCTAACACACCAAAGCAAGCAATGAAAATAGAGCGAGAACCTAGAATCGAGCATAACCACAAAATCGAAAAACAAACTCGAAGTAATTAGCCCTAAGCAAGGTACTCACCCTTCTATTGCATGCGTAGACGAAAATAGTGCGTAAAACTCGAATCTTGATCGAAAATAAAGTTGCCGGAATTTCACCAGAAAAATCGAGTCACGAGTCTCCAACCAAAGCATAAAAAAATAAAAGAGAGAAAATAGAGAGGATTTCCCAACTTAAAAGTTGAGAAATTAGGGTTGTGTTCAAAAATACAAAGCAAGATGTCTATATATAGCTACACCACAAACACACACTAAAAATATGCACATTTACTAAGGTACTCTCGAGCTAGCCATGAAATCCGCGAGCTCGAGAGTGTGGTTTGGGCATTGGCAGCACGGGGCGTGCGGCCGCGCGCGGGCACGGGCGTGGGCGTGCGCTGGCATGGGCGCGGGCGTGCGCTAGCATGGGTGCGGGCGTGAAGAAAACAACACTCTCGAGGTCGCGGAAATTTCCACGAGCTCGCGGGAATGATTGGAGGGCACTCTCGAGGTCGCGGGAGTTTCCACGAGCTCGCGGGCGTGCTGCGGCGTGCGGGGGTGGCGCGGGTGTGCTGCGGGCATGCTGTGGGCGCAAGCAAGTGCGTGGGATGCTCGAATGGCTCTAACTTTTCGCACATAACTCCAATTCGCACGAAACTTGGACCAAAATTCTTCTAATTGAATTCTCTTAGTCCCTGTATGACTTGGTCGGATTTTCCGGGTTGGACGGCTCGGTCGGCTCGGACGGCTCGTCTCCTCGTTCTCGACAAGTTGGACCTATTCAACACCAAAACAAAAGAGAAAATGCACAAAAATACGAAAACACTATATAATAACAAAAATACACAAAATACGATAAAATGGACCGATCGACACAAAAACGAGCCTAACAACTATAAAATAAAGCACACAAAACACATGAAAATAACGACAAAAACACAATAAACAATAGGATAGCACGGGGGCGTGCGGGCGCGCACGGCAACGTGCACTCTCGACGTCGCACAAGGATCCGTGCTCACGGATGGTGGCCTAGAGGCACTCTCGAGCTCGCATGGAATGCTGCGAGGTCGCGAGTAAGTGCTGGTAGGTGAAGTGGCACTCTCGAGCTCGCCAGGATTGCCGCGAGGTCGCGAGTTGGTTGGTGGGCGCGGACGTGCGCGTGGCAGCAGGCGTGCGGGTCGTGGCATGCGCGAGCGGCTGGCGTGCTGTGCATCCGCGAGTGCGCGGCTTGGGCTGCGTGGTCGCGAGTATTGGGAAGCAAGCGTTCGGGCTTGACTAATGACTCGATATACTCGGTTGAGAAAGGTTCGTCCGAAATGGCTCAGCACTTCTCGGAATTTTGAAAACTCGGTTCGACTCATCTCGTTCATCCTCGGAATAAACCTGAAAATATACCTGTTGTTATGCGATAGTTAACAACGATTTAAAAGTTGATTTAGGTGATTATTACTGATGATTTGAATGTAAGACATGTAATAAACACTCAACAATGGCCCCGGTCCGAGGTGAACCGAGGTGGAAAGCTTCTGTGAGCTGTTTCGCGTTTCATGTTTAAGATTCGGTTTCGGGGATCCCCCGTACAAGTATCGGGAGTTTGTTATTTATAGTAACTTTTTATATATCGGGATTCGTGCACTACCTTTTTCATAAAGCTACTTTTGTTGGGCGGCATTGTCAGTGGGTCCCACTTGATCTCGTGGTTTGTGAGGGTGGCATGTAGGCACCTTGTCACCAGCTTAGGAGGTGGTGACCTCGGTTTATAGCAATTTCGGTTCTGGGATGACCTCGGTTGTGAGGATCACCTCGGTCTTCAATAGCTTGGTCGGTTCAGTATGCGGACCGGGATAACTGTTGGCCATGTCATTGTTGGTAATAATCCATCTAAGACGCGGTTTGAGGTTAATAACTTCGGATTACCGAGTTGGGTGATAACAGAGAGGCCCCCGTATCGGCGGGCATACGAAGTGATGTCCGTCGGTACTGCAAAATGAATAGAGATTCCGACTCGGTAATAAGCTGTAAGGAGGAAGTGTTTGCTTTGAGGTGCTTATCTATGTGAAGTACCCGAAGTGGATTTGTGTAGTCCGAGATGAAGATTAATTTCCAAGGTGAGAACACTTGGCAAAAATTTGTGCCAGATCTGGGCAGCGTTGGAAAAAATCTGAAGAGACGTAATGGTCGGCAATTAAATGTGCAGTGCGAAGGGTCGCGCCGTAATGGTATTAAATGAAATAACGGCCACTTTAATAGGGTGCCACGTGTATAGTAGGTTACGTCAGATGAAAGGATTGCACCGTTTGAGATTAGGGGCCGCGTCGGTTGCACGTGCCTCTACTTGAGAACCCTAACAGTCAGAAATGAGGGATTATAAATAGGGCATCTAGGATTTCGATCGGACTTTCTTCACTTTTGCTTTTATTCTCAAATTCTCGCGAGCTGCTATCGAAATTCTTCTGCAGATTTGAGATTTATTCTTCGTGCGTGATTGTCTGTTCGTCGATTCCTTGGTAAGCTATGTTGTTGATTTTATTCTATTTCCTTGTTCTATATTTTTCTTTTTGTTCGATGGCGTCGAAGGGAAAGGGTAAGGCAGTCACGAGTTCTTCTAGTACGGATTCGGTCCCACTAGAAGTGTATCATGACTCAGAATTGATCGAACTAGCCTTCGAGTATCATCGGTGGGATCCGATGTTGGTGAGGCACTTGGACATTAAGCCGAACGATGAGGACGACGATTGTGTGGTGGAGGAAAATGCGGCCGATGTCGAAGAACCTCATTGGAGGAGGCCAGTGAGGACGTGGCCTGACCCGGCGGTCGATTTTGAAGGTGAGCCCAGCATTTTAACGGACGCTGATGTGGTGATGCTCTGGGAAAAAATACGGATTCCGCCCTCGGTAAAAATTTTTGCGCCTTATCCGGGGGAAAGGATAACTAGCCTTCCTCTGGGTTGTGTTGGTGTTTTTGCGGAGAGTCTAAGGTCAGGACTGAGATTTCCATTGCCGAATCTGATTACGGAATACCTCCGAAGTTGGGGGTTACCGCTGTGCCAGATTGCCCCTAACAGTTGGAAGAAGATAATTGGTCTGATGGTGTTGCTACACGAACGGGGTGAAGAGTTGCCGTCGTGTGACGAAATACGGAGTATCTATGCCTTTAAAAAGAGCCCGAAGAGGAGAGTGGCGGAGTCCTCATGCTGTTTCTTTGTCGGAGCAAAACCGCAACACGGTCTGCAGGTCGGTGAGATAATAACCGATAGGGGTGCACAAAATATGGTTAACCGATCGAAACCGACCGAAACCGAAAATTCGGTTTGGACCGAAACTGAAACCGAATATTTGGTTCGGTTTTCGGTTTACAGTTTCTCAAAATTTCGGTTTTCGGTTCGGTTTGGATATAATTTCTCGGTTAACCGAACCGAACCGAAAACCGATTATATATATAAAAGTTATAAAAGCCCAATATAAATATATAATATGTGTTATGTAATGGCCAAATAAAAGCTCACGGGCCAAGGTTAGGCCCAATCCCATATACTATAAATTAGAATGGATTTAAATCGGAAGATAGAACAACGAACAATACACCTCATCTTTCATCTACTCAATTGACAGAAAATTCCCAACTCCCAATTTCAGAAAATTTCATCATTGCGCCCGTCCACCGCAGACAAATCATTGAATCACCCACTCCGACTCCGTGTCTTCTAATCGTCGCTCGATGTTTTGGACTTCCCCCGCTTAAATCTCTCCGATAGCACCCGCACTGACTCCATCCGGCACTCGACGGCGACGTTCGTCATCTCAAATACGTGTTTTTTTTCTTTATATATATATATATTATGTAAGATTTTGAAGCTCGCTTCTTTTTTAACTCGTGAGTATTTTGTTTCCATTGAACAAATTTGGTGAATTTTCAATTTAAGCTCTTTTTTTTTGTTAAATTTATGTCTTTGATTTGAGGTGAGCTGCAGGGCTGTGGATTTTAAATTGTTATTTATTTGTTTTATCGGATAACCGATAACCAAACCGATAAACTGCCAGAATATTCGGTTTGAAACCGAACCGAACCGTAGATTTCGGTTCGGTTTTCGGATTCTATACTGGACAAACCGAATTTTCGGTTAACCAAAAATTTGGTCGGTTCGGTTCGGTTTCGACCGAATGTGCAGCCCTAATAACCGACATCCCGGAAACCCACCATGGATTTCAGGAAGAATGGCTGTAGGTCGGAGGAGAATGGCAATCTGAGAGTTTTTTCCATGAACCTCGGATAGACGGGATGACAATTCCGATGAATATTCATTCCGGAGCAAGTGAGTTTATTTTGTTCTTTATTCCTTATATATTTTTCTGATGTCGGTTTTCTTCTGTGCACTAACAGGTTGGACCTTTTACCCTTTATAGAAAAAGAGACGAAGCTGAAGGAGCCGAAACTGAGTCCGGAGTTCGGTGGGAAGTTGCTTGTGCTTGCCGATCTTGGTAAAGACATTCGAGACTATAGAAAACTTGTAGTAGACTCGAAGCTCGAAGCTGCTGGTCTGTCTTCCAGAGTCTCCACTTTTAAATTCGACCCCGGTAAGAGAAATTTGATGTCCTGTGTCTTTACTAATATTTCAAAGTACGTGAAATAATTTGTTGATGACTTAATTTGTCTTATGTCTTGGTGCAGTGTACTATCCGCTACTCGGATTTTTAGGTTACCGAACTGTTAAGGACGCTAAAGACTTCAGGCGTCGCTATCCGAATAAGGATCTGCAATCAAAATTTGGCAAGAGTCGAGACTTGCGGTTGACCAACATCATGAGAAGAGATTTGGTCCGAGCTTTGGTGAAGAGGACTGCAGCACGGAAGTCAGCCGACGTCGGGGCGGGTGCGACATCGGCAGTTAACACAGAGAAAACAAGGTCTTCACAGGAAGTGACGTCCTCCTAGATGCCACCAGTTATTGATGCTCCAGTGATCAATCAAGTTGAGCCAGAGGAAAATTTGATGGGTACCGAATTGTCTGTGACCGAAGAAGTGCACACCGAAGTGCCTGAGAAGCAATCATCTCCTCCGAGGTCACTGGAGATTGTGGAACCGGAGAAAAAGAAGAAGCGAAAGTTAATAAAGATGTCTGAGGTGGAGGCTTCTTCCGGAGTGGAGAAGAGATCGAAGAAAAAGCATGACTCCGGTCGTAAAGCTTCAGAGAAGGGCACTGGTGAATCTCCTCTGTTTTAGAAGTCGTTCCTGTCCGTTGATGATGAACGAGCTGCCAATGTCAAGGTGCCCGAAGGTGTGGTTGAGGAGTGGTTCACCACTTTTCAATCAGTTAAATCTCCTCACATGTCCTCGAGGATTGATATGCCGGAGAATGCGAAGAGTGCAGCACGTGTGCCTCTGACGGTGTGGGACCCCAAATCCGAAGTGGGAGTCTCTTCTTTGTCCAGTGTGGACAAATTGAGCTATGCTAAGGCGTGTTTGGGTCGAGCCTTAGTGAGTCTGGTGGCGGCTGAGGATGATCACAACCGAATTGTTGCACAACTGGAGGGGAAGAAACAGACTGTGGTTGAACGAGATGCGATGATTGCCTCTTTGAAGGATGAGACAGCTAAGATTGAGGCTGGCTTGAAGGAAAAAATCTCTGACCGAGATGCTCAGCTTGAGGCAATGCAGAACGAGGTGACCGCATTATCTGAAGAAAAGAAGTCCCTCCAAACCGAAGTGGAGGAACTCAAAGCACGTCTGGCCTTTGCTGAGCAACATTCCAAAGCCTTAGAAAATAAAGCCGAGGAGATGGAGGCAAGCGGTTGGTTGAAAAAACTGAGCATGAGGAGACCCGGAAGAGCCGTGATGAGGCCAAAGCGCGTATTGCCCGAGATCGTGATGCCCATCAAGCTGAAATGGCAAAGTTGGAGAAAGAAAAGTCCGCGTATGGCGAGACTATGTATAAAATTGGTTTTCAGGCCAGAAAGGATTCAATTCCCGAGGCCGCAGCTACTCAGGTCGGTGAAGACACCGAGGTGGAGGCCGCAGACACCGATGTGAATGACGAGGTAGTCTCCGTTGGGTGGTCGAGCGATATACTGCGGGCTACTATGATATTGATGAGCTGCGCTTCTTCTTGTTCCACAAACTAAAAAAACAATGGCTTTGATATGAAATCAAAGGCATGGACGTGGAGGCTGATGATGATGAGCAAGAATTTTGTGAGTGGATGCTCCGCCGAGCTGAGGAGATGGCAGCTAACCCAGACTTGCCTCCGCTCACCAAAAAAAGGACAGCTCTTCTCCGACGGGCTTACGTTAACATGATCCTTGAGGGAGAATAGGAGAAGAGAAAGGAGTTGGCGGACATCTATGTCATGACTCTTGCCGATGTGGAGGTCGAGCAACATTTTGATGATATGACTCCCGAGCAGATTCAAACTACTGTCAAAGCCTATATTGAGGAGAAGGCCAAGTCGACAGACAGGGAAGTCGAGATAATCAAAGTGGTCCAGCCGGTGGAGAGCAAATCTGACGAAGTGCAAGATCCGCGTGACGAGCTTGTTCCTATATCTGATGCGACTATTGACGCTGCGGCTAAGGCAAAAGAAGCAGCTGTCTTGGAGCGGCTCCAGAAACAATTATCTTCAGAAGCAGAAACCGGAGAGGGTAGCGGAGCGGCCGAGATGGTGGGGCTAAAGATGATGCAGCTTGAAACTTTCAAATACTTGTGTTTTTATATTTTTAGTTTGTTATATTGCAGTACGTAGTCGGGGTGTCAGCATGTTGACATCCTTAGTAGGAAATATGTAATCTTGGAACTTTCCGACTTAATAACATAACTTATGAATGTTTGCGTCGTTTCAATTTCATTTATTTTGCTGTGCAAGGTCAGTAATTTTTAGACCAAGTGTAATGAACTCGGTGCAAATATAAGACTTGCCTTTCAACTTGGATTTATTCATATTTTTAACCAAGTTGTGTGATTTTTGATAAAAACGGATTCCGAGTTCCACTTTGATATTTTTTTAATGAATTCGGCTAATAGTGTAAGTAGGTAGGCAAACTTATTAAGAATTTGCAGAACTTAACACATTTTCGAGCCGTGCATAAGACAAATAGGGTTCATCGAACTTCGTCAGAGTCCGATTATGAAGTGGCCCCAACCGAGTTGTTCATTTCGTATTCGATCGTTAGCAGGACCCGTCAAATCATGTTTGCTGAAGTGACGTGGACGAGCTTCAACCCCAACCAAACCATGCGTGGGATTTGGATGTATTACGGGGCATCAGCGAGACCGAGTGTCGTAATGTTTACATCGGTACGGAATATTGATATAACCGAGTGTCAAAATATTTTACATCGGTACCGAGCTGCAGCTCAGATTTCAAAAGTGACATTACATCGAAAGAGTGGTTTCGTTCCTTCAAAGAGCCAAAAGGAGGAACTATCAAAAGGGAGTTGTCTGTTCGACTTCGGATCGTTCATTGGTAGAATTTCTTTTGGAATACAACATTCCATGGATATTGATGTGGAGTTCCATCAGGATGAGCAATCCTGTATGCTCCACGGGGTAAGACCTCGATGATCTAGAAAGGTCCTTCCCACTTCGGTTTAATTGGATCGGGGTCAGGCCCCATGATCCGTTTGAGGATTAAATCGCCAACTCGGAACGAACGAGATTTGCATTTGGAATTGATATATCTCTCGCTTCTGTGTTTATAAGCAGCATTTTAAGTTCGGCGCGAGTACGATGTTCTACAAGCAGGTCCAAATTGTCTTTCATGTTGTCCGAGTTGGACTCTTCGGTGAAATGCTGAATTCGGTAAGTCAGTTCACCGAGTTCGACTGGGACCACGGCTTATGAGCCGTAAGTTAGTGAGAATGGAGTTTCGCCAGTGGAAGTCCTGGTAGTTGTTCGATAGGCCCATAGGACGTGCGGCAACTATTCAGGTCAGGCTCCTTTAGCAGCATCAAGTCGGACATTGAGGCCATTTTTTGTAAGCTTGTTAACAGCTTCAACTTGACCATTGGATTGTGGATGGTAGGGTGAAGAAGAGAAGTGTTTGATATTATATTCTTCGCAAAGAACTTCAAGCCGCTTGCCTTCAAATTGTCGACCGTTATCAGTGATAATTGAGTTCGGTACTCCGAAGCGGCAAATGATGGACTTTCATATAAAATCAACAACTTTTTGCTCGGTTATCGTGGCCAGTGGTTCGACTTCAGCCCATTTAGTAAAGTAATCAACCGCAACAATGGCGAATCGGACGCCGCCTTTTCTGGTTGGTAGGGGACCGATAAGGTCGATTCCCCATTTAGCGAAAGGCCATGGACTGTAGATTGATTTGTGCTCTTCGGGGGACTGATGAACGTTAGGCGCAAACAATTGGAACTTCGGGCATTTGCGGACCCATGTGGCAGCATCACTTTTTAAGGTCGGCCAGTAATATCCTTGTCGCAAAATCTTGTAGGATAAGGCTTGTGCACCGGGGTGACTTCCACAAATTCCTTCGTGCACTTATTCAAGAACATATCGCGACTCGGATTCGGTCAAACATTTTAGAAGTGGGACTGAATATCCTCTCTTGAACAAGGTTCCATTGTCCAGAGTGTATCAACAGCTCGAATCCCAAGCGCCCGAGCTTCTCTAGGGTCCGGAGGTAGGGCCCAGTTTCTAAGTATTGAATAATAGGATCCATCCAAGTCGGAGGTTTTTGAGGTGTTGTCGGCTTGATGGTCACAACTTCGGGAAGAAGGGTCGACGGTTGTTCTTGCAGACCGACTTTGACATACTCCATGCTCTCCATCCCGGCACTCAAGGCTAGTCGGGACAATGCATCGACTTGTACATTAAGAGTTCGGGGGATGTGTTCGACGTCGACGGAGAACTTCGACAACTTCTATTTCACCAAGGATAAATATGGTGATAGGCGAGGTTCTTTAACTTCATATGCACCATTGATTTGATTGACTAAGAGTTGTGAGTCTGAGAAGACTTTGAGGTGCTTTACATTCATGGATTCGGCTAAATTTAGTCCAGATAGCAAAGCTTCATATTCGGCCTCGTTATTACTGGCGGGAAATAGAAATTTAACCGAATGACAGAATAATCGGTTTTCCAGGTTAGCTAAGACTATCCCTGCACCTGCTCGGTTTTCTGTGGAGGACCCGTCGATATAGAGGACCCACGGTTGGTCGTCGTTGTACAGTCCTACTTCCGACGTGAATTTGGCAATGAAGTTGGATAGGACTTGTGCTTTGATTGTTGTCCTCAGTTGGTAGTGGATGTCGAACTGTCCGAGTTCGATGGCCCATTTTATCATTCGCCCCGAGGTATCAGGTCGGTGTAGGACCTGTCGTAGTGGATACAAAGTGCGAACAATTATGGAATGTTCTTGAAAATAAGGCCGTAATTTCCGAGCAGCAGTGACAAGTGCAAACGCCAACTTTTCCATAGGGGGATAGCGTAGTTCGGCATCATGTAGGGCCTTGCTGAGATAATAAATAGGTGACTGTAACGTCCCTTCTTCACGTATCAAGACAGCGCTGATTGCCGTATCACTGACTCCAAGGTACAAGAACAACATTTCCTCGGGTTTTGGCTTCTGTAACGTCGGAGGAGAAGCAAGAGTCTCCTTCATGTTGGTGAGCGCTTTCTGACACTCTTCGGTCCACTCAAAACGCTTTCCTTTTTTAATGGCTTCGAAAAAAGGTTTACAACGATCTGTAGACTTGGAGATGAACCGATTAAGTGCGGCAAGTTGGCCGGTTAGGGCCTGAACACCCTTGACCGAGGTCGGGGGAGTTAAATCTTGAATGGCTTTGATCTTGGACGGGTTAGCCTCAATTCCCCGTTGACTGACCATGTAACCGAGGAATTTCTCAGACTCGACTCCGAAGGTGCATTTTTTCGGATTTAAGACCATGGAATAAGACCGAAGAATGTTGAACATTTCCTGAAGATGTGTGACATGGTCGGAGGCATTCACCGACTTGACAAGCATATCGTCTACGTAGACTTCCATGGTATGACCTATCAAATTGGCGAACATCTTGTTGACGAGACGCTGATAAGTGGCTCCAGCGTTTTTTAATCCGAAGGGCATCATTGTATAGCAGTATAAGCCTCAGGCAGAATAAAACGAGGTGTGCTCTGAGTCCTCGGGATCCATAGGAATTTGATTATAACTGGAATAAGCATCCATAAAGCTCATCAGCTTGTGTCCCGAGGTGACATCAACCATGTAATCTATGTGAGAAAGTGGGTAACTGTCTTTTGGACATGCCTTATTTAGGTCGGAGAAATTGATGCATAACCTCCAGAGGCCATTGCTTTTCTTGACAAGGACTATGTTTGAGACCCATGTCGGATACTTGGCTTCCTTAATGAACCTGTTTTCTATGAGTTTCTTGACTTCCTCCTCCAATGCTTTCTGACGATCCGGTCCCAGTTTTCTTCTCTTTTGAACAACTGGCCGGACAGTTCGGACAAGATTTAACTTGTGGCTAGCGACACCGGGGTCGATGCCCTTCATGTCTTTGTGTTTCCAAGAAAAAACATCAGAATTACTTCTAAGAAACGAGATGAGTTCGGACCGGAGAGGTTCGTGGAGGTGGCTCCCAATGCGCAACGACTTCTGACATGTCAGTTCGTCAACATAAATTAACTCCACTTCTTCCCTGGGCTCGGCTCGATCATTTCGGCTTTTCTCTTTGAATTGAGTTCTTGGGTTCAATTCATCTTCTTCTGGGATTGGTTCTTTTCCGGGTCGTCTCCCTCGGTCCTCAGATAAAGGGTCGAAAGTGATAGGGACAACGACTTCATGACTCGGTTCCTTGGAAATTGTATCGTCCGAAGTGATTGAGGGTAAAGAATTTCCTTCGTTGACCGAAGTGGCGGAATGAACTCCGGTGGACGGTATGAAAGTGATAAGTTCTCGAGCTTCTCTTTGTTCTCCGTAATGCGTTCCTTCTCTTCGGGTGGTCAGAAATTTAAGAGCGTAATGAAAAATAGAAACAGTAGCTCGGAGTTTGTACAAAGCAGTTCTTCCGATGATCGCGTTATACTCGTTGTTGATGTCAAGAATTTTAAAGGTCTCCATAACAATCTTGGTAACGTGTTCGGGAGTGCCAAATCTGACAGGCAAGGTGATTTCGCCGATGGGTTTCGAGATGCTTCCGTTAAACCCCTGTATTTGATCGTTATAAGGTCAGATATCCGCTGGGTCAAGACCCATTTTGTCAAAAGCTTTTAGCATTAAAATTCTTGAGTAGGCCCCCGTATCAATCATGACACGGTGAACCGAGATCCCACATATTGAAACAGTGATGACGAGTGCGTAAAAATGAGGGTGAGAAAAATGGTTTGCATCCTCCATGTTGAAACTAATAGGGCAGTTTCGGGCCTTGAGAACGTCTCGTAGATCCGTGGTGAAAACATGCTTACCCGAATTATAGGCTTGCCGAGCATAGGCTTTGATTTGTCGACGGGATGAGATACCTCAGGAATTATTAGTATTTACTCTGTGAACCGTTATTTGCATCGGACTGGGAGATCGGTTTCGCTTAAGTCCTCAGAAACTTTCGTTTGACTCAATGTTAAGTGTTTCCGAGGTGAACATGAATACTTCTTTTTCTCCTTGCCGAATTCGCTTTGGCGCAACACCTCGGTCTTCATCCTCATCTTCATCATAGGATTTGATTTGACGTCCCGGACCCCGTTTCTGGGTATTAGAGTTGTGATAGAACTTTCTGAGTTGTGGGTGACCGGTTTAACGTAAAAGGGCAACCAAAAGACTTAGGCATTCATCAGTGTTGTGCTCTGGCGATTTATGATAGTCACAATATCGAGTCTTATCCAATTTTTCCTCAGGCATCCGAAGTGGTTTGGGATCGGGCAGAATACCCTTTCCTTTAATCTCTTCATATATGGTGGCAGCCCCAGCTGAATACACAGTTTGATAACTAGATTTTACGTTGGTAGCATACTGTTTCCGAGCTGACCTGATTTCGGGGTCGTTGGCGTCTCCTCGGGGGTAACCTCGAAATTGAGCCTTGTTTTGTTTATCAAAAGATTTGTTTTTCTTCCTGTCGTCGGTTCCCAACTTGGATGACTTCGGATTGAAATTAAAATCGGGGACCGACATCGCTTTCTCGGCAATGATATGTTGCTGGGCACGAGCAAGGAATTTCTGAAAGGTGTTTGGCTTATTCTGACATAGTGTCTAGCGAAAATAGAATTAGGTTTCAATCCCGAATGGCCATAACAAGCAGGGTTTCGGGATGACATGGCTCCATATTCTGAACTCGGTCATTAAATCGAGCAATATAATCCTTGACACTTTCATCGTCTTTTTGAGTTACATTTGCAAGAGATTCTATTGGGACCAAACAAACTTGGGCCCCAATGAAGTGAGATCGAAAAGCCGACCTCAGCTGTTGCCACTTCCAAATGGAATGAGGGGGCAAAGAGTGGTACCATTTTTTAGCTCAAGGCCCCAAAGTAAGAGAAAACATGTGACACCGAAGTGTATCTGAGGCCCCATGGAGATCCATCCATGATGTATAGTGACCGAGGTGTGAGTCAGGATCCGACGTTCCATCATATAATCCGATTTGAGGGACTTTGACTTTTCCCGGTACAGGTTCCGAAGTGAGCTCGGGTGTTAAAGGGGAATCGACTTCTAAATATACATGTGCCGAAGTGGAGGCTCGCCGGGGAGGATCTTCCTGTGCCCTTTGTCGGCTTTCTAACTCGGCGATTCTTCGCCGTAATACCTCTAATTCCGTGGATTCTTGCCGAGCTGACCGATTTCTTTCAATTTGTTGACGGAGGTCTGTGCGAGCCGGATGAGAATGAGTCTGAGGCCGCGCAGGTGGTGGAGAACGCCGTGGTTGTCCCGACTGACTTTCATCGGTTTCTTCATGAGGGACCACCGGAGGAGTGCGCGCTGTCTCGGCATGCCGCACTACACGATCTGGGTGTGGAGGTGATTTTCGACTACGAGGCTGAGACGTAGCGTGAGACGTAGCTCCATCGCCGTCTCATCGGGTAGACGGATTTCTCAGGTTTGCAGGGGTAGCTGGGATGATAGATTGTCCCGGCACCGTCGTTGACATCCCGGGAGCAGTTTGGGCCATCAAGGCGGCAAACCCACGTGCGAACTCCGAATTTTGAAACAGAGTGGTATAATCTGGCAAGTTGGATATAGCCGCAGGACGCCTAGCAGAGTGATTGCTGCGACTGTGCCCTTCACGCGACGTATGCCCATGGTGATCTGAATGAGACATGTTTGCGGTGGTTGTTGTGGCTAAAGAGCCAAGGGTTGAAGATTAACCTCAAATGACTTATGAGGCCCTCCTTCTAGCGCCAAACTGTTGTTATGCGATTTTTAACAACGATTTGAAAGTTGATTTAGGTGATTGTTACTGATGATTTGAACGTAAGACATGTAATAAACACTCAACAATGGCCTCGGTCCGAGGTGAACCGAGGTGGAAAGCCTCTGTGAGCTGTTTCGCGTTTCATGTTTAAGATTCAGTTTCGGGGATCCCCCATACAAGTAGCGAGAGTTTGTTATTTATAGTAACTTTTTACATATCGGGATTCTGTTTAGTATAGAATTGATGGGCAAGGGATAACCGAGCTACCCGACTCGGGTCGATCTCGAAGGAAGGCTATTCGGAGCTTTGTCTACTAAATGATCGTCCAAATCACAAAAATCGAAAATAAAATCCTAAACATTCTAAACAATTGATTGGATGGTTGATTAACACTAATCGAGCACTTAAAAACGAGCAATTAACTAGAAGCAAGACGAAATCGCGAGTATTTAGCAAACTAGATTACCGGAGTCTCATGCCATGACCATATCGGGATGATAATCAATCGACAAACGGAATAAACGAGCTACGAGCATTAGATTGCTAACCCTAGTCGTCTAGCCGAGATCAACAAGTAATTAACAGCTCTATCTACTCAAGCAAGTAATCAAGTTCAAGCATTTCCACCATCATCAATCAAATCTAATTTACTCTAATGAACATTATAAGTAAAACCGGAGCAAAAACAAAGTAAAGAGCTTTAAAACTAAATACTCAATCTCCCATTGCGTAGACGATGAAAAACGGAGTCAAAAGCTCGAAACTTGAACGAAACCGAAGTCGCCGGAAAATCTCCCGGAAAATAGCATAAACTCCTAATCTAGAGAGCAAAAATAAACATAAGCTAGTTTCCCAAAGTGGGAAAAATGAAAAATGAGAGAATTATGTCCAAAATACAAAGGAACAAAAATATTTATAGTCCCATTCAACACACACACTAAAACACGCACACTTAATGAGACACTCTCGACCACGCCTTAAGATTCGCGAGCTCGCGGGCATAGGATAGCACGGGGGTGCACGGGCACGCACGGGCAACGCGCACTCTCGACGTCGCACAAGGATCCGCGCCGCGGACGGTGGCCTGGAGGCACTCTCGATGTCGCGGATACTGGGGCGTGCTCGCGGATGTGCTAGGCGACGATAGGGATGCGCGGACTCTCGAGGCCGCGGCATTTTCCGCGAGGGCGCGAGTGAGCAGGCGGCATGGATGCAGGGCTCTCGAGCTCGCGGCGTGATCCGCGTGCACGCGGGCGCACGGTAGGCGGAGAAAGAACACTCCCGAGCTCGCCGTAGTTGCCACGAGGTCGCGAGTTCGAGCAGCTGCGGGGCACGGCGTGTGAGAGCGTGCATGTGTGGGCGATGGCAATGCTGCGTGCGCGTGGTCGTTGGCAAGGTCACATGCATGGTTGCGAGGTCGCGAGTTGGCCTGCCTAATGTGCGTCTGCATCGACTAAGGCTCGAAATACTTGACTGAAAATAATTCGTCCGAATGACTCGAAAGTGCTCGTTTCGACACTCTCTCTCCAGCCTCGGGACAAACCTAAAATTATACCAAAAACACGGACAAGTACGCCAAAATACAAAATAAAAGAAAAAATATAAAAACGCACAAAATGCGACAAAATGGACCGGACGACACTAAAACCAACCTAAAAACGACTCGAACACACATAGAAACACATAAAAAATAAACACAAAAACATAACAAACAGATTCGTGCACTGCCTTTTCCATAAAGCTACTTTTGTTGGGCGGCATTGTCAGTGGGTTCCACCTGATCTCGTGGTTTGTGAGGGTGGCATGTAGGGGCCTTGTCACCAGCTTAGGAGGTGGTGACCTCGGTTTATAGCGATTTCGATTCTGGGATGACCTCGGTTGTGAGGATCACCTCGGTCTTCAATAGCTTGGCCGGTTCAGTATGCGGACCGGGATAACTGTTGGCCATGTCATTGCTGGTAATAATCCATCTAAGACGTGGTTTGAGGTTAATAACTTTGGATTACCGAGTTGGGTGATAACAATACCAAAAGCACGGAAGAGTACGCTAAAATATAAAATGAAACGAAAAACACAAAAACACACGGAAAACGATAAAATGGACCGATCGACACTAAAACGAACCTAAACTCGACTCGAACACACATATAAACACATAAAAATAAGCACAAAAACATAACAAACAACTCCCCCACACTTAGCTTTTTGCTTGTCCTCAAGCAAACAAAATAACAAATAGCTCGAAGAGATATATCGAACGGGCCAAAATTAACGAATATGCAAAATGAAACTCTCATTATCATCCGATTTTCCCAAAATCAAAATCCAATTCGAGACATGGTTCCCACATAGTGAATCAAACGAAACAAAAACTCGTCCCAAGTCATTTCATAAATGATCACTCAAGTCAAACCCCCCTCATTCACATATACGTGTAAAAACCATAAACGATCTACAAAACATGAAATAATAAGCACGAGATCAATAAGCCAACTCCCCAATTTTCTTCCTTTTTTTTTATTAATGAGCCACTTTTTCCAAATGAGAGCCGTTAGGACGATTATTACCTAGGTTTAACCTCGGGGTTTGTCCCAGAGTCTCCTAGGCCGGTTTCCTGTGCTCATTGACCTGATCTATCTAGGGGATTAACCGAGCCAAGAGGAGCCTAATCTCGTCGACTCTCACGAACTCATTTTGTGAGCTTCTTTTTCCAAACGAGGTTTCCGAACGAGATGATATAGGTTTAACCTCGAGGGGTTTCCCCGAGTTTCCTAGACCAGTTTCCCGGGCTCATTATCCCAATCCACGAATGGTTCGGAATAAGAGGATCCTAATTCGTACTTCCTCGCGAACTCACTTTTTTTTTATTTTTTTTATTTTTTTTTATGTTGAGGCACACAAAGATACATCACAATTACAATAACATAATCATCACAAGTCAATCGAAACGTACCACAAGTGTATAGATAACACGTTTACAACGATAATCGAACATAAGGAAGACATGCCTCAAGACAATCAATCTAGAACAAACAAGGGACAAAAGAATTCCGTTAATCCACATACGAGTTCCAATGTCAACGAATCATCAATCAATTAAAGGAAACCGTCAAATTCATCAAGTACATCAAGCATGAACGCTAATAGTGAAACCAATCAATAATCTCGACTCACCATTTAGCTATCTCGACTCTCGAACAAACATCAAGTTTCATGCGGGAGAGATGACACAAACACATAAAAACTCAAATAAAACCGGTCCACGACACGACAAAAACGAAAAATAAAGCACCAAAACGAAACAAATATCACTCGAACATGCATAATCACGAAAATCTCTCCCCCACACTTAAAACAAAGCAATGTCCTCATTGCTTGACTGTTTGTTATGTTTTTGTGCTTATTTTCTTGTATTTTATGTGATTAGTAGAGTCATTTTTAGGTTCGAATTTGTTTCAATTGGTCCATTTTGTCGTGTTTTATGTGTTTTTGTTTTCGTTATGTGTTTTTGTATTTTGCCGTATTTTTGCGTCTCTTTTGGTGTGTTGTATAGGTCCTATTTGTATGACCGGGAAGACGAGCTATTTTTCAAAACATTGCTAAGCCATTGACCGAACCAAACAAGCCATCATCTATAGAAAAAGTAAAGAGCCACACCGGGAGCTCGCTGTGAACCACATCCCGCAAGCTGCAAAAAGCTGCACCCAACACTAGCCATGCGTGCACACTCGCTGCGAACGGCATTTGGCGTCCCGCGAAGACAGCGCACATGACCCTTACCAGCACGCACTCGCTGGCGAACCACACCTAGCGCCCGGCGAAGCACATGGCCCTAACGCACATCAACAGCACTCGTCAGCGAACGGAGACTCGCGCCCAGCGAAACACCACACCCAACACTAGCCACATGGAGCACTCGCCAGCGAACACACTTTCGCGAGCCGCGAAATGCCTATCTGCAGCACCCAAGGCCCAACTCGCCAGCGAACCTTCTTTGGCGACCTGCGAAAGCTCATTTCCCGTTTATTTTCATGTCTAAACTCGCTGCGAAGTCCGTTTCGAGACCCGCAAACTTCAGAATTTCATTAAATGTGTGTGTTTTTAGTGTGTGTTTATGGTGTAGCTATAAATAGACATTGTGCTTTGTATTTTTGGAGACAACCCTCATTTCCCAACTTTTAAGTTGGGAAATCCTCTCCACTTTCTCTCTTTTATTTTTTATGCTTTGGTTGGAGACTCATGACTTGATTTTTCCAGTGAAATTCCGACAACTTTATTTTCGATCAAGATTCGAGTTTTACGCACTATTTTCGTCTACGCATGCGATAGGAGGGTGAGTACCTTGCTTAGGGCTAATTACTTCGAGTTTGTTTTTTGATTTTGTGTTGATGCTCGATTCTAGGTTTTCGCTCTATTTTCATTGGTTGCTTTGGTGTGTTAGGATTCGATATGTGCTTATCTAGAAAGATTTCGACTTTGCTCAAAGCGTAATGATTTAGTGTAGAAAGCTCATGTCAGAAGATCTAGGATCACTATGCTTGCATGATTTCTCTTGTTATTTTTCTTTTTCTTGAGTCATGGGGATTCCGGTAGACCAAAGTTTCGATCTTTTTCTCTATATTTGCATTTTCCATCATTCGCTCTTAGATTCGTAGTTCAAGTGCATGCAATCATCCCCCAACCAAGCGAGTAGAATGTGTAGGACCTTCTTTTCGGTTGTGTGACTTTGATGATTAGATAGTAAACGAAGCTCCGAAGAGCCTTCCTTTGAGAACGACCCGAGTCGGGTAACTCGGTTACCACATGCCAAAAAATACTACAAACAAAATGGCGCCGTTGCCGGGGAAGGCGAGTAGGATGCCAAGTTTTCTATCTAGTTGTCTTTTGTTTCCGTGTTTCTCTTGCTTTTTGTGGATTTCGTTTGTTTTTGCATGTTTCTCTTGTTTATCTCTTTATTTGCGATTTCTCTTGCTTTTCGCTTTGTGTGTTCGTGTACATATCATGTCGTGTTTGTTTTCTTTTGTATTTTCTTTCCTTTGCCTCGTGTGCCTTGGTTGTTTTGTTTTTCTTGTGCGAGGTATTTCGCTTGAGAAGCTCCGATGGATCCGTATGGCTATGCTTATGCCGGTAGCTCGTCTCGTGGATGCCCCGACAACTATCATGAGGGGATGTACTCGTATGGAGGGTCGTCATATCCGTATCTGAGCCCTTCTTACCCGTCATCGCAAGTTGATTTTGGTTATTATTCTCTGGGTCACGACGAGACGCCTCACTATTATCCGCCACCTCCCGTTTATTATGAAGAGACACCTCCACCCGAGCCGACTCGAGAGGCTTCTCGAGTCAATCTAGCCGAGATCATGGAGCATTTAGAAGAGTGCAATCCATCCCTTCGCGTTTCCATGGCTCCCATATCCGAGGAAGAAGAAACCGAGTCCCTTGCTACACCCTCTCTACCATTGGAGCACCTATCGGTTGGCCAACCTTGTACCTCGAGTTCTGGAGCTTCAATTCCAACCACGGTTGCGCCTTCCGAACGTCACCAAGAGGTTTTGACAAGCACTCAAGAGGCACTTGCGAGCCTTATGTCGATCATTGAGGAGTTTCTGTACTCCCATTCTATCCGTTCTTCAAGTCACACTAACGAAGTTCGACTCTACCGTTGTCTCTTTCCTTGATTTGGACGCATCTCACATTCTGCTTGATAGATATTGTTCTCTATCGGCGAGGATTATTCGAGAGAGTACTAGGTTAGAGGGAGAATTTCGAGCCATGGTGGATAGGTTTGCCTCCTTGAAAGAGATGGGCCTCACTCTCGTTTATGACGGTACTCAATCTCTCGACACGAGTTAGGACATCGACGGTTTGAATGTTAAAGAGATTCCCTCTATCGACGATTCGGCCGTGCAATCCACGTTAGGTACGTCAACTCTTTCTTTCGGTGATAGTGCTTTGAGCTTTGATTTTAGTGTTGAGAGTGAGCATGAGGAATCGAGTGTTGATATTGTGTATGGGATGGGAGAAAATTAATTTGAGGATTCGATTGTGCCGAACGATGTTGATCGTGCTCGGGAGGATGATATTGAGGAGGAGGATGTGGTAGTAGATGATTTTGTGGATGTTGTTGAGGAGGATTCCGAGCTATTATGTGATGTCGTTGACCCGAGGTGTGCATTGATTGATGAGCCGACTTGTGATGTTGAGTATGATGTGGTTCCCATGTCCTTTGGGTCGTCGTTTCGTATTATTGAGGATCGTGACCATTTGGAGGAGTTCAGTGTGCCTACGCCCGTGCTCCCGATGCTTGAGCTTGATGAGTACACGTTCGAGATAGTGTAAACGATGTCCGGGATTGATTCGATGTGCTCCACGGATATTTTTATATTTTCGGAGGTCGAGTATGGGTCTTCGGTTCGTAAAGATTCATTTCTCCTATTGGTGGTTGTTGATATCGGTGCTCGATTTCGCAAGAATTCGTCCACGAGAGCTTAACTTGCCTGCCTTTGTTCCGTACTACCATCGGGACTTCTCTTGGAAAATACAAAGGCGTGGCATGATCGTCACTTTTTCCTAGATCTCGGTTGATTTTTTTTGTAAGGAAAGTCGAGCTCAAGACAATAAATTGAGCGATTCGTGGGAGGCAACCCACACTTATTGATTTTTCTCGTTTTTTCGCTTTTTATTGAGAATAAATAGCTCCACGAGCCGCACGACACGCATGATTTTCGAGGGTGAAAGCGGGTTTCGAGGTCGAGATTTGATTGAAAATTTGGTGAGGTGTTAAAAATTTGAACTAAGTATGGAAATTATTGAGAAGTGCTCGTGCCGACCCGCTCGGCAGTACCGACCTGTTAGTGCCGGGCCAAAATTTTTATCGAAAAGGTTCCGGGAGGTGTAGATGAGATTTGGGTTAAATCGGGTCGAAAATCAGTCAAAAATGCTCAAAATATGGCTAAGTATGGAGATATACTAAGGAAGAAGGGAAATCAAGTCATTTGCGAGCGAAACACGATTCGCGTGCGAACCTCAATTGGCGTCCAGCCAACGCACTTCCGCAACCCGCGAACGCCGACTCGCCAGCGACGATGCCCCATGCCCAGTGTTGTTGCCCTGCGAGATAGAACTCGCGCGCGAGACACATTTCACGCTCCGCGAGCTCGTGTTGGCAGCCCGCGACCCACATTTCGCCCGCGAGTCCCGTCCAAGCCCCAACTTCAGCTCCACTTCTTCCGCGTGGCAGAAATGGCCGCGCCCCCGCGATGCCCCTTTCACTAGCCAACGCGCATTCGCGCCCAGCAAGCCCCAGCCCACTAGCCAACCACCATTCGCGACCCGCGAAGTCCCGTGCGAGCCCAGCAGCCTTCTTCCCCAAGATTCCAGCGCCGCCACCCGCCACCGCGCACCGCCATCTTCCTCCGGCCAACCACTTCCGATTCTCGACTTCTATACACCAAATCGAAGCTCTCATCGGTGGGAACAACATATTCCGAGATCCGGCAGAAATTCCGGTGAGAAGGCTTCCGTTTTCCGGCAAGAAGTTTCTAGATCTTATTTCTTCTTCAACCTTCAAATCCACTTTCCCGTTGACTCACTTAGAGTTCCAAAAATCCGAGACCACTCCCGGATTCCTCTCGCCGGGGCACACCTTTTCAGGCCACTATCGCCAGAATCCGGTGAACTTTTCCGGCAGCCTTTTTCCCGGCGATTGGACACCCACGAAGCTTCCGGTAGGTATTTTTCGAGCTTTTCATGTTCTCGACAACCGCTACTTCATATTCGGTCCACTTTACGACCATCGGAGCTTCATACTAGGTAGTTTATTCTCTATCCTACCTCCGGCAACCGTTTTTCTTGATTATTTCCATGGTACATCGGCTTGACCTATCTTTGACTTTTAATTTTGGTGTCGACCTTTGGATTACTACTCTTGCCGGAGTGGTCATGTGAGTGATTGGAGTTGGGCTCGTGAGTGATCGGCACGTCTTATCGGGCATGCCGAGTATTGTGTATTCATTGCCGGGTGTTTTTGGACTGGAGGATGGAGTTTACGGCAAGCGCCGGGAATCGTTTCATTGGTGAACAAATGAGGTGTTGGCCATGAGATGTTCTGGGGAGGATCATACTTATCCCGTGGCCCAATTTTTGAACTTCCAAGCATATGTGTATCTTCGTCGAGTTTATGAATTCACAGTTATTATCTCTCCGAGATGCATACATATGGCCCTTACGTGGAGTCATTCGGATGGCTTCATTTTGAGCTCGATGGCTTTCGGATTATTTTCTCTATTCCCACCGGACGACCACCATTAGACACACGGTGGTGGCCACCACCGTGTAGAGTACGCATTTTCTTTTCTTTTTTTTTTTTCTTTAGTTGTTTCTTGTGTGTTCTTGTGTTTGTTTTCTTTTCGTGTGTTCGTTTTATTTTTCGCATGAACTTGTATGATTATGTGCTCGATTCTATGCTTTTTGGTCAAGCAATGAGGACATTGCTTTGTTTTAAGTGTGGGGGAGAGATTTTCATGATTATGCATGTTTAGGTGATATTTTCTTCGTTTTTTGTGCTTTATTTTTCGTGTTTTTCGTGTATTGGACCGGTTTTATTTGAGTTTTTGTGTGTTGATGTCGCCTCTCCCGCATAAAGCTTGATGTTTGTTCAAGAGTCGAAATAGCTAAGTGGTGAGTCGAGATTGTTGATTGGTTCCACTATTAACGTTCATGTTTTATGTACCTGATTAATTGGACGGTGTCCAAAAATTGAATAATAAATCGTTGACATTGGAACTCGCATGTGGATTCACGAAATTGTTTTGTCCCTTATTTGTTCTCGATTGATTGTCTTGAGGCATGCTTCCCTTATGTTTGATATTGTTGTAAACGTGTTATCTATACACTTGTGGTACGTTTGATTGAGTTGTGATGATCATTGTATTATATTTGTTATGTATCCTTGTGTGCCACCCCATTCAAAAAAAAAAGAAAAAAAA
>CACSLK010034598.1:14840535-14864179 GCA_902706635.1 Striga hermonthica
CTGGGCGCGAGGGCGCGGGTTAGCACGCGAGTGCGCGAGAGGCAGGCGCGGGGTTGCGGTGCTGTGCGCGAGCACGCGAGGTCCGGGCAGTGTGGCTGCTCTATACTTAGCCGTATATCGCCAATTTTTCACCCAATTTTCAACTTTACTCAAAAACAAATAAATACTCGATTTCGCTCATTTTTTTTTGCTTGGCTCTAACAAGTCGGTACTACCGAGCAGGTCGGCACGAGCTCTCGATTTTTTTTTTTAGGAATAGAAGAGAAAAAAAGAAAACAAAAACGTGGGTTGCCTCCCACGAAGCGCTCGGTTTATAGTCGTCAGCTCGACTTTCCCGTCCATTCATCGATCAACCAGGCATAGCTCGACGAGCCCCTTCATCCTCATTTTTGAGCTCGTCAAGGAACACATTTGCCCACTTACTTCTCGGAGACACCGGAGGCTTCTTCTTCCAACCATCCTCCCTCTCAAATCTCATCCCGGTCTTCGTGAACTTCTACACTCCGGTGCTCGCATCATCCTTCAAGCTCGGTGGGTTGCCTCCCGGTTTTGTCTCATTACCCTTAGGCTTAATTTTCGACCCCTTCTTTCTCGGTTTCGAACCGCTTCCCTTTCCTTTATCAATTTTCTCTCTTGAACCCCCAAGTTTAACCTCAAGATCATCATTAACATCTTTTCCCATGTCCAAAACACCCTTTTTACCTACAAAACCATTTTCATTAGATAATTTAAGCTTAGAGTTGAAATGTACCTCTTTGTCGATGTCCTCCACAAACGAGCATTGGCCAACTTTGGGTGGAGCTTCCCGGGCATTGTTCATTGTAAAAGTAGCAATCTCTCCATGAGCCGAGAAAGTGACTCGTGCCTCCTTGACGTCGATAATGGTGTTGGTGGTCACCATGAAAGGTCGCCCAAGCAAGATAGTGTGCTCCTTCCCGGTATTCGGGACATCTCCAACGTCAAGGACAACGAAGTCCACCGGCACGACAATCAAACAACCTTGACCAACACATCTTCGATTATACCTTTTCGCTCCCACAAGGTGCAGTCTGCCAATTGGAGGCTCATCCGAGTCGGCTTAAGCCCTTGCAAACCCAATTGCTTGTAGATCGAGTAGGGCATGAGGTTTATACTGGCTCCCAAGTCGAGCATCTCGGTTGTAGTCTTCCCATTCCTGAATGTAATCTTCATGACAAAGGCTCTCGGGTCACATTCTTTCTGAGGTATGGTAGTCGAGGCTACCTCGGAAATCATGACTTTCTTATTGTCTCCGAACCTCCTCTTTTTCGAAGCTAGATCCTTGAAAAATTGAACATACGCCGGCACGTTTTTGATAACGTCTAGTAGTGGGAGGTTCACGTTCACCTTCGAGAGCATGTTAAAAAGATCCTGAAATTGACGCTCCTTCTTTGTATCTTTCAAACGGCCCGAGAAAGGAACCGGTGGTCGGTATGGTGCATCCACCTTATGAAAAGCCTCACGGGCATCCTTCTTGGGGTTCACCTTCTCGATTTTCTCCTCAACAACGGCTTTCCCCTTAGAAACATCTACTTTCTCACGCGGCTCATCATAATCTTCATCAACAATCTGCTCAACTACCTCATTTTTATTTGGCATCTCAACACGATTATCAACTTTCTTACCACTCCTCAAGGCGGTGATAGCATTCAAGTGTTCGGGTTGGCTCGGGAGCTTGTCTTTCATCTTGCTCCTTTGGATTTCTCCGATGGAACTCCCGAGTTGCCCCATTTGAGTCTCGAGGCATTTGAGAGAGGCTTGAATCGATGGCACTCCTTTGATGGTGTCGTGCAACGTAGAGACGGTAGAGGCCAACGATTGAAGACACTTCTCTAGGCTCTCGATCAGGGTATCCGAGGACTCCCATTAGCAATTCTCTCGGGCTCCGGGGGAGGCGGTATCAGTTGTCTCGGGACAAACCCTCCACGCCCTTGTGGGTATCCTTGGAACTCGGTCCTCGGTTGGTAGCCTTGAAATTCGGGTCTCGGTTGGAACGGTGGTCGGTTGTTCGGTTGAGCATATTGTTGAGGTTGGGAATAGGTTGTGGTGCCAGTTGGGGTGGGTAGGTTGCTTTCGGGTCCCTCCATGAAAAGTTAGGGTGGTTTCGCCACCCGGGATTATAGGTGTTCGAGTGCGGATCATTTTGAACCCGGGCGGCATACCCTTGGATAGCATTGATGTCGTAGGAGACTCCTTCAAGATTTGGATCGTAGGCCGACACCATATAATTCGGGCACTCGTGGCCTCCATGGCCGGCCTCTCCACAACACCCGCACACCTCAGCCATCATAACTTGGGTCGATTTTGCATCCCTTAGCTGAAGTTGCTTTAGTTCCTCCTCCAACGAGGCAAGCTTGGCAAGAACGGCATCGTTCGTGGACCCAGTAGCTTGTGCAGCCTCATTAACGGGGGCCCTCTTATGAACGCTCTTCCTTTGCGAATTTTCACTCAACATCTCGTAAAGATTATAAATCTCTTCCTCCGTGTGGCTCCCTATGTCTCCACCGGCCGCATGATCGACCATATATTGAAGAGTTTGGTGGAGACCATCGTAGAAGAATTGGTTGAGCACACCGAGGCAAAAGTGGTGATGTGGACATTGAAGTTGATAGCCCTTGAATCGTTCCCAAGCCTCGTGGAAATTCTCACCGATATTTTGGCTAAAGCTAGCCATTTGAGTCCGGAGGTCGGTGGTCTTTTGATGAGAGTAGTACTTGCTCATGAACTTCTCGTAAACGGCTTCTCACGTATTGAGCGAGCTTGTAAGCAACGTCATGAACCAAGTTTTTGCTCTATCTTTCAAAGTATATGGAAAGCACCTCATTCGGAGTTGGTTCTCGGTTAGGCTTGGAGGGGAAATGTGTTGACGGTTGCATAGAAGTCTCGAATAAATTTGAGGGCATCTTCTTGGGCTAGGCCGTAGAATGATGGAAGTTGGTTTAGGTGGATGGTCTTGAGATCATAGTTTCGGGCCGCCTCCCCGAGCACGAGGCACGAGGTGTTGTCTCCAATGATAGGTCGTGCGAAGTGCCTCATGTTCGGGGGAGGTGGTGGTGGCAATTGCTCTCCTTGTCCCGCTATCGACTCAGTTTCGGGTTCCGGTTGTGGTTCCTCGATGTTAAGCTCAACGAAGAGATCGAATGGTTGTGTCTCCTTTACGGGTCTACCTCGTCATCTACCTCGCATAAAAACAAACAACCACTATACCCGTGAATGCATCAATGTGAAACAAGGCAAAATGTAAGCAACAAACACAAATTATCGACAAAATCAAGAGAAATCAAGAGAAACACGGAAATTAACCAAGGTTCACAAAAATCAAGAGAAACACAAGAAAAAGAGACAATCAAATAGCAAATTAGGTGTCCTACTTGCCTTCCCCGGCAACGGCGCCATTTGTTTAGTATAGAATTGATGGGCAAGGGATAACCGAGCTACCCGACTCGAGTCGATCTCGAAGAAAGGCTATTCGGAGCTTTATCTACTAAATGATCGTCCAAATCACAAAAAGGGAAAATAAAATCCTAAACATTCTAAGCAATTGATTGGATGGTTGATTAACACTAATCGAGCACTTAAAAATGAGCAATTAATTAAAAGCAAGATCAAATGACGAGCAATTAGAAAACTAGATCACCGGAGTCTCATGCCATAACCATAACGGGATGATAAAAATCGACATACGGAATAAACGAGCTACGAGCATTAGATTGCTAACCCTAGTCGTCTAACTGAGATCAACGAGCAATTAACGACTCTATCTACTCAAGCAAGCAATCAAATTCAAGCATTTCCTCCATCATCAATCAAATCCAAATTTACCCTAATGAACATTATAAGTAAAAGCAGAGCAAAAACCGAAGTAAAGAGCTTTAAAATTAAATACTCATTCTCCCATTGCGTAGACGATGAAAAACAGAGTCAAAAGCTTGAAACTTGAAAGAAACCGAAGTCGCCGGAAAATCTCCGGAAAATAGCATAAACTCCTAATCTAGAGAGCAAAAATAAACATAAGCTAATTTCCCAAAGTGGGAAATGTGAAAAATGAGAGATTGATCCTCAAAATGCAAAGGAACAAAAATATTTATACTCCCACTCAACACACACTAAAACACGCACACTTAATGAGACACTCTCGACCACGCCGTAAGATTCGCGAGCTCGCGGGTATAGGATAGCATGGGGGCGTGCGGGCGCGCACGGGCAACGCGCACTCTCGACGTCGCACAAGGATCCGCGCTCGCGGATGGTGGCCTGGAGGCACTCTCGAGCTCGCATGGAATGCCGCGAGATTGCGAGTAAGTGCTGGCAAGTGAGGCGGCACTCTCGAGCTCGCCAGGATTATCGTGAGGTCGCGAGTTGGTTGGCGAGCGGGCGCGGACGTGTGCGTGGCAGCAGACGTGCGGGTCGTGGCATACGCGAGCGGCTGGCGTGTTGTGCATCCGCGAGTGCGCGGCTTGGGCTGCGTGGTCGTGAGTATTGGGCAGCAAGCGTCTGGGCTCGACTAAGGACTTGATATACTCGGTTGACAAAGGTTCGTCCGAAATGGCTCGGCACTTCTCAGAATTTTGAAAACTCGGTTCGACTTGTCTCGTTCATCCTCAGAGTAAACCTGAAAATATACCAAAAGCACCGGAGAGTACTCCAAAATATAAAATGAAACGAAAAACACAAAAACACACGGAAAATAATAAAATGGACCAGTCGACACTAAAACGAACCTAAACTCGACTCGAACACATATATAAACACTAAAAATAAGCACAAAAACATAACAAACACTACACACCAGGTTCTGGTAGATACAACTGCTAAAAATGTTTCTACGACATTAACGAGAAAGTTACCTTTCTTGAGGAGAGGGCAGTCGACCTTCTAGTGTCCTGACTTGTTGCACTTATGGCATTTACCTTTCAGCTTCTTTACCACAGACTGAGGGGGTGGTCGCTGTACCATCGGGGCATCCTGCACCTTTGCCTTTTTTGCAGACTTCTTTCTCTTCCTGCCCTTGTGAGGCCTAGAAGGTCCAGCCTGCTCGGCAACCAGTGCGTGAGGCGCATGAGTGAATAAGGCCTCCGCCGACTGAAGCTCTACTAACAGTTCTGGAAGAGCCATATGCATCTTGTGCATGTTGTAGTTCAACCGGAACTGATCAAAACTCTTTGGCAGAGATTAGAGAATGATATCAACCTGGGTTTCCCCGTCGATAAAACCTCTCATAACCTCAAGCTCAATGAGTAGCGCCATAACCTTGAGAGCATGCTCCGGATGTGCCCTCTGCCATTCGCGTAGTCATCAGAGCACTCATGGCTTCTTGCCTAGCAGCCCTAGACTGGTGTCCGAACAGATTCTTGAGATTGAGAAGTATATCTGCCGCAGTGTTCATAGACTGATGCTGATGTTGAAGAACATTTGACATATATGCCAGAATGTAACACTTCGCCATCTCATCAGCCTTTCACCACCGGACATACTCTCCTTTGTCCTGCTCAGGAGCATCAGCCGCGGGCTCTACCGGGCAAGCCTCAGTAATCGCAAACTTATAACCCTCAGCAGTCAACACAATGTCTAAGTTCCTCTTCCAATTAATGTAATTAGGACCAGTAAGTTGATTTTCTTTTAGAATGACAGATAACGGATTGAATGACATGATGAATATCTGAGAAACACAAAAATAATTAGGGCTGAGCATGGGACTGGAGAATTCCGAACCGTTCCGGAAACCGAACCGTTCCGAAAACCGAACCGAAATCACTCCGAACCGAAAAATAACTGTTGACCGTTTGACTTTCTCCGAACCGAACCGAACCGAACCGAAAAAATAATTGGTACGGTTCTGGAGATTTCACAAATATTCGTTCCGAGAACCGAACCGAACCGAATTGTCCTGTACCGAACCGAAGAACCGAAATTAAGAACCAAATTATAACATTAGATGTGTTATTAATATATTTTATGTCAACTTTGATTCTATATAATATAGTAATAAATATTAACCTTCACTTAAATTTCATGCTTAGTAATACCTGATTTACAATTGATTTATTTTATTATAAAAATAATTATTTAAAATAATATGAAAGTATAAAGAATATTTTTTTAAGAAAAAAATATTATATTTTATTTGAATTTTAAATTTTTAATATTTGTTTCACAAATTTAGTTATAACTAAAATTTAGAGTTACTTATAAAGTTGATTTCAAAATAAAATCGTTAATGTGAGGAAGTACTAATGAATGTTGGATTTATTAAAGCATATAAAAATTAAATAAATAAAATTTAGAGTTACTTCTAGGATTGATTTCAAAATAAAATCTTCAATATGATGAATTATTGATGAATGTTGTTTTTTAAAGCATATAAAAATTAAATTATAACTAGGTAGTCATTCAGAAATAATTTAAATAAATAAAAAATCTCCAAAGATTCGAACAAACCATACCGAACCGAACCGTCCCAATAGTCCCGAATACCGTACCGAACTGAACCGAAAAATAAAAATCTCTGAACCGAACCGACTTTTTGGTACGGTTCCAGAGATCGAATTTTGGGATCTCCGAAGTTTGGTACGGTTCTGGAGATTTATCAATCTACGAACCGTACCGACCCACGCTCACCCCTAAAAATAATTTTACAGATTAAACACATTTGAATTTAACTGCTAATATTAATATCCTCAAAACTATATTAACTCAAATTCACCGACATCTCAAAACACCGAGAGTTAATGCATGATGCGAGGGCAACTCTACACAACTCAACATTCGCAAGAGAATGGCTTTCAAAGGCCCATTAATTTCCATAAGTCAAAACTAAATTCATGACGAATGAAATTAAAAGTTGGTCTCCATTTGGCCATGCAATAAATTCAGGGACCCCGAGGGGAGTTATAAATAAAACGCATTCTAAGTGAATCCCTTTTCTCGATCCTGAGTTCATACGAATTCGATTATACGTCATCCGAGGGGAAGCCCGTACTCTCTCATAAGATTCCCTCTAATCGTCTAATTAGAAATTCGTCCTGGTAATTTTCTACAATTAATTTTAGCGATGTCACCCGAGGGGGAGCCCATAACCGCAATTAATTGATTTACCGACAAATTAGAAATGAAGGCCTTAGGAATTTTACTATTAACTTTAATTTAAAATCCCTTCTCAAACTTAGTATAATTTAAATGAGGATTTTTACTTATTTAAATATTTATACAATTCTAAATTAACCCTACGTAAATGTAATAATTAATTAACATGCATAATTAAATATGCAATTTTAAATTAATCCCATGCAAGTACAATAATTAATTAACATGCATAAATAAGTAAATAAATAAATAATGGCATAATGAATTTAGATAAATAAATAAATAAATCCACTATTATGGCCGTTAAATATTGAGTTACCATAAACAAGGAAACCTTGTATATTATTTCCTTGTTCAACTGGAACTCCCACTGCAGTAGAATCCTTGTAGACCTTGTACTGCTTGGACACCAAGTAAACCTCTCCACCCCGTCAGCCCGCCGTCGCCGCCGCCCGGCCGCCGGTGGTCGAAAAATATATATTTTTTTCTTTCTCGCGCGCCTCCAGACTTCGTCCCGGTTGGTCTTTCGAGGGTCGTTGATATCTTGTGATCTCCCGACAATTAATCCACGGTCACAACACGAAAAATATAATTTACAAAATTACATAATCCGATCTTAGATCCAACGAATGGATGTACATGTTTTCTAAACAAAATAATTAAATCTATCCGGTCAACCCCGGGTGAATAATTATTACAAACATTCATCCATCAAATTCCTCGACATGTCCGAGGCTTTAAAAACAAATTTAAAACCATACATCACATTCATCAACATTCATCAAACACATAATCGGCCATAATAGTGGATTAAACTAATTCCTGTAAAACCGAGTTATGCGAATATAATCCAATATATGGTTGCGTTTGAACACATCTTGACAAATAAAGCCGTAAAAATTCGAACTTGTACACAACGAATTAAACCAAACTCTGATAACACTTGTTGGGATCAATGAAGATCTCGTTGTGCACAAATCACAAATTCAATAGCAAAACGTAAACCTATACGCAGCGGATCTAAAGGTTTGCGTAGAGAACTTACGGCTTAAAATTTATGGCGATCTGGTTGATCTTCTGGATGGCCGTACACAGCACACCAATGAATTTTTTACTGCAAATCGTGTCCTAGGATTGCACGAACAAGATTGGATCGAAAACCGAATCAAACGAGTGCAAAAACGGAAGAAGACAAGTTGCAGTCCTGGGAGCTTTCGGCGGCGCGTGAGGGGGCGTCCAGTGTCGGATGGCGGAGATCTCGACGTCGTTGGAAAGCTCTCGTCGAGACGGTCGTCTGATATGCTGCACGTCTTAATCGGACCTCCGGTTAGTTCTGTACGACAAAATATATTTCGTCTCACTTTACCCAAAGGTCTTCTACTGTATATCTCAAACACCTCTTAATCTTGTACCAGTGGAACAAAAAGAAGATAAAGCTCGAATGGGAACTGAAGGGAGAAGAGAGGCGTAGGGCATGATTTCCAAGATATGGAATTCTCTCCTCTTCCCATGAACTTAATAATGTATATATAGAGCTACAGTAGGGATCCTTAGGAGATTAGGATTAGGGTTCCTTAATTAATTAAAATACTTGTCGACCAAGCCATTTATTTTAATTAATTAAATAATATTAAATGGGCCACCAACATAATATTATTGCACTCCCTTTTTCTAGCCCAATTTACAATTGAGACTCCAATAATAATTACTCGATTTATCTCCCCATGTTTAAGATATAATGTCCATTAATTAATTCGATTACTGACAATGAAGAATTAATTAATTTATTATTATTTCACCGAAGCTAGCGCTCGTTCATCACATTATTACTATGCCGGAATTTACTCCACCTGCAGGGTTTAGCATAATAATTCTTCATGAACTCACTCCGGGGACATCATCAAACTAACGCACATGGTGACCATAAATATCCTAACAGCACATCCTACATGTAGCAATATTACCCAACACAGCGGGTCTATTGGCCCAGTTCACTAAGCCTCACCCATGTGAATCAAAGTAATAAATACTACACATATATGTATGTTTAATATCTTACGGGTTAAGAGTACACAGTAATTAACCGAGGCCTAGTTCGTTTACGACGATCAGTATAAAACGAACTGCTCCTCTCTGGGATCCTGTTCAATACATAAATGTACTAGTGCAACTAATCAGTCAAGACAAACTGTACAGTTGACACTACAACCGTTCGCGATGGGTTGTTTATGTCCATTTGGGTTGTGAACCACTTATTCTTGTTTCGCGAGTAACTGATAGCATGATCTTTGGTTCGCCCGATGACGACCCATACTATCTAATGCAAAACAACATAACGTAGAACTTGTTTAATCTAACATGTTTCTCATTCATAAAGGATAAAAGTGTAATGTCATCCAAAGCCAAGCTTTCAGTAGATAACACTAACAGCCACGGCCCACAGCTCCATCACGGTTCGTTTGCAATTCCGAAACAACCACGTTGTTAAGCGTCAAATGCAAATCCTCGATCCCCGTCGAAAGATCGGCAAACCAATCCGTGAAACGCACGTCCAACTCTTGAAATCGGTAGTCAATCTGTTGAAACCGATCGTTGAAAGTTACATCACGTTGTTTGTTTGCGGCATCTTGTCGTCCCAGCGACATCGCAAATCGTACTGACTGCTGATACCAACTGATGTAGGGAAAGTGGTGTAGGGAAAGCTTACGAATGGAAAAGGATAAACGAGTAAACGAGATACTCTCTCGTAAAACACGTAAAACGAGATACTCTCTCGATAAAACTCACAATCAATTCATATTTTTCTTCAAAATCAACTTCCAAATAACAAAGAAGAATGAGTCTTTAAATAAGACTCCTAAAGCCCTAAACCTAACTTATTCATCAAGCTACTACTACTACTACTACTAATAATAATAATAATAATAATAATAATAATAATAATAATAATAATAATAATAATAATAATAATAATAATAATAATAATAATAATGTTAGAATATGGTCACCTTAGATATGGTATCATATGTGTATCTCGTAGTTTAGGAAAGATATTATTCGATATTGTTTCCTTGTACAGTGTAATCCTACCTATATGTACACGGTTATACTTCACAACAATTACAATGAAAAATTATTCCCTAATTTCTATTCTTTCTATCATGGTATCAGAGAGGGTTCCGATCCTAATTTTTTAGGACGAAATCAGGCCATCATCATCTGCTGTTACCTATTTTTTTTCCGGCGATACCTTTCCCGGCGTAATGGCCACCGACGAAAACAGGGCTCTGTCAACTGGTAATTCCAGTACTGATTTGTCAGAGAAATTCGATCGGTTCCTCCAAACCCTGCAACAGCCTACACAAACAGCAATCCCACAGTCAATTACACTTAATGTAAAACTCAATCAACATAATTTTCCGATTTGGTCCAGACTCATGAAAGTTGCAATCGGGGGCAGAGGAAAGCTCCGGCATCTGACCGGAAATCCTCCTCCACCATCCACAGATTCCCCAAAATATTCAAAGTGGGAAGAGCACGATCTCACAATCTGTTCATGGCTCTTAGAGAATATGGAGCCAGATGTGATGTTGAACTACGCTGAGTTCCCATTAGCTCGAGAAATATGGAATAATCTGACCCTGACTTTTGCTCAGAGTCGGGATGGGGTTCAGATATTCGATTTAATCGTAAAAGCCAACACAATTCGACGGGGCACCGATTCTATTGAGGATTTTTTCAGTAAATTACAGAGGCTCTGGAGGGATATTGAGCAACGACAAATTAATCCCATGAGGTGTCCAGAGGACGTTGCCATATTCAACCAACTCCGGTCAGAACAGAAACTATATCAGTTTCTGGCCGGAGTCGGAGAAGAATTCGCTACTGACCGAAGGGAACTCCTGAACCAAGAACCACTGCCAGCGGTTGAAACCGCGTATGCAACAATCAGAAGGGAGCGGGACAGGAGAATCGTTATGGGACACAACGAGCCGTCACCGGCCGAAGCCTCGGGTATTGGGTCGGGTCTCAAAACCCAAATTTAAATCGGAGAAGGGACTGCTGCCAAGAATAGCAGCGTCGCCACCAAACTCCGATCAGAAGGAGCAGGTTCATCACGCCGGAGCGGCGGCGACAAATCGAAGCTATGGTGCACCCACTGTGGCCGGAATCGCCACACAAAGGAGACGTGTTTCCTCCTGATAGGGTTTCCAGAAGGGTGGGATAACCGGCAGCGAGAAAGCCAGATTAGAGAGGCAGCAGGTTCAGTTCACAGAAAACCAACCGCCACCATGGCTGTTGAAGCCGGCTGCGGTAGCTCTGCAAAACCTGAAGAGAAAGGAATGGTGGCTAGGGCACAAATGGCGGCCGCTGCAAAGAAAGGTAAAGGGTGTGGATTTGGTGTTTTGGGTCAGGGGGAGTTCTTTTCTAGTATTGGGCTGGGACAAGTTTTGGACCAGGGAGAGTTATATGGTTCTGGGCCAGACGAACGAACAGGGCTGGGAGATGTTGGTTTAGTCCAGTCCAGTTATGTGGACCAAGGCCATATTATGTCTGTTGGGCCTGGATCTAGTCCATGTTATTTGACCCAAAATGCAGAAAAAGACCCACGATGGCTCATCGATAGTGGGGCAACAGACACCATGACATTTGACCAAAGGGACTTTGTTTCGTTATCCCTGTCTCCCAACAAGTTAATCCAGAATGCTAATGGTGGACTGTCAGAATCTCAGGGGACAGGAGAGATAGATTTTTCAACAGACGTTAAATTACAGAAATGTCTTTTTATTCCAAGTCTTTCTTGTAAATTAATGTCTGTTAGTCAAGTTACCCGTGAATTGGATTGTGGGGTTCATTTTTTTGCTGGATTTTGTGTTTTGCAGGATATTCAGTCGGGGAAGGTGATTGGGAGTGGCACTGAAAGCAATGGGCTGTACTATGTGGACGAGGTTGTTCGTGGCGGAATGGTTGCATTGTCCCATGGCACAGTAGAAAGGCAGCAGTGGTTATGGCATAGACGCCTTGGTCATCCTTCCCTAGGGTATCTTCAACTGTAATTTCCTGCTTTATTTTCCGAAGATAAACTTTCTTCCTGTGATACTTGCTTGTTATCTAAAAGTCATAGGAATACTTATAAACCTTCTTTTTCCAGAACAAAAAGGATTTTTTCTTTAGTTCATTCTGATGTATGGGGACCTGCACCTTATTCGGGATCTAATTCGGGGTTACGGTATTTTGTGTTATTCATTGATGACTGTTCCCGTATGTGTTGGGTATATTTTCTCAAATATAAGTCTGAAGTTGCCTCCAAATTAATCGAATTTTACAATATGATTCATACTCAGTACGGAGTGTCTATCCAGACTTTTAGGACAGATAATGGGGGGGAATATGTGAATGATACTCTAAAAATGTTTTTTTCTGACAAAGGTGTTGTTCACCAAACTTCCTGTCCATACACTCCTGAACAAAATGGTGTTGTGGAACGAAAAAACCGCATCATTCTTAGTATGACCCGGGCTCTTCTAATCGAGTCCCGAGTTCCGTTGTTTATATGGCCCGAAGCTGTAGCCACGTCAGTTTATCTTCTAAATCGACTTCCCACCAAAGCCTTAAAACTCCGTACCCCATTGTCTGAGCTAGCTTCTCACACTACGATTCCTGAGTCTTTCACTTTGCAACCACGTGTCTTTGGCTGCAGTGTCTTTGTTCACATTCCAAAAATACACCGTTCAAAGTTTGATCCGTGTTTTCTTAAGTGTGTGTTTGTTGGGTATGGGACTCACCAGAAGGGATACCGGTGTTATCACCCATCTTCTCGTCGTCTTTACACGACACTGGACTGCAAATTTGTTGAAACCGAGTTTTTCAATTCCACCCAACTCAGTGATCAGGGGGAGATTCAAACCATAGGAGATCCGCTGAGTTGTTTCTCGGTTCCGTCATACGAGCAACCTCGTCCAGGAGACGAAGATAGTCCACAACCTTCCCTGCTGGATATTCCTGACGAAAACCTCACTAAGGTAACTTCTACTTCTGATCTGCACACTAATAATGATGCTGTTGTGCCTACTCCTTCAGATCAGGTTCAAGAGGAGGATGGGGAAGCAGTGGTCGAGACCATACCTGATCAGGAGATTTAGCCACAAGAACCTCCACGATATGTCTTTGACCGTGTGGGTCGTGGGGTCCCAAGGAAGCGGTATGATCCTGAATACGAGGATGCTCATTCTCGATATCCTGTCGCCAATGTGGCTAAGAGGAACCTGTCAGCAGAAGCATGTGCTTTTGCCACTGCGGTGTATAAGGAGGAATTGCCCCAAAGTTTGGAGGAAGCTATGCAGCAGGAAGAGTGGAAGGCTGCAATGCAAGTGGAGATGAATGCTCTTTTAAAGAATGGCACTTGGGAGAAAGTTGTACGTCCAACTGGTAAGAAGTTGGTTGGATGTAGATGGGTGTTCACCATCAAGAGGAAGGCTGATGGGTCCATCGAACGATATAAGGCAAGACTTGTGGCGAAAGGCCACACACAGACATATGGGATAGATTACTCGGAAACTTTTTCCCATGTGGTGAAAATGGACACGGTCAGGATATTATTTTCCGTTGCCGCAAACAAAGATTGGCCATTGTACCAATTTGATGTAAAAAATGCCTTTCTACATGGAGACCTACAAGAAGAGGTGTATATGGAGCCTCCCCCAGGATTCTCGAGTGAGTTCCACGAACAACAAGTGTGCCGACTCAAGAAAGCACTATATGGGTTAAAACAATCTCCAAGAGCGTGGTTTGGACATTTTACAGTTGCTATGAGGAGGTATGGCTTCAAGCAGAGCAACGGAGATCATACGCTCTTCATCAAACGGAGAAGAGGCCTCGTTACATGCTTGATTATCTATGTTGATGACATGGTGATTACTGGAGATGATACTGAAGAAATAGCCCGGCTCAAGGAGAACCTGTTTGCTGAGTTCGAAATGAAAGATCTGGGCAGTCTCAAATATTTCCTAGGGATTGAAGTGCTAAGGTCCAAACGAGGAATTTTTATATCTCAGCGAAAGTATGTCTTGGATTTATTGGCTGAAACTGGAATGCTTGACTGTAAGCCGGTCGAGACACCCATCATAGTGAACCATGGCCTACAAATTGTTGAAGGGGCACCTGGTGTAGATCAGAGAAGATATCAACACTTGATAGGGAAGCTCATATATTTGTCTCATACTCGACCAGATGTGGCATATTCAGTGGGAGTTTTAAGTCAGTTCATGCATTCCCCACAGGAGGCTCATATGAATGCAGCTTACAGAGTACTCCGGTATCTAAAAGGTACTCCAGGAAGAGGGGTTTTATTTCAGAATCATGGACATCTTGAGATAGAGACATACACAGATGCAGATTGGGCAGGGAGTCCCCTTGACAGGAGATCCACATCAGGGTATTTTACTCTGGTTGGAGGCAACCTGGTGACATGGAAAAGTAAGAAGCAGAAGGTGGTGTCGTTGTCGAGTGCTGAGGCTGAGTTCCGGGGTATTTCCCGAGGGTTGACTGAGATTCTATGGATACGTAAGATTATGCGAGAGCTGGGCTTCCCATCTAAGAATGCAAGCAGCTTGATGTGTGATAGTCGAGCAGCGATTAGTATTTCTGAGAATCCGGTTCAGCACGATCGGACCAAACATGTGGAGATCGACAGGCACTTCATTAAAGAGAAATTAGAGAAGGGAATAATCACGCTTCCGTTTGTAAAATCAGAAGATCAGTTAGCCGATGTTCTCACCAAAGTTGTTACTGGTAAAGCATTCGAGAGTATCATGGGCAAGCTGAACGTCTCCGATCCAACGATTCAGCTTGAGGGGGAGTGTTAGAATATGGTAACCTTAGATATGGTATCATATGTGTATCTCGTAGTTTAGGAAAGATATTATTCGATATTGTTTCCTTGTACAGTGTAATCCTACCTATATGTACACGGTTATACTTCACAACAATTACAATGAAAAATTATTCCCTAATTTCTATTCTTTCTATCAAATAATAATATTTATTAAAGTATCTGCATCATTCAACTCCAGTTCGGAAGGCTTCGCCCTCGTAGCCGATGTGCACTCGTGGCCGGCGAGTGGTATCAAGCCCGAACCCATGGTAGGAAGCCCCGTCTTTTTCCCCGGTCGAACACGAAGGTTAAACGGCACTGTGATCTACTTTGGCGAGCCACAAAATTCTCGGAACCACAATCCAATAAATAACATTTTTTGTTTCCGAGAATCGATTTGGAAAGTGCACCATCGTCAACAATGGCAACCTCACACTTCCCTTCATGAAACTGCTTCAACATATATAATCGCGTGTCTTCGTCTACGGTTTTGATAGCAGCAATTCCAGCTTCATCCTTCAGCCCCGAAGGCTCCTTATCAAAGATCGGCGGAAAATCATAGAGACGGTCCACTTCGCCGGTAAAACGCTCCTCCACCTCCTCGGGTCCTTCATCAAACACAGGCGGACCATCGAACAATGGCCTGTCAACTTGCTCTCCGTCGAATTCGGAGATGTCTACACTAAATGGGCCCTCCTATCGACCATAGCCATGATCAAATTCCCAATCGCGTCGGGCACGATATCTGCCAACGATGGCACCTCCTCGTGCTTGCCTTTGTCGTCGCGTTGATCGTCGCCGTCCATGAAGCCGTTTAGAGGTGGCGGGGACCTCTGCCGGGGCGCCCCGACATGGATGCGTCCCCCACAACCGCCTCTGTCTACCCCACGGAAGCCACGGCCCACAGCTCCATCGCGGTTCGTTTGCAATTCCGAAACAACCACGTTGTTAAGCGTCAAATGCAAATTCTCGATCCCCGTAAAAAGATCGGCAAACCAATCCGTGAAATGCACGTCCAACTCTTGATATCGGTAGTCAATATGTTGAAACCGATCGTTGCAGGTTGCATCACGTCGTTTGTTTGCTACATCTTGTCGTCCCGGCAACATCGCAAATCGTACTGACTGATGATACCAACTGATGTAGCGAAAGCGTACGAGTGGAAAAGATAAACGAGTAAACGAGATACTCTCTCGTAAAACACGCAACACTCGCAATATCAATTCATATTTTATTCATAATCAACTGCCTAAAGCAATATATGATGAGCCATTTAAATAAGACTCCAAAACCTTATTCCTAACTTGTCCAACAAGACAAGATCTCTAATAATATTATTTATTTTCTAACTTATTCTCTAAGATATCTATAATAATAATAATAATAATAATAATAATAATAATAATAATAATAATAATAATAATAATAATAATAATAATAATAATCTACACCAGTCACCCATTATAGCAATTAATGCCCCTCAGCTCACTTTGATTTAAATAACTCTGTAATAATTATTTGGTCAATTAATGAGATTTTCATCATCTTCATTTTCCATGTTTCTCATTCTCTTTATCATGGTATTAGTCGCCGGAAAACCTAGCTTCTGATGATTTTCGATTTTTTTTTCTTTTCTTTTTGAGACATGGTTGAAGGCTCTTCATCGCCGTCCATGTCGATCGCCTTGCCGCACCTCAATCCGCTTCCTCTCCGACTTGATCGATCCAATTTTTCTTATTGGAAAGCTCAGATTCTGTCCACCGTTCGTGCTTATGGCTCTGAGGAACTTTTGCTTGATTCGACGGCTCCGGAGAAATTTTTGTCTCCATCCACTGCCGGTATTGCCGCATCTGAGATCAATCTCGCCTACACTCCTTGGATGTGCACCGATCAACTCATTCTGAGTTGGATGCTTGCATCGATCACTGAGTCTATGCTAGGGCATCTCACAAGTTGCTCTCGTTCTACTGAGGTTTGGTATGTTCTTTCTCAGCTCTTTCAAACTCAGTCCAAAGCTCATGTTCTCCATTTTGAAATTTCAGCTGCAAACTCTTAAGAAAGGAGATCTCTCCATTGATGATTATATATTGAAGATGAGATCTATTACTAATGAGCTTCATTCTGTTGGTCATTGCATCTCTGATGATGAGTTAGCTATGTACATACTTGGTGGCTTGGGTGCTGATTATGAGTCTGTTGTTGTTAATCTCACATCTCGTCTGGACTCCATCTCTGTGTCTGGGGTTCATTTTTCTTTACAAACACATGAAATGAGGCTTGCTAGTCGGGTTGTTGTTACTCTTGTTTCCTTCCCTGCTACTGCTCCATCTCAAGTCCCTGATGGCCATATTGCGGCTAATTTTGTTCAATCTCGTGGTGGTGGCTTCTTTCGAGGCCGAGGTTGTGGTAGATCTCGTGGTCGTGGTTCCTTTTCTGGTCGTTCATACAAAAACAATGACATGATCATTTTCCAATTGTGTGGTAAGGGTAATCATGGTGCATTGAAGTGTTACATGAGGTTTGACATCAGTTTTACAGGCCAGGACACTAATCCTCCCTCTCCACATTCATACCTGAGTGGTGGTTCTTCTGCTCCATCAGACTCTGCCTCTACTAATTCAGATCCTAACTGATACTTTGATAGTGGAGCTACAGATCATTTAACTGCTAATCTTGAAATTCTTTATCTTCAGGCTTCTCCTTATCAAGGCTTTGACAAGGTCATAGTAGGTAATGGCTCTACTATCCCTATTTCTCATATTGGCTCTATTATCCCTATTTCTCATATTGGCTCTACTATCCCTATTTCTCATATTGGCGCTTCTTCTCTTCCTACCCCTCACACTTATCCTATTTTGCTGAATAACATTCTTTTAGTTCCCAACATTACAAAGAATCTGCTCAGTATTTAACAACTTGCCAAAGATAATCACGTGCTTATTGAGTTCCATTCTGATTTCTGTCTTGTGAAGGACAAGAAAACTCAGCAAGTTCTGTTGGAAGGTCATCTTAAGGATGGCTTATATCAGCTTGACCTATCCAAGTCATCTGCCTTTGCTCCTTCAACTTTACAGACCCTCTCTTCACAGTCATGTTCTTTTAGTGCTACTTCTTTTCCTACGGCACATGTAATGTATGTGGATTCTTTTACTAGTTGGCATAGGAAACTTGGATATCCCTGTGATAATGTCCTAAGAGTTGTACTTAATAATTTGAGCTTGAAAGCTCCTTCTACTTTTCCTTTTTGTGATGCTTATAAGCTTGGGAAACTGCATCTTCAAGAGCTTTTGAACTTGTTCATTCTGATATATGGGGGCCTTCTCATGTTGTTTCTGTCAATGGTTATACGTATTATATGCATCTTATAGATGACTACACTCGGTTTACCTGGATTTTTCCTTTAAAAGCCAAATCTGAAGCCCTTACAGTTTTCCAGCAATTTCTTAAATTTGTACAAACACAGTTTCATACATCTATTAAATGCCTTCAAACTGACTGGGGAAGTGAGTATAGATCTTTTGTTCCTCTTCTTCACAGTCTTGGCATTTCTTTTAGACATCCTTGTCCCCATATCCATCAACAAAATGGCAAATCTGAAAGAAAACACCTTCACATTGTTGAATGGGCTTAGCATTGTTAGCTCAAGCTAAATTGCCACTAAAATTCTGGTGGGATGCCTTTCACACCGTTGTCTTTACTCTTAACAGGCTTCCTACTCCTGTCCTTTGCAACTCTTCTCCTTTTCAGAAGCTTTTTCACTCCTCACCTGATATTTCTTTCTTAAAGCCTTTTGGCTACTGATGTTTGCCTTATCACAGGTCATATAACTCTCAAAAATTTTAATATAGAAGTACAAAATGTGTTTTTATTGGTTACAGTGATAACACAAAGGTTATAAATGCCTCAGTCCTTGTGGCAGGCTATACATTGCCATTTATGTTTCTTTTAATGAGTCTGAGTTCCCATATCCTTCTCTTTTTGGTTCTCAGCCTTCTCCTATAGGTCCATCTTCTTCTTCTTCTCCTCAAATTTTTTCTCTTCCTTCTGCTTCTTCTTTTTTGCCTGCATCTACTACCAATGTGCCAACTTCTCCTATGGTTTTCTAGCCACATTCTACTACAACTTCAAATCCTCACTCCTGTTGTTTCAAGTCCTCAGTCCTCTTCTTCTCATTCTCTGCCTTCAATCTCTTCTTCTTCCTCGCCTACCTCTGGTATACCTCTCCATGTCCATCTTCAAGTTGAGCCTCCCTCTCCTACTTCTTCTCTCCCTCAGCCATCCCATCCCATGGTCACAAGGTCCAAAGCTGGTATCTTTAAGCCCAAGACTTATTCCACTACTCTCACCTCTTTACCTCTCTTGGAGCCACTTACTGTTTCTGAGGTCTTGTCAAAGCCACCCTGGTTTGCTGCTATGCAAGATGAATTTCAGGCCTTACTTAGAAATGATACTTGGACCTTGGTTGAACCTTCTCCTGACATGAAGGTCATTAGCAACAAATGGGTTTTCAGAACCAAATATAAACTTGATGGCTCAGTGGACAAATTTAAAGCCAGGCTTGTAGCTAGGGGGTTTCAACAGACTGCTGGTGTTGATTTCATTGAAACCTTCAGTCATGTGGTTAAAGCATCTACCATTAGGTTGGTTTTTACTCTTGCTGCCACTCACCATTGGTCTATTCAACAAATTGACATCAACAATGGCTTTTTAAATAGGGATCTTCGTGAAACTGTTTATATGTCTCAACCTGAGGGCTTTATTGATCCCATGCATCATACTGCTGTGTGTAAACTCAAGAAGTCTCTTTATGGCCTTAAGTAGGCACCTAGGGCCTGGTTCTAAAAAATCAGAGGTCATCTTTTATCTCTCAGTTTTAAGGAATCTGTGTCTGAAACTTCTCTATTTTTTCAAAGGAAGAATGGCAAACTGCTTCTGGTGTTAATCAATGTTGATGATATTCTCACCACTGGTGACTCTACGTATATGGTTCATGCTCTCATTGATTCCCCCAGTCAGACCTTTGCTTTGAAAACATATGGTGAAGTTAATCACTTTCTTCTAAATCAGGCAAAATATGCTCTTGATTTACTTGCCAAGACTAACATGTTGTTCTCTAAATCGGTGTCTACTCCTATATCTCCTGCTACCAAACTCTTTCTTGGGGATAGCAAAGCATTCACAGACCCTACACTCTGCAGGAGTGTCATTGGTGCATTGCAGTACTTAACCATGACAATGCCAAACATTTCTTTTGCTGTCAGCAAGCTAAGCCAGTGTCTTCATGCTCCAACTCACCTTCATTGGTTGGCCTGCAAGCATTTGCTCAGATACATCAAGGGCACCATCTTTGTTAATCTACATTTTCAGCTTGTTTCAAGGTTTGTGCTTGAAGCATACACTGATGTTGATTGGGCCAGCTGTGTGGATGATAGGAGCTCCACCGATGGCCATTTTATTTTTATTTGTTCCAATCTTCTTAGCTAGAGTTCCAAGAAGCAGCAAGTTGTGGCCAGAAGTAGGCTGAGTCTGAGAACCGTAGACAGTCAAGTGAAATCCAACCCACGAAATAATTGGATCTATGGACAGCACCATTGTGGTAAAGGTCGTAATGCCCGAGGAATTATAATCGCAATTTTTTATTTCCAATTTTCATTTCTTCATTTATCTAGGGCTCTTATGAAAAACCCACGTAATTCGGGAAAATTTTTGAAAGAAATCTACGCTTGTATAGGTCACTTGCAACTGCCACTACTGATCTTGTCTGGATGCAGTCATTGTTTAGTGAGCTGGGTTTATTTTTTGAGTCTCCATCAGTTCTGTGTTGTGATAATGCTAGTGCAACCGCCTTGGCTTCAAATCCAGTGCATCATGCTCGCACTAAACACATTGAGATTGATGTTCATTTGTTCGTGAAAAGGTGCTCTCAAAAGAGGTTGAAGTGTGTCATGTTCCTTATGAGTTCCAGATAGCCGACGTGTTGACTAAGCCTCTCTCTCATGGTCGTTTTCATCTCCTGTGGTTACGTTTGCCTCTTCTGGCTAAAAATGGTCAGGCCTCGTTTCTTGGGGGTGTATTAGTGTAATTGCATTAGCTGGAAATTTAGTTAGTTAGAAATTAGTTAGTTCAGTAATTAGTTAGGGTTATGTCACCCATTTTATAATATAGCAATTAATGCCCCTCAACTCACTTTGATATAAATAACTTTGTAATAATCATTTGGTCAATTAATGAGATTTTCATCATCTTCATTTTCCATGTTTCTCATCTCTCTATCAATATATATAGGGCTAATTCGAATAAAAACTAGATGGTGTGAAAATCGCCAGAACCATATGTGATATTATTTCATTTTTGAAGAATATGGTATTAGATTACTCACTCCAGGAATAGATATATATAAATTAAATAAAAATATTTTCTAAAGTGCCTACACGTTTATTTTTTAGCCTTTTTTTTTTCCAAAACGATAGGAGGATTATATTACTCAACTGAAAAAGTACATTGTTCAACAACAACTCGAAACAGAGAACTGGGAGGACACGTACATCGACGGCCTAGAAACTCAATAAACAAACAAACTAAGAAGAAAACACCAACCCTCCACTGCCGAAGCCTAGAGGGCACAACCAAAAACAAACTAGAATAGGAAAATAGAACAGAAAGCCAAAACCGAAAAACAAGAAACTACCAAAAAAAAACAGAAAAGTCCAAACACAAGATTTAGGATAACTGCGCCAGTTCCAACCAATGTCTATGAGCAGCTTTAACAACCTGTGGAGCTGGCAATGAGATGTTTTGAAAAACCCATAGGTTGCGCGCTTTCCAAAGCCACCACAACAAATAGGTGGTTAGTTGGATCCTATATTCAGCCACATCCGATTTATCAAGAGAGCAAAGATTAGACCACCAGCATTTGAAGGAAGAAGTGTAGGATTTCAGACCATCCCATTGAACAGGGGCAATTTCCCAGACTTTGCAGGCATTTGGGCAGAAAAAAAGAAGATGTTCAACAGATTCAGCAGCTTCTCCACAAGACTGGCAGATTGTATCAATAACCAAACCCCTTTTCACCAAGTTCAGTTTCACAGGCAGAGTATCAGTAAGACATTTCCAAATAAAGTGTTTTATCTTACCAAGCACCTTAAGTTTCCAGCATCTGTTGAATATGTTGTGCAGTTTTGAAGAAGCTGAGGGAATGTTGCTGCTCCCAGGTAAGTCAAGGCAAAGCAGCTTTTGCGTGATCAGATAATCATAAGTACTAGCAACTGAAAAGATCCCTTTTTTATCAAAAGCCCAAAGGCACCTGTCAGCTGCACCAGGCTTTAAAGTACAGATGTTCAGAATGGCTTGGCAGTCAGCAGAATTGAATAATTGAGAAATAAGCCAAATATTCCATTCCTTTCCAGATGAATTTATCAGCTCTTTAACCCATGTGATGTGTCCTCTGGCTATCTCCAGCAAATGAAGCTTAGAACAGCCAAGTGAAGGGACCCAATTGAAGTCATCTATTTTGGTGGAAGCACCATCCCTGATTTCCACTCTAAAACCCTTAGCAACAGTTGGAAGAACAGAGAGCCAATTAGACCAGAGCCATGAGCAGTTGCTTGGTTTAGCAGCATCAAAAATTGAACAGCAAGGGTAGTATCTATCTTTCAGAATTCTGCTAACAAGAAGGGATGGCTGAGATAAAATTCTCCAGATTTGTTTGCAAATAAGAGCTCTATTGAAAATTTTAAGATCCAGGAAACCAAGGCCACCCTCAGACTTTGGAAGAGTAAGAGTAGACCAAGATCTCCAGTGAATTCCAGAACCTTGACCATCCCCTTTGCTCCACCAGAAGGTAGAGCACCATTTTGATAAATCAGAACACAGAGAAGAGGGGAGAATTAAACAGGACATAGAAAAGATAGGAAGAGCTTGGAGAACAGCCTTAATAAGAACCTCTTTACCAGCAGGTGAAAGCAGCTGAGCTTTCCAATTCTGAAGTCTGGATTGGACAGAGTCAAGCACAAATTGAAAGGCTTCTTTCTTTGATCTGTCTATCCCCAAGGGCAATCCAAGATATCTGGTTGATTTATGAGCAGAGATGCCTTGCAATGTGGAACAAATACTGGCTTGCAGGTTTGAGGGGGTGTTCTTGCTGAAGAACACAGCAGATTTCTGAAGGTTTACCATTTGACCAGTGAACAATCTGTATTTTTCCAAGATGTTTAAAAGAAAATGAGCTTGCCCCACTTCAGCTTTACAGAAAAATAAAGAATCATCCGCGAATAGAAGGTGGGAAATTGGAGGGCCATTTTTAGAGATCTTCATACCCAGCAGCTGGCCAGAATTGATAGAATCAGTCACCAAAGCTGAAAGTAACTCTGCCACAATTATGAATAGATAGGGGGACAAAGGATCCCCCTGTCTAATACCTCTGGATGGATGAATGAAGCCCTTGACTGCACCATTGACTTTGAAAGAGTAGGAGCAAGATGAAATGCAGATCATAATTAAATTCACAAAGGCAGCAGAAAATCCCATCTGTAACATAATCTTTTTCACACATATCCATTTAACACGGTCGAAAGCTTTCACCAGATCCAGTTTTATAGCCATGAATTGATTTTTGCCAGAATGATGTCTGTTAATAAAGTGGAAAGCCTCTTGTGCAATAATCACATTGTC
>CACSLK010034598.1:14889953-14906457 GCA_902706635.1 Striga hermonthica
TTTTTTTTTTCACGTTGTTGTGAAAGGCCGAATTGGTGTGTTGCTTCTGTTCTGTTTGTTTTTTTCTGGATCTGTGAAGTTCAGGTTTTAGTTGATTGTGTGAGGCTTGATTTTAGCTGTCCCTGTGAATATTTCTGAAAGAGATTCTTACTACTGACTGGCTTGTGGAATTTTATGTTGTTTTCGGAGTTTAATCACTGTATTCGGAGGGGAGTCAGTTATCAGATCTGGGATTTAGACAGTACTATTTTCCTTTTGGTGACTTCAATTTTAGTATGTCCAGCTCGAATTGTAAAGGATACAGTAGATGACAACTTTAGAGTTTAGCTGTCTTGCATTTTTGGATAAATTTTTATGTGAGGAATGAGTTTTATTACTTACTCAGCTGAGAAGCATTTTTCGAATTTCACACGTCGGAAGTATTAATGCGGCAGCTCGATTTGGTGTTTATTATTCAAATTGCTATAATCGCTTTGGATACTCATTGCTCGATTAACAGCTGGTGCGAGTATGGTTCACATTTCCTATCTGCCGATTTATTGCTTTAGGGATATCCTTACATACATTTATTGAGAAATAAATACTTTTCGAGTGGGGTACTTTTGGTGGGAGTGAGTTGGCGCATTAGATATTGCTGTTGTCGACTTTTGTGACGCGTGCTTTAGCTTGCTAATAACTTCTTTTAACTAAAGATGGCTCTTAAATTTAATTTTGAAGTGGATTACAAATATATATATACTTAACCCTCGGTTATGTGCTGTTCTCCATATTACTTTCTAGGTGTATTATCTGGTGGATCTCATCGGGCGTTGTTGATCTTCTGAGTGCCATACTTGAATAAATTGGTCTTGTTGGTGGATTCTTTTGCGTACCATCTTTTCTTTGATTTCTTGTCCTCTTTGGAGAATCGAATTTAAGCTTGCTACATGGGTTCTCGGTTTCCCTCTCATAAATTGAGCAATGGCCTTTACGTTTCGGGCCGGCCTGAGCAGCCAAAAGAGAAGACTCCAACAATGAGCTCAGTGGCCATGCCTTACACTGGAGGTGATATAAAAAAATCAGGCGAACTTGGAAAAATGTTTGATATTCCTACGGACGGCTCCAGATCCCGTAAATCTGGGCCCGTAACAGGTGCTCCCTCGAGGACGGGCTCTTTTGGCGGTGCCCATTCGAACTCTGGACAATTGAACTCTGTGGGCCGTGGCCCTGCCACTGGATCAGCCTCAATGAAGAAGACAAATTCGGGCCCACTTAACAAACACGGCGAGCCTTTGAAGAAATCATCGGGCCCACAGGGAGGTGGGACAGCCGTTTCTCGTCAGAACTCTGGGCCTCTCCCTCCTGTCTTGCCAACTACTGGCCTCATTACATCTGGGCCTATCACATCAGGCCCATTGAACTCGTCCGGGGCTCCTCGGAAGGTATCCGGCCCGCTGGAGTCTATGGGCTCTATGAAGATGCACAATGCTTCTATTGTTAACAATCAGGCTGTTACCCACCTTAACCGGGATGATGAGTATTCTTTTCGTAAGAGCTTCCCTAGGCCGATCCTTTGGGTTATCATTCTTATATTTGTCATGGGATTTATTGCTGGTGGTTTTATACTTGGAGCTGTTCGAAACCCGATTCTGCTCGTGGCTGTTGCTGTACTTTTTGCTTTGGTGGCAACTTTATTTACCTGGAACACTTGTTGGGGAAGAAGGGCTATTACTAGTTATATAGCTAGTTATCCAGATGCTGAGCTGCGAACTGCAAAAGATGGCCAATTTGTCAAAGTTTCTGGGGTATGTTTATTTAAAAGAAAATCGTATTATCCGAGAACATGTTCTTTCTTGCAGTTCATTTTAAAATCCGATTTCACTGTTTTGATGATATAAAAAACAACTGTGTGATGTACAGTTGCGTTTGGTCGTGGGAATATTAATGTTGTATTGAAGTATTTTGATTGATACGTAATAGCATACTGCTGACAGTAAATGTGTGTTTGGAAGTAACAGATGTAACATGTTTGCTCATATGCTGCAGAGCTGCAAATCCAGGAATAAAAGTTCTATGGTTCTGATACAGTTTTATTGATAACAGCTAGGATTTTTTAACCCAAACAATGCAACTGTTACTTTAATCTTAGGGAACATAGTATTATGTGCATTCCTACTGTAGTCAGTCTCTGAAGATTTAGTTCATGTAGTGTTGTGATGAATCTGTTTCTTGATATTTCCTGATGTTTTCTAATAATATTATATTCTTTGAGTACTGTTTTACCTTTTTGTAATTGAATTCCCGAAAGCTGGTCACTGTTAGAAGTCCTGACAAGTTCGTTTTGTTTTTTTTTTTCTTTTCTTTCGTTTTTCTTTTTTTAAAATTTTGCTTGATAGGTTGTCACATGTGGAAATGTTCCTCTGGAGTCGTCATTCCAAAAAATTCCCCGATGTGTTTATACATCAACAAGTTTGTATGAGTACAGAGGATGGGATTCCAAAGCAGCAAACCCCACACACCGCCGCTTTACCTGGGGCCTTCGTACATCAGAGGTGAGAGATTGTCTGGTTCATGCATATTGTAAATTTTTTGCTCCACTGAACATACTGTTCACTCTATTTTTAATACCTTGGCCAATCATTGATGGACAATGAGAAAATGTTTTTTCAGTTTTCATCTAAAACATTTCGAGTTAACCTTATGCTTGTTAACATGCCGAGGTTTTGAGTCATGAGAACTCTGCTTTTTGAAAACTTAAAGAAAAAAGCAAACAATGTGTGTGACAGCTTTTACCTACTGTGCTTGATAAAATCTGAATTCCATCTTTATGTGACTGTGTGTGCATATGTATGTATTATGTGCAATTTTGAAAAATTAAATGCTTGTGCAATTTTGTTTAAATGGAACCAACTGTATGAATGGTTAACTGTTGACCCAATTGACAAAGTGGGGGCTTTTACTGCGATACGACTAAATTTGTGACTCTCCTTTCTTGTTTCTTCATTTCCTTTCCCTGTTAGTGGATGCTTTTGACTTCCTATTGGCAGGTTAATGTCATTATCTCTGGTTTAATTCACTCACTGAAGTAATTCTGAACATGATTTTTATCTTATGTGTGCGTAGAGGCACGTTGTTGATTTCTATATTTCGGACTTCCAATCTGGGTTGAGGGCTTTGGTGAAAACTGGGTATGGTGCACGGGTTACACCGTATGTGGATGAATCTGTGGTGGTTGACATTAACCCATCGAACAAGGATATGTCTCCCGATTTTGTCAGGTGGTTGGGAGGGAGAAACCTCTCGAGCGATGACCGTGTGATGCGCCTCAAAGAAGGGTACAATTTGCCCCTCTCTCTTTCTCTCTCTCTCTCTCTCTCTCTCTCTCTCTCTCTCTCTCTCTCTCTCTCTCTCTCTCTCTCTCTCTGGTGTGTCAAATATTTTTTTTTTTATTGCATGTTGATGTGTTCTATCTTGTTTAAGTTATGAGAGAAAAATGTCAAGCCGTACATTGTAATATGAATTAACAACGGTCAATACTCTTCAGATTCAAATAATTACAATTTACAAAAAGAAACCAACTATGCACTTGTCCTGCTCTGTAACTCTGTAACTTTTCGTTTTTTAATTTGGCCGATCTTGAAGGACGAGTTTTAAAAATTAGGTTGTGATGAATTTGCCAACAAGGTCCACTCTAAAATCATAGAGAGAGGCCTCATGTGTGTGATGTGTTCACTAATGTTAATGGCTTCTCGATAATCACTCTAAGCTTTTTTTTTTTTTTTAATCTATATTATCAGGTACATCAAAGAAGGAAGCACTGTGAGTGTAATGGGAGTTGTGCAAAGGAATGAGAATGTGTTAATGATAGTTCCCCCATCTGAGCCATTCTCGACCGGATGTCAGTGGAGTAAATGCATTCTTCCCGCCAGTCTTGAAGGCATCGTTTTGACGTGTGAGGACACTTCAAAGATTGATGTCATACCAGTTTAGCATTTTCTTGATTCCTGCTCGAGCTGTTTGGAAAAAAAGCAAAAAAAAAAAAAAAAAAGTATCTTCTTGTTGAAAAGGTGGCGCAGAGCAGGCGAGTTCATCATCGTGTTGACCGGGTGTATAGTTTTCGTGTAATTTCTATCTCTACCTCTCTCGTTTTGTGTTTATCTTGATGCAGGAGTTTCTTTTTGTCTCTTCTGTGTGAATTTATCATAGTACAGTGGAGAGAAAGGCTGGGTGTTAACTGAGTCGTCGAATTTTTTTTTTATTTTTTTTTTCGTTTTAATTTTTATTTTGTGTTTAGGATTGTTTGGTTGGTTAATTGATGAATTGTTGGGCTTGTGGAGAATTTTCTTGTTAAAAGAATAGCCCCTTTTGGAAATGCATGTTTGTTTGATTGGTTTGGTTTGATGAGATGGTATTCTTTTGTGGCTTTTGGATCATTTGCTTAATTTTTTGGATCATTAGCTGATTTGATTGAATATATATATATATATATATATATATATATATATATATATATATATTGTATTTCTGGACATTTGAAGAAATATTTTTTCTCAAACATTTCTATGATGAGTTTAATCTTTACATAGGTGGAAATAATTATATCAATTTAATGTGTTAAATGTGTTATCTTTGTATGTGAAGTGATATTTTTTTTAACAATATCTAATGTTTTGTGAACAGTTCCATGCACACTACGCCACTATCGCGTACTATGAGCACAACTTTGACGAGTCACAACTAGGACTGCAAATGAGTCGAGTCGAGTATTGACTTTATCGAGCAGGATCGAATTTTTTTTTAGCAGCTCGAGCTCGACGCGATAAGAAAATACAATAGCTCGAGCTCGATTCAAAAATCAAATGCTTAAACTCGACTCGAAATTTATTAAGTAAAATTACTATTAATCACTTGTCTTATATCGTTTAAATATATATAAAAAAAGTATTTTTAGTAATTTAATATATATATCGGTCTAGACAAGTGGCACCACTTCCTTTAATCATCATCTTTCACCTCCATTCAATTTTACCTATTTATATTTGCACAAGTGACTCACCTTCTAGCTTGGGTTATGTGGCGTCATTGTAGTACACGTGAGTGACGACTAAGCACGAGAGTTGTCACCAAGGCTTACGGTCTAGTAAAGTGGCGTCACTTCCTTTAATCATCATCTTCACCTCCATTCAATTTTAATAATTGATTCATCCATCGAAAATTAATTATTAAAAGTTATGGATATCAAAAGTCATAAATTAGTTTTGAATTTTTATTTAAATTTTATCATTAATTTAGTTATAGATCTCTAGTGCCATTTTAAAAATTTTAAATTTCAAGAGAAATAGTTTAGTTTTATGTAATTTGAGACAAAATATGTCAATTTTAGAACATTATATTGCAAAATAATAAAAAAAAGGAGATGCTTTGGTTTCATTACAGAACTATTCTGTCGGAATTTATAATCAGGTCAACTATTACCGTTTGACTTAATTATAAGATCGGGACTTTAGCCGATTGAATGCGGGATTTTAGAAAATTAGTCGGATATGATTTTAGCTACAATTGATGGATGTAAAATCCATATAAATTACATAGAAATTAGTGATTTAAATGTTGACTTAAAATGAGTTAGGAATCTTCGAGAATTGAACCCTAGTTTTATCTGGTTTCAATAATCGGGTAAATTTCAGATCCGTATTTAATCGCATGAACCCTAGTACCGTCTAGATAATCTTTAACCATCGTATCGTAATTTATAATGCGTGCTCGTCGTCTCGTGCCCGTGATCTCCTCTCGTCCGACCGTTGGAGCTGAGCCGTCGAGTGCGTGCCCGTGCACCGAGTCCGAGTCAAACCCCCGAGTGCGTGCCCTTGCACCGAGTCCATCCGACTTGCCGTCTACGCGCCGTTCCGTTAGCCGTGGTCCAAGCACGCCCCTGCGTCAGTGACCGTGGCTCCGTTTTAAACTCGTGCATCGGCTAAGCCATGTCAGTCGAGTTCATGCCGGCCCGAGTTATCCCGCCGAACTCGAACCACGGTCAAACCGAGCTGCATATAGTCAAGCGGATGATCGACCGACTCCGAGTGAGACGTGCGTTAGATGATTTAATTTGTAAGTTGTAACGTACCAATCTGGTTAAAAAAATTGTCGCAGAAATAAGATTTTAAAATTTACGCGAAATTTATTACTATTTAATATTTATTACTTCTGATTTGTCTCCACCATTTCCCATCTTTTTCCAGCCCCGCCGCTCTCCTCCGGCCGCCGCCGCACTGCTACGGCGTCCGATTCATCTTTCCACCCTTTTCAATTTCCACCTATCTTCCTGACTCCACTTTCACCTGTCCCACCCTATTTTTTCTTCAGATATATTGATCAAAAGTGCATAACTGAAGGCGATTTTCGCTTTACTCGACTGGCCACCAAATCCAGAAGGAGCCTATCTCCCGATACAAGGTCAGAATTACTGTACTGCTACACCTTCTATAGCGTTTCCTTCACAATCTTGCTCGTAACAAGTAGAAACGAGCTCGCATGCTCAAGTCACGAATGTTCTAATGGTGCCTTCTATCTGTTTGTGGAAATGCCTCTTAAAGAAATGAACTATTTGTGGTTTTTTTAACATATTTGATACAACTCGTTTTTTATGCCTTCCTTTTATTTAGCAAAAATGGCGTCTTCTGATGAGGGGACTGTTGAAGATATGGAGACTGTGGCATTTATGAAGCTTGCTGTAGAACAGGTTCGAGGAGTGTCCTTTTTTATCCTTCACTTTCATTTTTCTTCAGTCTTATTGAGAGACTGTATTTGGAGTTCCGTTTTCTCTTTCAATAATCTGGTACTTCATAGTCAAAATGTGGTAACCTCTTTCCTTTTTTTTTTTTGTTCCTTCATAACTTTTTATGGGCTCTTCCATTTGATACATCACCAAAATATAATTGATGATCCATTTTTTTCTTAAATAACTTCTAGCAAATAAAATTCATTTGGTGTAATATTGTTCATTGCAAATATCTACATTTCAAGGTTTCCAGGGTATCACGTGACTATTATATTTGTTTTCATGCTTCTATACATTTCTCTGTGTGTACATAGAGATCTCAAATGCATTATTATGCTTTCTTGTTCTTCTTCTAGGCAAAGCTTGCAATGGACAACCTTGAAGTACCTGTCGGGTAAGATACTTTTTTGTCTTCCTACAATATACATTTGGGAGCGGGAGGAAAGCGTAAAAAATAAGTCATCCTTAGTCCAAATAAGGTTGATATGAAATAACACTTTCATCTAATTCTCCATACCTTGAATAATGATAGTCTTTGTTCAATCCAATTGCCTTAGCAGGCAACTCGGATGTTGATTGATGAAACTGAGATTGAAATGTCTAAACATTTCTAGGTATGAGGTATTCTTATTTTGTTCTCATCAGTTTCCGTTTTCTTACATTTTCCAGTTGTGTGATCGTTGAGGATCAAAAGGTCATTTCTTCAGGGAGAAACCGAACAACTGAGACTAGAAATGTATTGCCTCTCTTTTAAGCTAGCCTATTAAACGTAATTTTTTTTCCTTTATTTTTTTCATCTCCAAAACTATTAGCATTCCACAATTCTTTGAATGTCTTCTTTGACCTCCTACAATCACGGCTACTGTCGTAACCAGCACTTGGTATAGGTGTTGCCGAACTGTAAACATCTGCAGCTGATAAACTACTGCAACCATTCTAAATCTTTAGTGGTCAAAACACCTTTATTGGATGCAGTTGGTAACATGATTGGCATGACCTTTAGATCCCAAAAGACAGTACTGCCTTATGGAACCCTTAGGGCATGATTGTTTATCATCCCTACAGTAATTTTTTTTACTCAAATTCAAATTTAACTCAACTTTAACTCAACCCCACTATCCCAATATTATTATATAATTAAATAACATCAACAAATCATTATTACATATCACATCAACTTTAATTCACTATTCATCCACTCACATAATTCTAACTAATTTTAACTAACTATCACTTCCAATCATTTTTCTCCTACTTTACATCAAATCAACTTTAATTATTTTATTTTAAATACTATTTTAATATATCCACTAACAACTAACCATACAATTTTTTCTTAAACTTAACCATAATTAAAAAATTCTAGTTTTTTTACTATTCAAACCATAAACAATCACCCCTTTAGGGTGTGATTGGAGATGGATTTGATTGGTTTTTTTTAACCATAGTTAATTTTGAAAAAGGTGTTAAGATAAAATAATTAAAGTTTATTTGATGTAAATGTAGGAGAAAAATTATTAGAAGTGATGGTTACTTAAAATTATGTGAGTAGATGAATAGTGAGTTAAATTTTATGTGATGTGTAAGAATGATTGGTTGATATTATTTCGTGGGGTTGGGTTAAAGTTGAGTTAAATTTGAGTTTTGATTGGTTATTTTTTGGTTAAGTTTATATCCAATCACACCCTTAGAAGTTTTATCTGGTTATTTATAGCGTGTTCTATGACAAAATGGTATGAAAAAATGGAAACAGTTCTAGGATAAAAGAATCCATCTGAGTTATTCTTTGCACTCAGTAAATAGAAGTACTGTGATGGGTCCATGCTGGAGTTTGGGATATGGAAATTGGAAACACAATTTAAGATACCAATGGTGTTTGAATTTGGTATTTGGAGGATTGCAATATCTGTGAAAGTTTTGTTACCTTTGTGTGAGTTGATTACCCTTTTATTTATGGACTACTCAATTCAATTAACTGCTCGCCCTTTTTCAATGTTGATGGACATATATTTTCATTTTTACCATATTTTTTGAAACATGTAAATATTTTTGAATCTACTTTTAACTTCTTGACTGCAATACTCTGAAGAGATTTTCTACGTCATCCTCAAGGCCTTGACCACTTAAATGAAAATTTGCTCCCACCTGATCTGCGCTCGAGTCAGTTTTCCATGTGCCACTTGTTTATAAGTGATTAATCACTTGAAAGTTCATAATTAACTAAATGCAGTATGTTGCGTGATAACTTGTCCTCATATCTGCGGTAAGGGGCATCCTTGAAACATTTCAGACTTTATGTAATTGCTTACATCGTTTAATTGCATATCAAGCACACACACACACACAAACATGCAAACACAATTAAATGTCGTTATTAATATCTAAGCTGCATTTGCAGGCTACTCGACATGCAGAGATGGAAGCAATTGATGTGCTGCTTGACCAGTGGAGGAACAATGGAATGACTAGGGAAGAAGTCGCTTTGAATTTTTCAAGATGCACACTTTATGTCACATGTGAGCCATGTATAATGTGTGCAGCGGCCTTATCAATTATCGGTATAGCTACTGATTTGCACATTGTTTGAATTTTTTTATTCATACGTGAAGTATTAGCTGTCATTTCGTGGTTCTTTGCCAGGGATAAAAGAAGTATTTTATGGGTGTGCAAATGATAAGTTTGGAGGTTGTGGATCAATTTTGTCTTTGCACACAGGTGGTACTGGGATGCCTACAAGGTGCGGTTCCAGAACAATTTTATCTCTTATATCTTTTATGTTTATCTAAAACAAATAAGAAAACCTCATTGATTCATGTAATTGGTGGAGAATACTGACTGGTGAACTTCCATTATGATCCTAAAATTGAACCATAAGCAAGAGCTCAAGATTCGTGATTGTTAGAGTGAACATTGAATACTTAGTTATGGTCTGTCATATAATATTCTAAATTCATAGTGTAGAACTTCATGATCTTTTGTACGATCTGTTACTGAATATTTAGTTACGTTCTCTCTCATTTAATATTTAAGATTCAGAGAGTGCAGTGTCATGATTCTTTTACTTCTTATGGCATGTGCAAAAATGCTCATCTGAGATGATATGTGGCAACCACAAAGCCAATTCACATATCCCGGCTATTTTGATCTTCTGTGGCCTGATATTCTTGAGTCCTTATATTGCTCAATAGAATTATAATTGCACGACTCCACATGTAAAGAATCCAATTATTCTCTGCACATTTACATTTAGGATCAAGGATAGACAAGCACACGATTTATTAAGTGAGAGTATATGGATTATGGAACTGCCGCGACCCTGTGTCAGAATACTAGTAAACGCTGAATATAAGTTTCCTGGTTGATAGTTAATCTTTTTTGAGACATGTCAGAATTCTGGACCTTTTCTCTTCGTAAGATGCTTGAATCTGTACATAATGGATATGAAAAATGAGAACTTAATTTGGTTTCAGGCCTTTATGTTTACTTCATTATATCTCGTGATTAAATAGTATCATTGTATCATCATAGAATAAAGTAACAGAGTGGTTTGATTAATGAAATTTTTGGCTAGTCAAGGGAATTGTTTCTATGTGGTGACATTAGGAATAATATTTTAATTGACAGGCGGTACTAATTCTTACCACCAACTATGTGTTTCGTTATTGCTGTCATGTCTTAATCAGTAATGGGGCTTCGAGGAAGGAGTTCAAGTGCACCGGCGGAATAATGGCAACAGAAGCCATCAACCTTCTACGATGTTTCTATGAGCAAGGAAATCCAAATGGTGAGCTTATTTTAATGTTAGCCAGTGAGCTTTAGCTCCATGTTCTGAAGCATGTATGTACATCTAAAATCTAGTGTGGGAAATGACAAAATACAAATTTGGGCATATTTGCTATTAAAAGTTATTTTCATATAGAGTCTTTTGAAGGGCATTAAATTTGCTCAAAGTGGCTATATTAGTCTACTACTAGATGACTTTAAGAAACTTTGGACTTGTTGAAAGCATATTTGAGTTTTCAGGTCCCCCGTGTAACAGTTAATGACATAAGATTTAATCCCCTCGGCATTTATTTATGTGTTAAGTAGCTGATCAAGAATTTAACCTGAGTACGCGCATCTGGCGTCTTTAATAGATAATACTCAGTCACTTGGTTCAGTCATTTCCTTATTTGCATTCTTGTATAACTTTTATCCTTATTTTTTCTAATATAATTATCTTGTTCATTTCACTGGCTGGATATTGTTTTCTCTATTTGCTTCAGCCCCCAAGCCTCACAGAACACCAGTGCAACGGGTCTAAATTTACTTCCTCGTCAATTTTGATTCGACTACCAAGTGAAAAAGGTATCTTCTAATGCAATTTTCTTGTTGTGTGTAGCGATTTCTGTATTTATCTATGTTCTTTATGTTCTGGGCACTTACTCGTGTATATCTATCGCAATATCATTGCTGTACTTTGGGATTTCCATTCTTTCTTTGTTATTTGAAACTTGATTATAGTAACGATCCAATGCCTGGAAAGCCAGATTTAGGTTAAAATAGGTCCATAAACTAGGGAAATGCTAGTAAATATCATCTGTTAGAAGTTACAAGTGGCCAAATTGAATGCATGAGGAGATTTTAAATGTTGCATCAATTTTTTTAGACACCCTTACATGTCCTACCATGACTGATATGAGATTGAAATATTGGTTCGTTTCGACTTTGTTAGGCACACATTCTAGCCTGTGATATTCACCTTATATTTTTAACTATCTGATGATTAAATAGTTTATTGTCCAGGTACTATGATGGAGAACATGGATTCGGCTCTGAGTGATCTAAACTACCGTTTACAGAATGGGCTCGAAATTCAAATCTTCCAACACAGAATGGACTCATTATGTAACAAGTTCATTCGACACATTGTGTGTTCACTTACTGAAACTATTTCCATTGGGAATTTAACAATTTCTTGTTAGGATTTTAGTCATCCCTCATGAATCGTCAACTTGGTTTGTAACATCAATAAATGTAAACATTGTTTTTCCTTTTCTATCAGTGGTCTCACCTCTTCCTCTCTCTGCGGATATACTTGAGATTTAAGTGTGTGGAGTGTCACAACTCACAAGTACTAAGGCAATAACCAAGATTCTAGTTGGTAATATTATGATGAAAACAACAACAAATGCTCGTTATGTGTATTTTCTGTAACTCAATCTGTAAATCATTCTGATAATGTAGCATGATTCATAAGATTGTTATGCATATTAATGATCGCGTGCAATTAATTCAATTACGTTTGCTTCTAGTTACAACATGAATCTTGATCAAAGTACGAACTTGTGTTAATTTACACGTGCAATTCATTTCGTTCGTTCAGTCAAAAGCTCAATATCGACTAACGTGCTCAGTCGTTCGTTCGTTGGGTCAAAAGTTGAATATCGATTAGTGTACTCAGTCGAGTTGCCGACCTTTCCTTAAGCGAATAATTCCTTTAATATTTTTTATATAGACTTCTATTATCATATCTTTTTTTTTTTTTTGCAATTACTATTATCATATCTAAGTCAATATGAACACATCTCAATCTCGATCAATAATATACCAACTTAAAAATAGAGTAAAATTTTCTAAAATAAGTCACACATCCTCATTTCCCAATGTATCGGTGCAAAATACAAACTTTAAACAATATATATTGCACGGTTTTGCTATGGACCCATCGGATGGCTCGGCTTATGGAGTCATCCATAGTTTTCCACAAATGATGTAGTGACACGTGTCGTGCAATAAATGCACCTTGGACACATGTCGATACATATATTGCATATTTTGGAGTAAGCATCTTCAATTTATTTTTCCTTTTCTTTTGTAGTTTCACCAAAGCACATTTTACACTTTCAAATCTTGCTCTTACCATTTGCTGCCCAACACTCAAAAATATATAGTTTGCATATAACTACACACAGTGCATTCCCATCTCCTACTCTCTCCCTCTCAAGAGAGAAAAGAAAAGAAAACCCCCCAAAGCCTTCTGCAGGAAAGCGTTAAAAGCAAGACTTTACTGATGCAACTGTTTTAATGGCGGACTAAAGGTATCAAAGGAAAAAAAAAAAAAAAAAAAACCCAATTACTTCCTTTTGTTCTTGGTTTGTTTTTGAGTTTTGTACTGTGTTTTCTTGAAATATTAACGGAGATTAGTTCTGAAAAATTCTATCTTTTGTTTGATATGCTTAATAGTTTGTCAAATGCCTGTAGAACTATCATCATAGCCCGTGTATATGTTTGGTTGGTTGCCTGTTGATTGGGTTTGCAAAACCGTTTTGATTTACTGGTGAGGGTTAGCAACACGTCTGAACCATAGGGATACATTACTGGAAACCCTTGGAATTAAAGAAAAAAACCGATGCCTGGGATTGAGAGATAATTGTTCATCAATGGGGAATCAATCTGATGGAGGGGTTGGCAAAATCAATGTTCTTTATGGTGAGTGGTTCTTGAGATCAGATGGTATGTTGTAATAGGGATTAGAAGATTCTAGATATGTGTGTATTTGGGATTCAGATGGGAATTTAGAGATGGAAGGAAAAAAAAAAATTGTGGCTATTAGAGGCGTTGGCTATTGAATCGAATACCAAATCAGTCGTATATTGCATGGATGAATCTGGGTTTTGGGAATTGCACGTCTAGTTTTCACGGGGTTTTCACATTAGATTTCTAAGCTTGATTTCTATGACAAAATTTGCTTGGGTAGCCAAGATATTGTTACTTTAACTGTATTGGATCAGTAAGTCATTTGTCAGATTCACCACGTTTTGATTGATTAGTTCGGATTCTTGAAGATGTGCTTTCGACAGTTGATGGGTGTTTCTCATAAAATGTCTATGCTTTGATTGTTACGTCTGATTTTCTGATGATGAAATCATTTGGGTAGCTATCTGTAGAGTAATTGTATTATAGATCAGAAAGTTCTTTTTTCTATGCTTTCATTGCCTTTTGATTACACCCGATTTATTTTTCTATCTGGAAACATTTGTGACTGAAATGTGCACGTCTTCTTAGTGAGGGAAAGGATTTCACTCACAAGACCGTGCTCTATAATATGGTCTAGATGGAAAAATTCTTAACGGGAATAATAATTCCAGTTGATAATTACCAGCTTTGCCAACTAGCTATGAAACCTATTTGGTACTATCACATAAAACAAAAATATGAATCATGCCTCAAAACCTTAATCCAGTTCAATGTTAAATATGCTTAACTTATCATATAAAAGCATAATCAGGTTGCACCAATTCTCTGTTTGTAATTACTCACTGAAGAGGACCTTTCCTCCCATCTAAGCTTAGTCGTAAATATTTACACTAACGATGAAGTACCGTTTTCTTCACATAACTTTGATGATTCTAATAACCATAGGCTGTAAAATGTGTTTACTCTTGGTTATTCATGTTGGATTGCTCTATCTCTCCCATACGGTCTTACGGCTGGGCGTTTAATCCTGAAGTTCAATATCCAAGATCGTGGGAATATAAAGAGTTAATAAGTTCAAGGAGCTATGCTTGAAGGTTTTTGGTGAATTCAAAAAGATTGGATACGTTTTGAAAGATACCCAATTAGCTGATTGAAGTATGGTGAAATGAAGATTTAGTCTGTATATTTGTGGTTAAGTTGTTGGGATACATATCGAATCATATTTGCAATTTGTTGATGGAGAGGAGATGGCAAAGAATGTCAAGCTTATCAAAATAATGGTTGATACTTTCTATTTTGTTGTAGGTGTAGACTTTTTGATGTCTTGAGGTCAAAAGTAGTATTTTTAAAGGCGAGTACATTACAAAGAAGTTTCAGCTATAACACAGCTTTAGGCCCCATCTGGATGGATGGATTTTTGAGGGAGAGGATTTCAAATTCTAATCTATTGAGTTTTTTCGGGTGAAATGGACTTCAAGTCCTTAGGAGTCTTATTTTTAACTGTTTTTAGACCCCATTAAAAAAATAATAAGACCCAGGCAGCAGGGGCGGATCTATATAAGACACCGTGTAAGACCCCCCCGACCCCATCAACCAAAATTTCTGGCTTCGCCCCTGGCTGAAGCTCGACTTGAGTTCGGTCAAACTCGAGCTTCGACTCGAGCGCTCGCGAGCGGCTCGACTCGTTTGCACGCAGCCCTAGTCACAACCCACAAGTTTTGACATTCTTTTTTTTTTTTTTCAAATAGAGAAAGGGGGTGTCTATATGTACACCCCCTTGTGTGTAAAAAAGGGGTGTACATATAGCATTGCCCTTTGTGTAATTTATTAAAAAGGGGTGTACATATAGCATTGCTCTAGAGAAAAACACTCTTATTTACCACTAATCACTTTCATCGATCTATCGGTCTAGACAAGTGGCACCACTTCCTTTAATCATCATATTTCACCTCCATTCAATTTTACCTATTTATATTTGCACAAGTGACTCACCTTCTAGCTTGGGTTATGTGGCGTCATCGTAGTACACGAGAGTTGTCACCAAGGCTTACGGTCTAGTAAAGTGGCGTCACTTCCTTTAATCATCATCTTCACCTCCATTCAATTTTAATAATTGATTCATCAATCGAAAATTAATTATTAAAAGTTATGGATATCAAAAGTCATAAATTAGTTTTGAATTTTTATTTAAATTTTATCATTAATTTCGTTATAGATCTCTAGTGCCATTTTAAAAATTTTAAATTTCAAGAGAAATAGTTTAGTTTTATGTAATTTGAGACAAAATATGTCAATTTTAAAACATTATATTGCAAAATAATAATAAAAAAAGGAGTTGCTTTGGTTTCATTACAGAACTATTCTCTCGGAATTTATAATCAGGTCAACTATTACCGTTTGACTTAATTATAAGATCGGGATTTTAGCCGAGGAATGCGGTGTTTTAGAAAATTAGTCGGATATGATTTTAGCTACAATTGATGGATGTAAAATCCATATAAATTACATAGAAATTAGTGATTTAAATATTGACTTAAAATGAGTTAGGAATCTTCCAGAATTGAACTCTAGTTTTATCCGGTTTCAATAACCGGGTAAATTCCAGATCCGTATTTAATCGCCTGAACTCTAGTACCGTCTAGATAATCTTTAACCATCGTATTGTAATTTATAATGCGTGCCCGTCGTCTCGTGCCCGTCGTCTCGTGCCCGTGATCGCCTCTCGTCTGACCGTTGGAGCTGAGCCGCCGAGTGCGTGCCCGTACACCGAGTCCATCCGACTTGCCGTCTACGAGCCGTTCCGTTAGCCGTGGTCCAAGCACGCCCCTGCGTCAGTGACCGTGGCTCCGTTTTAAACTCGTGCATCGACTAAGCCGTGTCAGTCGAGTTCGTGCCGGCCCGAGTTACCCCGCCGAACTCGAACCATGGTCGAACCGAGCTGCACATAGTCAAGCGGATGATCGACCGGCTCCGAGTGAGCCGTCGTTAGATGATTTAATTTGTAACGTACCAATCTGGTTAAAAAAATTGTCGCAGAAATAAGATTTTAAAATATACGCGAAATTTATTACTTCTGATTTGTCTCCACCATTTCCCATCTTTTTCCAGCCCCGCCGCTCTCCTCCGGCCGCCGCCGCACTGCTACGGCGTCCGATTCATCTTTCCACCCTTTTCAATCTTCACCTATCTTCCTGACTCCACTTTCACCTGTCCCACCCTATTTTTTCTTCAGATATATTGATCAAAAGTGCATAACTGAAGGCGATTTTCGCTTTACTCGACTGGCCA
>CACSLK010034598.1:14956208-14982412 GCA_902706635.1 Striga hermonthica
AAAATGAGTGGTGTGCATTTCTTTAAGAAAATTATGATAGATTCAAGGGCTTTTCTACATTCAGGTAACCTTGTACTTTGGCTTGTACTTATTTAACAACAGGTACCCCTTAAATGATTGACACATGTCCTTTTGCTTATTTAAGTAAATAAAAAATCGAATAAATGCATATTAAAAGTACGAAAATGCCCTAACTTGAAAGAACTTGTAATAAATTTACATAAAAGGTCTTTAAGTATTTATTTTTTAATATTAACCCTAAAAATAATTACAGATTTCGATTAAACCACCTAAATTGCAAATGAATTTATCTAACATTCATTCAAACTCACAAACATCTTCGATCTCTCTCTCTCTCTCTCTCTCTCTCTCTCTCTCTCTCTCTCTTTTTTTCTGGACAATATTTTGTTGCTATTCAATTTTTCTTTTTTATAAACTTTAATTTATCTTCTCTTCCTTAAACGTACTGAAGAAACAAAAATTTGAGGAATCGGTTTCCACCATCAGATCTCTCCTCAAACAGCATTATTCATCTGCTTCACCTGATCTCCAGAAAATGGTTCTTATTTCGCCTCTTCTCTTTTCTTCAATCTTATTCAGATTAAATTTTTATTGGTGTTTTGATGGGTTTGTCCTGAAACCAAATTTTTTTGGGCATGTTAATGTATAAAACCTGCCATATGTTAAACCTGTTATTCGTTTTTTGTTATTCGATTTATGTTTTTCGATTTAGATCTGCTGAATAGGGATTTTCAGAGGACCAAAAGTTGACAGTCTCCATCGTCTCGCCCACCGGAGTTGTAAGTTGATTGTTGCTGTGGTTTTATGGATCTAACATGGTTTTGCTTTTACTTTTTTGGAAATAGTTTGTGTTTTGAAAAATTGTTGAGTTTGTTTACTGTTGGGGCAAATTTGATTTGAGAAAGAATTTATTTGTATGTTTTTATTTCATATGTATATGATACATGCTTAATTCTTGATATTTTGTCAGATGTTGTGGTGAACTATTGTAGCATAACAATATGCTTTATTGTGCATCTATTGTAGTTGGAGTGTCATATTTACTTCATCTCGGGTTCAGGTATCAAAACACATAATCCGTGTGTTAACATACTCCTCACAATTGGTTGTGCATTGTGTTGTCATTGCGAAAGTTTGTATTTGACAGAGCCTTGACTCTCGATGTTTCTCAAGATATACCCTGAGCTGCCGCTAACTCCTCTGTAGCTGGAAGAAGATCTGGAACAATTGAAGGTCCTTGAAAATGGATACAAAATGAAGGTGCTATAGTAAATCTCTGCTCATGTTTGTTTAACTGATGTTGTTTTGTTTTCTTCGTTTCTTGCCCTTTTTGTATATATTAACTTATGATTCAGGACTACAAAATAGATACCTATGAAGATCAGTATTATAACAAAACACCTAGCTTTATTGTGAAAGTGCAAAGTTCAAGATTTCTTGTTGTGAGTGCTTTAATTGGGTTAATGGTCACCGTTGGTTTTTATCACCATCAATAATTTACAAGACTGTTCCAAGATCCACATAACTAATTACCACATTCGATTTGTGTAAAATTCGGGAAGCCCTTGATTTGTATATACACCAAGAAATATGTCGTACATTCATCAACAAAACAGACCATTGAGGTTTCTCATTTAATTTCATTCCTCCACAGGTTATAAAAGTCGACCACGAGGTCCATGGTGTTGATGTTCTAGAAGACGTAGATAAAATAGAGCGGTACATTCGTGAACGGAACCTGCACTAGCGGCATAATTTCTTCTAGGCCCTTATGGTTAAGTTTTACTACGATTTTGCACAAATGTCCTTGTTGACGATATGAACTTCGCTCGTTTTCTGGTTTGTACGTTTTGCTTGCATTTCATTCCCATAGGGGTGTAGTAACTTCAAATCGGTTCGTAGTTTATTAAGATTTATTTTGAGCAGGCAATTGGAAAACATGAACTGAAACATGATTTTCGAAGATCAACACCCCCCCCCCCCCCCCNNCCCCAAAAAAAACACAACCTTAAAATATGATTGAGGTTTGAAACTTTCGATTTAATTGGGAATTTGATAATGTTTGTCAGAAGATATATTATGTGCAAACCAAATTTAATATTTTAATAGCTTATAATTAACTCAATCAATATTAATTTGTATAATAGTCATTTTGTGACTTTTATTTATGATTCGTTAATACCACTACTCGATGGTCAGTGACCTTTTTATATGTATTAGATTATATTTTAGATTTGAAATATTTTATTTTGTTTATCTTTTTAGTCCTCAGTCTTTCTTGTATTTGCACTTTTAGTTCCCCTATAAATATTAGATTAGGGTTCCATTATCTCACTTTTCCTTTTCCCTTTTTCTCGAGCGCAGCTCCTAATCTTTCCTCTCAACTTTCCTCTACTGTTCTTCACAAACAATGTACAGATTCTAGTTTGATTCAATGACAATTTGATGTTTTTATTCTTAATATGGTATCAGTTACCAGATCATCTCGATCTTGCTAGTTTCCGCTGCTGATTTCGTTCGTTTTTCGCTTATTTCTCGATCGATTCTTGTTCGATCTGTTCAGTTTTTTGTGTTTTTTGTTCGATTTGGTCTCTATCGGTATCAATCGACTCAGATCTGTAATTTCTACACAGATTCGCTTCGATTTTACCTAATTTTGACTTAATCGTCTCTGATATCTCTCGAATTTGATTACGATGCCTCATCCATCTGATGATCCGACATCTCCTTTCTATCTGCACGCCAGCGACAATCCTGGTGCCGTTATCGTTGCAGAGCTCTTTACCGGTGACAACTATGTGGCTTGGTCTCGCGCTGTTCTCATGGCTCTGAGTGTGAAAAACAACTCTCATTCATTGATGGCTCTATGGTAACCCCTAACCCTACTACACATCCTGTTGAACATGTTGCTTGGGTTCGTGCGAATAATCTCGTTCTATCATGGATTCTGAACTCTATTGCTAAAGATATTCGCCAATCTCTATTGTTCTTTTCTGATTCTCAAAGTGTCTGGGATGAAATTAAGTCTCGCTATGCCTTGAGTAGTGGTCCTAGGGTTTATCAGCTTGAAAAGTCTCTAAGTTCTATGGATCAGGGTTCTCAAACTATTACTCAGTATTACAATTCTTTCAAATCTTTATGGGATGAGTATATCACCTACAGACCTGTGTTCAAATGCATTTGTGGTGCTATGTCTACTTGCTCTTGCAACATTTTTGAGTCTATGTCTCTATCTCAACAAAATGATTCTGTTATGAAATTCCTGGTTGGACTCAATGATTCTTATTCAGCTCTATGCAGTCATTTCTTATTGTCTGCTCCTTTACCTTCTTTGTCCAAAGTTTATTCTCTTCTGTTGCAAGAGGAAAGCCAGAGAAACTTACAAACTACCTCAAAACCTTTTGACTCTGTTGCTATGCTAGCCAAAACTAATCATGCTCCATCCAAATACTTCAAAAACCCTGCTCCTAAGGACAGAAAGAAATTTAAATGTGATCACTGTGGCTACAATCATCCAACTGAAAAGTGTTATCAAGTCATTGGCTATCCAGCTAATTGGATTGGCCCCAAAGGCCCTAGAATCCATCCATCTCATACTTCTGTCAATTCTGTCAATGCTACTCAAAATGTCCACTCTCAAAGTACTCACACTGATTCTTCAATGACTGATGCTTTACTTACTGAGTTTCTAGAGTTCAAAAGGTCTCTTGCTAACAAACAGGGAAAGGCTCTGGCTGAGTCATCCCCTGTTGCTGCAACTGTTCACATAGAACAGCAAGGTATCACATCTCTTTCATGTCAATCTAACTCTCATTTTTCAAAACATACCTGGATTCTTGATACTGGTGCCACTGATCACATGATCTGTGACTATAATTTTTACACTGAAACCCCTTCTCAAGTTTCTATTGCCATTAATCTCCCTAATGGGCAAAAGACATATGCAAGCCATGTGGGACAGGTTAACCTGGGGCCTAATCTTGTGCTGCATCATGTTCTGTTTGTCCCTACTTTTACATTTAATCTAATTTCTGTTTCTAAACTGACTGCATCAAATAATTGCTCTGTCAATTTTGCTTCATCTACTTGTTCATTACAGGACCTGCAAACCAAAAGAATGATTGGTTTTGCTGAAGCAAAGCATGGCTTATATCATCTCTCTTTGCCTAAGTCTCATGTATCTGATCATTTTGTTAATAATGTTTCTGATGCCAGTCATGTAATAGGATCCATCAACAATTTTCATGTACCTCCACCTACTGAAATCTGGCATAACAGATTAGGGCATTTATCATTTCATAAACTTGCTACTATTTCTGAATGTTCTGATTTACCATGTAAACAATTTTCTACTTTACCATGTGACACTTGTCATTATTCTAGACAAAAGAGATTACCTTTTGAACAAAGTACATCTATTGCATCTGCTTCATTTGATCTTATACACTGTGATTTATGGGGTCCCTTTTCAGTTCCTTCTCATTCTGGACATAGATATTTCTTGACCATTGTTGATGATTATAGCAGAGTTACTTGGGTGTATCCTCTTGTTCAAAAATCTGATATTACTAAACTTCTGCAACACTTCTATACTCTTATACACACTCAGTTTCAAAAGAAAATCAAATGCATTAGAACAGACAATGGTACTGAATTCATAATGCATGATTTTTTCACTTCTCATGGCATCATACATCAAACATCTTGTGTTGAAACCCCACAACAAAATGGCAGAGTAGAAAGAAAACACCAACATTTACTTCAAGTTGCTAGAGCTATTTTATTTCATGCTCATTTGCCACTGCATTTTTGGATTGATTGTGTTACAGCTGCCACCCACATCATAAATAGGCTGCCATCTACCATTCATAACAATATGTCCCCATTTGAGAAACTGTATGAAAAGAAACCTTCTCTTGATCATTTAAGAGTGATTGGTTGCCTTTGTTATGCATCTACTATTACTGCACATAGATCTAAATTTGATACTAGGGCATCCAAATGCATACTACTTGGCTATCCACTCGGTTGTAAAGGCTATAGACTTTACAACTTGGATACCAAGAACATAATAATATCCAAAAATGTGTCCTTCTATGAACATATTCTACCCTACAAACATACTTCTTTTCTCAACACCACCTCTGACCACATGTTCCCTCAGCCTTCTACATTTGCTTATGACTCTCTGCCCTTACCTCAGAGTCCATCTCAAACTTTACACTCTCCAAATAATACTTCCTTACATTCACAACAACCTCAGTCACCCAATACAAATAACCATTCCCCACCTCTACAAAATACAATACACTCTCCCTCCCTTGTACCTACACAAACTAATACTTCACCAATCCAGTCAGTGAGAAGATCTACCAGAAACAGACATCCTCCAGCTTATCTACAAATATATGATCACAATTTACCTCATTCTTCCAATTCCATCATATCCTCACCCAAGGACACATCTGGTACATCCTATCCTATTCATGATTTTCTGTCTACTTCTATGCTGTCTCATGAACATACATGCTTTACTGCATCCATTACTCAACAAACTGAACCTAAGTCATACAAACAAGCTAGTTTAGATCCTCTTTGGCAAGAGGCTATGCAAAAAGAAATTGCTGCATTAGAAAAGACTAATACTTGGGATCTTGTAGACTTACCTCAGAATCATAATTGTATAGGATGTAAATGGGTGTACAAGGTTAAATATAAATTTGATGGCAATGTTGAAAGATACAAAGCCAGATTAGTTGCAAAAGGGTATACACAGGAGGAGGGTATAGATTATTTTGATACCTTCTCTCCTGTGGCCAAAATAACCACTGTTAGGGTGCTTTTAGCCTTAGCTTCAGTCAAAAGTTGGCACATACATCAATTAGATGTCAATAATGCCTTTTTACATGGAGATTTGGATGAAACTGTTTTTATGACACCTCCTCCTGGCTATCTTTCTAAAAATGACTCTAGGGTTTGCAAACTTAAAAAGAGTCTTTATGGTTTAAAACAAGCCTCTAGACAGTGGTTCTCCAAATTAACTGATTGCCTTATTTCATATGGTTTTACCCAATCTGCAGCTGATCCTTCCTTATTTGTGCACTCATCCACTGATTATACTCTTGTGCTTCTTGTCTATGTTGATGACATTATTGTGACTGGTGATAACCTATCTGCTATTTTAGACATTAAGAAGCATCTTGATTCTTGCTTTACCATTAAAGATTTAGGCTCTTTGAAATATATTCTTGGTATTGAAATAGCTCAATCAGAAAAAGGAATTCAGTTATGTCAAAGAAAATATATCTTAGATATTCTGAATGATACTGGATTTCTTGCTTGCAAACCTGCCAATGTGCCTATGGATCCAAATTTGAAACTATCTTCTATCAGTACTAATGATTCTATTCTTATTGATAGCACCTCTTATAGAAGGTTAGTAGGCAGGTTGCTATATTGCACTGTAACCAGACCTGATATATCACACACTGTTCATATTCTTAGCCAATTTGTTGCCAAACCAACACAGCAACACATGGATGCTGCCCACAGACTTCTCAGGTATTTAAAATGCACAGTTGGCCAAGGTATATTCTATCCCAGAACCTCTGTTTTATCATTGAAAGGCTATAGTGATAGTGATTGGGCTGGTTGTGTTGATACTAGGAAGAGTGTTACTGGTTATGCTTTCTTTTTAGGAGATTCCCTTATTTCCTGGAAATCTAAGAAACAAACTACCATTAGCAGATCTTCTGCAGAGGCAGAATACAGAGCCTTGGCTTCTACTACTTGTGAAGCACAATGGCTTTTATATCTGCTCTCTGATTTGCATGTCCCTCATACTAATGCTGTTTCTCTCTTTTCAGATAGCAAGTCTGCAATTGCTCTGGCCAAAAATCCTGTTCACCATGAGAGGACCAAGCATATAGAGATTGACTGCCATTTGATTAGAGAGAAGATCTCCAGAGGAATCATCACCCTACACTTTGTCCCCACACAAGACCAAGTTGCTGATGTTCTTACCAAATCACTTCAACCACTGCCATTTCAAAGATGCCTCTCCAAGATGAACATTCTCAACATCCATGCTCATCTTGCGGGGGGATATTAGATTATATTTTAGATTTGAAATATTTTATTTTGTTTATCTTTTTAGTCCTCAGTCTTTCTTGTATTTGCACTTTTAGTTCCCCTATAAATATTAGATTAGGGTTCCATTATCTCACTTTTCCTTTTCCCTTTTTCTCGAGCGCAGCTCCTAATCTTTCCTCTCAACTTTCCTCTACTGTTCTTCACAAACAATGTACAGATTCTAGTTTGATTCAATGACAATTTGATGTTTTTATTCTTAATAATATGGTTACCACATTTTGTAGTTTTTTACTTTTTTCTTTTTTTCTTCGTAAACATAAGACATTCGAAATTAAATCATATATAAACTATTGAGAGCCATAAATCAAAAAACAATCTATTTAGATGCCAATGATAAGAATAAACTTTTAATCAGGCATAATTCATAAACTGTAAAAGTTTATATAATTGCAATTAAAAATACAAACGGGCATATTTTTTTTAATAACAAAAAAAAAAACTTGTAAGTGAACAATGTAAGTTTTTTATGGTTTAGACTGACCGGACGAAACAACATTATATGCTCCTCTGGACTTTAGGCAGTACCACCGTTGTGTGCCTTGGCACATCTAGTAGGGCAGAAATTCACGCGAAGGCCAAGGCTAATAAAAGTAGAATCCGAAAAAATTTGTTATACTGAAGTACGCGCGCCTATTTTATGGTATTTCATTTTCTTTTTTTGTGGGAAAAAAAAAGACTTTATTTTCATGATATTTTAATTCTCACAATTTATTACGAAATTTTAAATGTTAATCTGAGAAAGAAATATGTTCATCTTATAATTTAACTTATTCAGCTGATAATAAAACATATTCATCTTATAACATAACATGTTCATCTTATAAGTTGACATGTTCATTTTACAAAGAAACATATTCATCATGTTAAGAAACATATTACGTACAAAATCAACATATACATCTTGTACATAATCAACATATTCATCGCGTTAATAAGCATGTTCATCTAAGAAAGCACACAAAATCAACATATACATCTTGTACAAAATCAACATATTCATCGCGTTAATAAACATGTTAATCTGAGAAAGCAACATGTTCATCTGGTAACAAAACATGTTCATAGATAACCACGTGAAACGGACTTCCTAAATAGGTGCGTGAACATGTTTTGTTACCTACTCTGCGCGTGGTTAGGACAAAAAATTGAAATGAATACACGCGCCTATTTAGGAAGTGCGTTTCACCTAACGCCCTGGCACACCTAGCAAGGTGTGAATTATTTGCGGACTTTAGATCCTGTGAATACTGAATATTGATGTTTGCAGCAGGTAGTTGGCGCAAATAATTAGGTGTGCCAAGATTTTTGTGTAATACAATCCCTCAAAAAAGCGCTTGAGGTAAGATTTTTTTTTTTTAAATGGGACATGTGTCCCATATCTATTGAATTAGGTGTCGAAGGAGGCTATATTGAACCTCAAAAACATCTACTTGAAAAAATACATCAGTTTCCAGATCAACTTCAAAATAGAAATCAAATTCAAAAATTTCTTGGATGTTTAACATATATTGGAGAAAAAAGGTTTTATAAAAAGTCTTGCAAGAGAAAGAGAGATACTACAAAAAATGATTTCAGAAAAAATACCATGGAAATGGACAGACAATGCAACTAGAGCAGTACAGTCTTTAAAAAGACTATGTACTCATTTACCACGGCTTTATCTACCAAAGCCTAGTGATTTACTTATTTTAAATACTGATGCGAGTCAGGATACTTGGGGAGCAGTCCTTCAAGCAATTCCAGATGCATATGAAGAGTTTAATAAGTTTATCATAAACAACAAACCATCTGAAGTTAAATCCTTTATACGAAGGATAACTAAAGATAGTTTGGATGAAAATAGTGAATCTAATGATTCTATGCAATTAGTATTGGACAAAACCAATAACAAGCAATTACTGTTATCCAAATGGGTATCAGGAACGTTTAAGCAAGCAGAACGCAACTATACAACACATGAAAAAGAAACATTGGCTTTTATAAATTCTTTGGAAAAATTTAAACTTGATTTACAACCAGTCAAATTCATTTTTCAAACAGATAGTCTATATACAAAAGATTTTACAAAATATCGAATGAAAGAATCTTATAACAAAGGCAGACTTTTAAGATGGAGTTTAAAAGCACAACAGTTTGATTATATATCTGTATATATTTCAGGAAAAGAAAATTACTTAGCAGATACATTAACACGAGAATGGAAGCACTCAAACCAGTCTTAGAAGATAGTCTACGAATGTTGGAAAAAGAGGTAGAAGAGCTCTCTGAGCAGATAAAGAAAAAAGGAAAAGAAATCAACCAAATAAAAGCCATATTGTTTGAAGAAAAAGGCAAAGAAGAAAAGAAAAATGAAAAGGCTGAAACATCAGAAGAAAAAGAAAAACCTCGTTTTGATGAGGAAGAAAGAACAAAAACCCATTATGTAATATTCACAGGTCCTAATCAAGGGATATTTTCCCAATGGAGTCAAGCAACTATGTTTATAACAGGACAACCTGCCATACATAAAAAATTTTCTAGCCTGTTTGAAGCAAAAGAAGCGCTAGCTCAGTTCAAGGCAAGCTATGCAGGAAAAGCTCAATCACCAGCTACAACAGCACAGAAGCAAATGCCTATATTAGGCAAAATTCCAAACAGCAGACCACTCACAATTGGAAGCATACAGTCCAAATAACAAAAAGAAGAAATGACCAAGCTGACAAAAAATATTTATGACCATGAATTCAAGTTTGTGGTTAATTACACAGATGAAGATAAGAAGACAAGTATCTATCCAACCGATGGTCTATATCTTGGACCAAAAGCAATAGCTCTACCAGAAGCAGATCCGATGAAGGTATACATGATGTTCCAATCCGGGTTACTGAGTTGTATTTATTTCAGAGATGCAAATATGTTCTAATACTTCCCGATCAACATCAAGAAGGCAATTTCCCAATACGGTAAACACGTACTCGGGAAAAAAGAAGGATTCATGAAGATATTCGCCACCACACCAATTCTTAGGGAGGGGGAGAAGTCACAAGAAGTAATACAACCGACAATCCAGTTTTGTCAAATTGGAATAAGCAATGGAAATTATCCAGACATCGGACAAGCACAACATGAGGACGAATTAATTCAGTTCCTTAATAATTATGTCATAATATTAAACAAAGGCATTAAGATTAAAGGACGGATTAATTATGCAGCCAAGTCCATTATCATTTGGAGTATGCAAGCACGAGATCCAGCAGAGATAGACATCAAATTACTCAACAAATATCTGGATACACTAATAAGAATACAATTTGATATTCTAGAAATAATTCAGAAGGAAATTTGCATCAGGCTACAGAAGGAATTCACAGAAGATCACATTTGTGAATTATGCAACCCAGAATCACAAGAAGAGTTTGAACCCATCCAGGAATGATGCAAGCGCTTACGTCAGGAAGCATCTTAATAAGATAGTGGATAAAATAGTGGAGAATAATGGAGCAGATAGTGGACGATCCCACCTTCTTTTTGAAAATTGTCTTGTTGTAATAATAGAAAGAATCTTATGCACTATGTAATGGGATGGTGAGTCACCACCTACACCCACTAAGAACCCATAATGTGAAGTTGTCGGCCATGATGTAAAGAGGCAGAGATATGACTCTTGCCTATAAATAAGTGTCTCAAACTTCATTTGAGAACACAACAATTTGAAATAAAATCCTTTCATATAACATTCTTCCTTTCAAGATTTTATGCTTTCATATATAATGAGTTCCTAAATATTTAGAAAATATAAGAAGAAAGATTGAAGGTGTTAATTGATTAAGCGATAGTCTCTCTGGAGCACTGAAAGTTCTGTGAAAAGGCCAAAGCTGTTAGGCGTCAAGGCCATTAAGTCCATAATTGTGTTGAGAGCAGACGGAATCAGGTAACCCTCATAACAAGTATTCTTATATCTATCTTGTTAAAAAATTGTTATTGATTCCTTAATTCTGCATGGAAATAAATGATCTTTGGAATATGTCATATAAAGAAATATATAGAGATATAAATTGCCTATAATCATTAATAGAACAAATTGTTTCATTAACAAAAATGTTAAAAGAAAATGAACAAATGTTATTCAACCTAGTTAAAGTTTATATACATAAAGAACGTCTAGAAGAAGATGAAGTTTATTTCCGTATATGTGATGATATCACTTCTTCAATTACTAGGATTAAAGAGTTAATAAAGAAAGTCGAATACCAAGCATCTATTCTAAGTGTTCAAATAAGGCTAAGAATTTTAAATATAAGATAATTAAAGATAAAAAATGGAAAACGAATATCATGTTATAGAAAATATAGAAGAACAAGGAATTTATCTATCAGATATATTATTAGACAAAATAGTAGTAACAAAAGTAAACAATAAAGGAAATTTAGATCTAGAAAAGAAAGAAGGAATAAATAATGGTATACTAGAAAAATTAAATAGAAAAAATATAATACATTACGGAATAATGAATAGAGAACAACCGATTAGAATAGAACAAGCAAATTATAATTTTCAAGCACCCTTAGTTGAAATAAATCAAATAGAAAAAAGATTAGAAAAAATAAAAGAAGGAGATAGGAAAAAGATAAGTTATATACATATAAACACGGTACAAATAGTATTACGATCAACATTTAGAGAAGGAATAAAAACACCCGTAAATATAAGAGTTGAATATAATAGAATTATGCATAAAGAATCAAGAAAGTTAAGAGAAATAGAAGGAGATTTAGGGTATGGAGTAATTAAATTTTATATATCATTACAATTTCCTATACCATTATCAACCAAGAAAATTAATAATTGTATAGGAATAATATGTAATTTTCAAGAAAAAACATTAATGGAATCAGGAGATATACCTATGGTTGTTTGTTATAGAATAGCCTATGCATTAAGTAATAGTAGTTTAAGTATGAATTATCAAAATCAAGAAAGAATATATACAGAAAAATTATTCAATGAAACCAGTACTATCATTAAAAATGATAGAATTCAGAAAAAAATTTTAAGAGAACATAGTAGACGATCATTTAGTAATCCTACAAATTTAGGAAAAATAACTGAAAATAGTTTATTAAAAATTCAAGAAATTGAAGAACCTCATAGTAGCAATAGTTTATATAAAGGGGATAAAGAAATAGAAAAATTAAATAAACGTGTAAATGAATTAAGCTCATTAGTAATAAACTTAAATAATAAAATATAAAATGGAAAGAAAAGATATAAATCTTGAACTAGCTGAACTTTTCAGAAAAGAAATGAAAGAGATAGATTATTTAATAGAAAAAACAATTCAATATAAATACATAGAAAAAGATAAACAAAAACTAAAACAGTTAGATTGTGATATAAAAAGACATAAACAAAAATCTAAGAAATTACATAAAATAGGGCCGCCTAAAACGATAATATAAAGATGGTATCAGAGCAAGGCAATAATTGAATATAAAAATGAATATAAGAAAAATATATTTTGACATAGAATGGGAAATAAAAAAAACATAAAAATGGATATAACACGGTATATTTATTTACATGAAATTACAAATTTAGATTTTTATTATGATATGATGATTATAAGTGAAAGAAAATTAAAAAGACTAATACAAATACAAAAACAAGTAACAATTGCATAAAATAACCATATAACAAAACTCTAACAAAATATGTATAAAAAGGCTACATCCACACCAAGTGGGTACTACCCGTATGGGTAGCATCGACTGAACCCTCTAAAAAAAGCACGTGAGGTAAGATTTGTTTTCCTAAATGGGACATGTGTTTCATTTCAATTGAATAATGGATTTTATATATCATATTATATAAATTAAATTATCATTTATATTTTATATTAAAAAATAAAAATACCAAAATTCATAATCTTTCATTCTCTATATATAGAGACCACATTTGATAGATTTTAGAACATAATTATTTTATCACTTTTCATAAATAATTTATCTTATTGGAAGATGAAGACGCAAATTCATAATAAGATGAACATGTTACATATTTACACAAAGATGAACATGTTATAAAATAAAATGACTATGTTACAAATGAGATGAACATGTATTATTTCATTCGGCAATCCATAACATCTTCATCTTATTTGATAACATATTCATCTTATTATGTAACATGTTTATCTTATGTCAGTATAAATAATTGATTACGAAAAAAAAATTAATTTTGTTCAAAAACCTATCAAATGTGGTCTTTATTTATAAAGAATGAAAAATTATAAATGTTGGTATTTATATTTTTTTATTTTAATATAAATCATTAATGATATTTTAATTTATCTAATATGTCTCATTTCAATTAAAAAAAAAAAAGAAAGTGACATGTGTACTGCAATCTCTTATTATTAATATTATTATCAATACAACTTTTAAACTTTTTCAAGATTATATATACAAATTAAATGTAAAAATTTCTACCACCAAATCTTATTTTTAACCCAATTATAGTTATTTCACTAGAAAATAAATTTACAAAAAAAAATATATATAAAATCTCAAACTAATACACACTAACTCAATTGGCGGGAACCAAAATAATTAGAAAGGCACCATTTTCAGAGAAGCCAAAATTTGGGGCGGCAATGTACTTCAAAAGTGATTTTGGGTGACTTGGATCCATAATAATAAAAAATAAAAAATAAATTGGGTAATTAGTTGACGAATTTGAACAATAAGAAGGTTATCGAAAACAAATCTAGAAATTTGCGAGATTATATATATCATTATATATGTGAATTATAATGTATTATATGAGGAATGAACGATCGTTTAAGGTGGATTTGGTCGAAAAACAACCATAACAATGTACAATCTTTATAACGAATGTACATTCGTTATGCTTGTTTTTCTTAACAAACGTGCTTTATCTATGGTTTTTTTATCGAATTACTTGATAACTATTATATATTCACGTTACATGTCATTGGAACGATAGTTTATAGGTGTTAGAGCGTCGAAACACTCATAACGAAACTCTTTTTTAAATAACAATACTTGTTTTTTTTTTATTTTGTTTTTGAAAAAAGTTTAGATCATGTAAAATCTTTGTATATTCATTATTTTAACTTAAAAATAACTAAAATTAGACCTATAACGAGTTTAACATCTTTATAATGTATTATATGACGAATGCACGATCGTTTAAGGTGGATTTGATCGAAAAACAACCATAGCGTATGTACAATAGTTATAACGAATGTACATTCGTTATGGTTGTTTTTCTTAACAAACGTGCTTTATCTATGGTTTTTTTTGATCGGGTTACTTGATAACTATTATATATTCATATTGCATGTCATTGGAACAATAATTTATGGGTGTTAGAGCGTCGAAACACTCATAACGAAACTTTTTTTAAATAACAATACTTATTTTCTTTTATTTTGTTTTTGAAAAGAGTTTAGATCATGTAAAATCTTTATATATTTGTTATTTTAACTTAAAAATGACTAAAATTAGACCCATAACGAGTTTAACATCTTTATAATGTATTATATGACGAATGCACGATCGTTTAAGGTGGATTTGGTCGAAAATGTACATTCGTTATAACGGGAATATTAACTTCAACGTAAATAGAATAGCCAATTATTTATATAAATTACTCGACTACTTAAAATTCTTTATTTTTAATAGTTTATACAAAAATAAATTTATTTAATTAATAAAACAATATAAATTTTATATTATACTTATTATTCACATAGCTTTTTAAATATATGATAAAATTTACTAAAATAATTATTTTATGGAACCATATTGCATTCAAATCGAATTTCTGAATTAAATTAAAGTATTGTTTTTTTTTATGAAAAATTAATTGTGCACAATATTATATATGTGTCGACATGTAATCTCTATATGAAAATATCTATATCTTTTTTATTTGTTATTTTTAAATTATTAATACTGGTTATGATCGAAAGTTACTGAGTAAATTACATATTAAACTAATATATTAGGTGACACACAACATAATAAAATAATTACAACAAGATTGTAAAGTTACATATAAAAAAAATTAGTTTTGTACATATCAGTACATTTCAAACTTTAGATTTCCATTAAATATAATAATTATTGTATATTATGTTGTAATTATAACTAATTTATGATATATTTTATTTGACAAAAAAATAATAAAAACACTATAATATTAGTAGATTATTATTATTATTATTATTATTATTATTATTATTATTATTATTATTATTATTATTATTATTATTATTATTATTATTATTATTATTATTATTATTATTATTATTACTACTACTACTATCGGTACTAGTATTTGTTATTCGCATATACGTTCTACACAAATAAATATTATTTAATAGTAATTTTATATTATTTTTTTATCTAATTCGTCTTTATATCAAATAATTCTATATTCATCAATATGCGTTTTCTTTTATATGATAGTAGTTAATTGAATTTACATTGAAGTTAATTCCCTAAACTACTATGCGAATTGAAAATTTCAAGTAAGGCGGCAAAGTGGGATTGGGAAAAGCTTGAGCGGCATATCAGTTTGAGCCTTAAATTTTCATAAAAAAAACTAGCTCTCTGAGTTTTCGACAATCCTGAAAAAATCTGATACTGGAGAAAAAAAGAAAATTGGAAGAACAAGCTCGCAGATAGAGCAAATTGAAGAGGTACGAGCCACTCAATGAATCTGAAGTCAAGCACACTTCCCCGTGTAGAAGGCAATGTAATTAGCAATAAGAAAGTTATTTACTTTTTTTTTCGGCAGAAGCACCAAAGATGGGAGAAAGAAATAATGTGTTGCAAGTACAAAACTTAGTACAATTTGCACCAAATTAAAGGAACTCTTGCTCTCGTTCTCACGTCGACTCCCACATAAAAGGTAAGGTCCTTGCTTTGTTCTAGCTGACTCTCACTTTGTCCTTTTTTTTTTTCTTTTGTTCGGTAGTCCAATGAACATAAATAAGAAAACGAGCTCGAGGTTTGGCAGAGAAAGTTGACAACCCTCCTATATTCTGTCTCACAATCGAGAAAGTGCTCACCATCAAAACTGGTAAATGATGTTATCTCAAATTGTTGTTGGAAAATTAATGATTCTTGTCACTTAATTTAAATTAGGACAACCTTTTTTCTACTAAATTCCCATTTTTGTTACAATTGAAGTTCCCTTTGAGCTGCAAGTTTCATCTGGAAAGGAATTTCCTTTGATTGTCAGCAGCTCACATTGTAGATCTCTAATGACTAAACCCAATGCCCCGTCTGCGTTAGAGAGGGAACATGTACTTCTTCTTACACTCGCTTCAAGAATTTAAAATTAATCTCACATTTTTATGCAATGCGATATATGGATTGGGGGTTTTAGGATTTTCTCCGATGTTCTGTGTGCAACTTTGAGATTGATGGAGAAGGAGATTGAGTATAGGGTGCATATGTTTAACAAATAATCCGCTCTTTGTGTTTGTGAAAATGCTCCTTAGGCCAAAATCTTGCCTTTTTGTATTCATGACATGTTTTTTATCCAGTATTCACTGTTATGTTGTTGTTTGATTCCTTTAATTGGATTTTGGATCATAATATTTATGAAAAATGTCCATTTTTTTGTTGATTGTAGTTTCTTGTCCTCGGTTTGAATTTAGAATGCTATAAGAATTTCGTTTTCCCTTTGTGCTTCTATATAATTTCCTGTCCATGTTCTTAAGCTTGGAGCACCTTCAATTTAGACGTAGTTATATTAAGGTCATTGTTAATTGTATCATGTTTGAGTTTCTCTGTCATTGTTAAATTGATGGTGTTATCATTTTGTCAATTATTAATAGCAATTGATGGTGTTATCATTTTGTCAATTATTAATAGCTTACGCTCTTTACAGTTGAGAAGTCACTTCAGTGCGATTTTGTAGTTGTAATATGGTGGTCATGACTCATGACTCATGAGGTCTGCATCTAACTAAGCTGTCAAATTGCAACAAGCGAAATGTTCCAACCTAGTAAATGCATACAATTCTGAATGTTGAACTAGTATGTGTTCAATGAGAACTGTTGTTCGGTACTTAGGCTGTATTTTCATCAAGTTGAACTGTGTTTTACTTACTTACAGAATATGAAATCTTTCTAATTTCATCTTCTTTCTTGTAACTAGTTGTCGTGGGATTTGGTTCGAGATTGGCTAACGAGTGATCTTAGTGGGTCGAGCATTAGTGGGACCGCGACATATCAGTCACTTGATGGTTGATGGAGTTGAAAACTATAAGGTGTTCTTTGTTCATTCATATTTAACATCAGAAATTGAAATTAATGTTAAAAGGTGTTCATTTAGATCACCCAAATTTTAGCCCAACTGTGTTATTTGAGAAAATAGAAAACTAGTTTTCAAAGAATGTGCAAGCTGTAGCAGATTTCATGTCACAAGTAATGGAGAAACCACTGCTTTCCAACCCTGCACAGATGGTGCTGACAACTGGCTCAAACTCCACAATCGAGATTCTCGTCTTCGCCATGGTTGATTCTGGGAATGCATTCCTCGTACCTTCACCCTATTGTCCTGAGTAAGTCTAGTCGGGCCACTTTTTCTATGCACAACAATGTATTTGAATTGATTCAAAATATACCGAAGAGAGTTAAATTCTAACAAAAAGAATATGTTGCAGCCTAGACAACATTGTTAAATGGCGAGCTTGTGTGGACATAATACCCATTCATTGTCGCAACACGGATGGCTTCAGTCGAAGTATTACATCTCTCAATTGAGCATTCAACCAAGCCAAGAAACGTGGCCTTAGGTTCTGTGGGATCATACTGTCCAACCCTTCTAATCCTGATAAGACAATCGAGGGGATATGACTAATTATTCGCTGATAAGATAATCGAGTGATCGATGTTTAGCGTTGATAAATATATGTATTCAACTTTATCTAGAAAATGTTCATCTCGTTCTAAACAATGTTCAACTTGATCTGAAAGATTTTCAAATTGATGTGTTGTCGACAAAAACTAGTAAAAAAACGAGCTAATTTAACATCTAAGAAGATATTAGATGTGTTCATCTTATAATTTGACATGTTCATTTTACAAAGAAACTTATTCATTATGTTAAGAAATATTTACGTACAAAATCAACATATACATCTTGTACAAAATCAACATATTCATCGTATTAATAGACATGTTCATCTGAGAAAGAAATAGGTTCATCTTATAATTTAACATATTCAGCTGATAATAAAATTAATCTTGTAACATAACACGTTCATCTTATAAGTTGACATGTTCCTTTTACAAATCAAACAAATATTACTGAAACAGTTATCTTATTTGATAGGATAGTTATGCGCAAATAAACTCTCAATTTATTAAGAAAACCATAAATCATTTAAGAATCTTAAGATATTATCAATAAATAAAATATTTAATACATTAAAATTTTAATCCTCACTATTTATTTAGCTGCCATCTTGAAAATCAGTGACTCAAATAAAGTGATAATAATTAAAATATCATGATATTTTTTAGTTAATTATTGAATGACAAAGTTAAAAATTTTTAGTCTTATAATTTAACATATTCAACTGATAATAAAACATATTCATCTTATAACATAACATCTTCATCTTATAACTTGACATGTCCATTTTACAATAAAACATATTCATCATGTTAAAAAAGCATATTACGTACAAAATCAACTTATTCATCGTGTTAATAAACATGTTCATCTGAGAAAGAAACATGTTCATCTTATAATTTAATATATTCATCTTATAGCATAACGTGTTCATCTTATAAGTTGACATGTTCATTTTACAAATTAAATAAATATTATTGAAACAATTATCTTATTTGATAGGATAGTTATGCGCAAATAAATTCTCAATTTATTAAGAAAATCATAAATCATTTAACAATCTTAAGATATTATCAATAAATCAAATATTTATTACATTAACACTTTAATTCTCACTATTTATTTAGCGGTCATCTTAAAAATCAGTGACTCAAATAAAGTGATAATAATTAAAATATCATGATATTTTTTAGTTAATTATTGAATGACAAAGTTAAAATATTTTAAGTTTTATAATTTAACATATTCAACTGATAATAAAACATATTCATCTTATAACATAACATTTTCATCTTATAATTTGACATGTCCATTTTACAATAAAACATATTCATCATGTTAAAAAACATATTACGTACAAAATCAACTTATTCATCGTGTTAATAAACATGTTCATCTGAGAAAGAAACATGTTCATCTTATAAGTTGACATGTTCATTTTACAAATTAAATAAATATTACTGAAACAGTTATCTTATTTTTTATAGGATAGTTATGCGCAAATAAACTCGCAATTTATTAAGAAAACCATAAATCATTTAACAATCTTAAGATATTATCAATAAATAAAATATTCAATACTCACTATTTATTTAGCGGTCATCTTGAAAATCAGTGACTCAAATAAAGTGATAATAAATAAAATATCATGATCTTTTTTAGTTAATTATTGAATGACAAAGTTCAAATATTTTAAGTCTTATAATTTAACATATTCAACTGATAATAAAACATATTCATCTTATAACATAATATTTTTATCTTATAATTTAACATGTTCATTTTACAATGAAACATATTCATGTCATATAGAATGTAAGCATGTTCATTTTGTATTTACATATGTTCATTCTAAGATTAAACATGTTCACATCATACTGAAACATTGTCATATATTAAATAGGTGCTCATTCTTCCTGTTTTAGAAAAGTTCAGAGAACATGTCATATAGAATGTAGACATGTTCATTTTGTATTTATACATGTTCATTCTAAGATTAAACATGTTCATATCATACTGAAACATTGTCATATATTAAATAAGAGCTTATTTTTCCTGTTTGGAAAAGTTCAGAGAACATGTCATATATAATGTAGACATGTTCATTTTGTATCTAAACATGTTCATTCTAAGATTAAACATGTTCATATCATACTGAAACATAGTCATATATTGAATAGGTGCTCATTCTTCATGTTTTGGAAAAGTTTATAGAACATGTCATATAGAAGGTAGACATGTTCATTTTGTATTTATACATGTTCATTCTAGGATTAAACATGTTCATTCTAAGATTAAACATGTTCATATCATACTGAAACATTGTCATATATTAAATATATTAATATCATTGCTAATAGTTTTGTGTACTCAATTGTTAATATTTGTTAAATATAAATTGACTTAAATAAAATTATTTTGGAAGTAGATTGATTAGATATATTTTTAATAATATCTGTATATTAATTTTTACAGTAATTTATTGATTAATATATTATCACCAATGATTGTATATATTAAATTAATCAATTTAAAATTTAATTTAGTTAAATCGCGAGTTTGGATTGTAAGATTCATATTTGACACGTTAAAATTGGTAAATGAGCTGAATGTGAACTCAGTTATCTCACGTTTGGCTAACGAGTAGATAAAAGCTCGTTATTAATAAACAACTAGTACTCTTATACTCGTGTACATTTAATTATATTATAAGAATTCCATAAAGTTTAAATTCAGCAATATAAATAAAGATTAGAATAAAATATTTTTTATTATGAAAAATTAATTGTACACAACATTATATACATGTCGACTTGTCCTCTCCATATCCAAATATCCATATCTTTTTGATTGGCTACTTTTAAAATCATTAGTAGTGGTTACGATCGAAACTTACCAGTAAATTACATATTAAACTAATATTTACAGTGATAAAAAATATGATAAAATAATTTACAACAAAATTGTAAAGCTACATTAAAAAAAATCAGTTTTTTAATTATTTCAAACTTTAGATTTTCATGAAACATAATAATTATTTATATTAGTGCAAATTATAACTAATTTATGATATAATTTTATTAATAAAGCCCAATATAAGTATGGATTTTATTTCTTTCTTCATAAAACGGTTAGTTAAAATCATGTTAAGAAACATATTCATCTTGATCTTGTTAAGAAACATATTCATCTTGTACAAAATCAACATATTCATCGTGTTAATAAACATATTCACCTGAGAAAGAAACATGTTCATGTTATAATTTAACATATTCAGTTGATAATAAAACATGTTCATCTTATAATTTGACATGTTCATTTTACAATGAAACATATTCATCATGTTAAGAAACATATTACGTACAAAATCAACTTATCATCTTGTACAAAATCAACATATTCATCGTGTTAATAAACGTGTTCATCTGAGAAAAGAAACATGTTCATCTTATAATTTAACATATTCAGCTGATAATAAAACATATTCATCTAATAACATAATATGTTCATCTTATAAGTTGACATGTTCATTTTACAAAGAAACATATTTATTATGTTAAGAAACATATTACGTACAAAATCAACATATATATCTTGTACAAAATCAACATATTCATCCTCTTCGTGAACGAGATCACCGACTACTGCGTCCCGGGACCCTTAGCCCCCTCGAGCGGCCCACCCCATTGACCTCGCCCACCAGATAGTTCAGCCCGGGCAATCCATGCATGAAGATCGTGTCATTTGCCCCCACCGACCCCAAGGCCCATGGCAGCCTCGAAGCCCAGGTCCCCCAAGTTGAGCTCAACCGTCGTGAGATGCTTGTCTCACGTGCAACACACTCGCATTGTTCTATTTCCTGATAACAACAATGTGAAAGAAAACTACATTTAAATTTGATATCAAATGATTTCACCAGATTCAGACAAGCAAATGGAAATTCTTTCCAAGACAAATCATAGAAGACAAATCATAGAGCCCCATATTAAGAAACACCTATTTTTCTGATGAATGGTGATAAAGTGAGGGAGATTAAAGCAGGTCCAACCATATAGTTATTTTGCTGCTTCACAAACACACATAAGTCTAATGATGTGGAAAGTACTTACCAAAAGCTAATTATTCATCATATACCATTACTTATTTTAGTTTTGCTCCATTTGCCAAACATATTAGCATAAAGCAGAGTGGAAAACAAATCATATTATTGTAATTAAAAAAAAATGTAGCTTAAAATCAATCTCTACTCACCTGACACTATGCTGATCCTAACTATTCAACTTTTGCAGCTGATGGACATAAGCACATTCATTTGTGTGACTTAAAAACAATCTTTCTCACCTGATCTTCATATTAAAAAGTACAATGATCTACTTTTCTACAGACAGACTATACAGACACAAATGTTTTAGCAATAGGTGCTCAACAAAGACCAGCTCAACAACAAAATTACACATAAAGATTGTTTGGCCACCCATAGACAAGAACATATGAACCGGGCTAGAAGACGTTACCAGGTATATCTGCAACCCAGGGCTCTACACATTGCCCGTTGCAGACTGCCATGGCGTCGTACACCTCATCGTATCCATGTCCCCCATTCCCAATTTTCGATCTCACTGACCATTTTCGACCCTCCCCCAACCCCACATGGGACACCTCACTCCCGAACCTGACCACCTGCCGAGCCTAAACTCGTCGGCAAAATCTCTCAAATACTCAAAAACCTAACCGTGACCTAGAAACCTCCTCGGATCTCTCTCGGGGTTCCCGCAAGCCACGAATGGGTAGGCCCGGAAGCCCATGACCTCCCGTGGCAAGTTCGTCTGCAAAGAGGCATAGAGACTAGAGTGTATGACTTTTCAGGTCAGATCGAGTCCCATCGGGTCGGCCTCTGTTTCTGGTGTGTAGGCTCAGGTCCCCCCAACCTGGGTTGCCCTCATCAAAACAAGGCAAAACGTATCTTTTTCTCACAGAGAAAAACACCCTTTATGTAGAGCAACAAATACCACAAGTCTACTATTCCAAACAAAATGAAAAAAGTGCACAAAAACTACACGAGTTTGTTTTGAATTTTGATGCAAAAACAAATTTGTTTTCCAAACAGCGCCCTTTAAGTAGACAAAATACCACAATTTAAAAAAAAAATATGAAAAAAGTGCACTAAGAAAGGGTAAACTGCGCGAGTTAAAAACAAATTCAATTTTACTCAAGATCTCTTTCTCTTGGAGGCGGCAGACCCAGAGCCTCTACTTCCTTTTCGGGTCGGATCGAGTCCCATCGGGTCGACCTCTGTTTCTGATGTGTAGGCTCAGGTCCCCCCAACCTGGGTTGCCCGCTTGTAGAAGACGACGGTGCGGCCTTGATTGCGAAGTTCCATGGCGGCAGAGAGGCCAGCGGCGCCGGCACCGATGACGGCGGCGGTACCTGAAACAAGATGAGAGGAGAGAGAGGTCGACGACAAAAAAATAAAAAATAAAGAATAAAAAATAAAAAGTTGAAGAAGATATGTGTAGAACAATTTGAAGAAGAAAGAACAATTTAATTCGAAAAACAAATTTGTAGGATTGGAATAGTAAAACATATTTTTAGGTTAGTGATAAAATTGTTTTGAATTTGTAGGATTGTTATATAAATTAGATAAGTATGAAGGGGCTCGAGAATAAATAAAATAGGTACAAGGGGTACGATGGGTATAATAGGTTTTAACCAGAACAAGGAGTACAAGACAAGGTACAAGACTACCAAAATTCTTTTTTGCCTTGTACCTTTAAATCCATCGTTGATGTTCATTTTTTAATCAATCCAACGGTGAAATAAGGGGTACCTGATGTTAAATAGGTACAACAAGAACCTGACTGTAGAAAATCCCTAGATTCAATTCCTAGAACATGCGGTTTATGTTTATGTACTGACTCGGAACCGCCGGTTCAGTAAACCGGCTCGTGAAAGTGAATGTATTGTATTTGTCGACTATAGTGAATGACTGAATGTATATATATTTATTATAATTTTTTAATATTTACCGGTTCGGTCCGGTTAAACCGGATGTTTGCCGCAAGTAATCCGTTAACCGGACCGGTTATTCCTGATTTTAAAAAAAAATTAACCACCGGATTTTTTAAGTCTTTTTTAACCGACCATTTAACCGATGCGCAGTCTGGATTGACGGTTTTTTTCTGTTAAAACCGGACCGTGAACACCCCCATTACGAAGCGCATTTGAAAATGAAAAAATAAAAATTGTGCAAAGGACCCAAAACATAGGCAAATTACGTAAAGGCCTCGTTAGGGTTTTAGAGTCGCATAATCCGACTCAGGAAGCAAAAAGTTGTCTGTAAACGCTGCGGGGAGTTATGGAAGGTGGCAGAGAGGAAGGAGAGAGACTAACGCTTGTGGTTAGAAAGCCCTATTTTGGGCTGCCCACCGCCTGCCCGAGATGCTTGCCCGTCTACATTTATCTCAAATTTTCCAAGATCCCATTTGATTTGGAGTACAATGGCATTCGCCCTGATTCTGGTATTTTATGTTTCAGATTTTTCCTTTTTTTTTTATGTGGTTCTGTTTGATTCGGTTTTAGATTTATGTTCTTACCATGAACTTGATCTGTCTATGTTATGTATGCATTTTGCTGATCGGAGATTAGTGTTCGATGTGGTGTCGGATTTTGATATGGGCCTTTGGAAATGAGTACAGAGATAAAATTACTTGCTAAAAGCTGAACCCTTATTTCACGTCATGTTTTTGTGAACTTTGTTATAAGCACAATGAGCTTTGGTTAGAAGAAAATGACCTGATTTTGAAGCTGTTAGAGTAGAATTGGTTTCAGTGCGAGCCTTGCCTGCCTGCCTGTCATGCTTCTGTCAAACATACCATATCATTTTGTGTACAGGCTTGCTTTTGAAATTTTATAAAATTGTCTGTTCGACAAACCAAGTATGCTGGACTTGCAGGATGTAATTATAAATGTAATACTTGATTACGTTGAACTTGATGCCCAATTGCCCACAATGCTTTACGAGGGTTGCTATGGATTATAATCTAATTGAAATTCGTAGAATTAGCCTATATGGGGGGTGTTGTTGTCCGGAGGCCATGGATAGTGTGTAATTTGTAACTGATGCCTCAAAAGTATGAAGTGTTTTATGCCTCCATATTTGGAATTTCGTTGCAAGACTTTGCCCAAAAGTATTTGACTAAGAATCTCCTGTGTATGTATATCACCGAGGTTTATATTCTACGGAGTTTACTTGTTCTATTGAATAAACTGATAACAGTTTTTATTTGAGAAACAATATTAGGCTGCAATTGATATGAAGTTAGTATGTCATGCAGTATGAATGTACCTTGGATGATGTAGATTACGTGTAAAAAAGACACAAGGATCTTGCTGCCCCAGCCACTTTACGTAGTTTGTCTTATGAGAAGCTCCTAATTGCCTTTGTGCCGTCGTTTGTCTTTCACTCAAACTTGTTTCAATAATTCAGTCTTTCTGTATCTTTCTCTCGTGCTGTTTCACATATACTTTTTTCGACTCTCTGCATCCACAATGACTGCACAGGTGGCCTTGTAAGTGGTTCAGTTTCTGGGATTCAGTCGTCTGGCTTTTGTAAAGGCCTGTCTCACCATTTTGCAACTTCAATTGGATAATAGCGGCCAGCATTGTCATGTTTGGTCGTCAGCCTATGATCTAATAGTCAATAACCGAGTTACCATATTGAGACCATCAAATTGGTGGCATGTACTGCAATCTGTTTCCTCTTTAGTTTATAAGTGAGAATTGTGCTAGTTTTTTTTCCCAAGTTACTAAAGGTTATATGGATTTGTTTATCTAAGACTTTTGTTTGTTTACAGCTTAAAAACCATTTAGGCTCAGGAAAATTGGATCAATGGAAATTTGACTAAAGACTGTTGAACGTCTTAAATTTTTGTGTGTGGAGGTCTGCATGTTGAACGTAAAATTACCACACTTTAATATGTGATATAATATCTGAATAGAATGTTGAGGGATTAGAATTCTATAATGGCATGAGAAGTATTATTTAATTTTTTTGTGTCACCATTAAGTTTTATGTTTTGACAATTAGTCTGGTTCTGTTGTTGGAATTATGAGATTTACTCTTTGGATTCGCCCGACTTTTTTTTTTTTTTTTTT
>CACSLK010034598.1:15003344-15015300 GCA_902706635.1 Striga hermonthica
TTGAAGAGAATTGTGTGAGGCTCAATTCTTAGACCCTCTCACAGAACCAGGCTATGTCCAAGGCCGTCAATGGACATAATAATGAGAACTGGAATATGTTAGGGAGAATCTGTGTGAAGTATATTCATCGTTTACACAAAAGGCAGAACAGTTCAAAGACATCGCGTCTACTGATCAGCTAGTAAAGTTAATGTGCTTTCACAAGGGAAGGTTCAAAGGGTAACACCTACCTGTCCTACGCAGGTTTCAACTGTCGGACCATAACATGTATTTGTGTTAATTTCATTCATGTGGGGGATTGTTGGAAAAGTATTGAATGAAATTTATGAAACATAAATTGAACTTTTGAAACCGTGTTTAATCTTAACTTGGAGAATTGTCTTTAACTTAAAACTTGTAACTTGCTTTAATGTTACAAGAACTCTTAGCTCATATTTATTAAGTTTTAAATGAAGTGAGTTAATGAAGTATGACTTATCTTAGCTATAAAAGAGTCTAGCCATCTTTTGAAGAAGTAGACACGAGAAAAAGAATACAATTGTTAAAGTACAATTCCCCATTTTTTAAGTATTTTGGTCCAGGCATTATTCCAGTTCGCCGAATTTGTTTCGGTTTTTCCGTTGTATCCTGGGAAACAGACGCTCATACGGGGCGAATCTGTTTTAAGGATACTGTGTTATCACAGGCCTCGGTATTATATATTATAGCCATCTTATTTTTATTATCCCGTTAAAGTTCCCTACAATAATAGTAGTAGATAGAAGGCATGAAAAGGCAAATGACCAAAAAAGGAGCAAAAGAGACGAGAAAGCATAGAAACGCTTTCTATGCTTTAGTTTGTTCATTTGGTGGGTGGCTTTATCTTTTGGCATATAAACATTTCCTTTTGTATGAGAAATAATGATTTTTTTTTTTTTATGGAACTCCAAAAGGAAATGACATAATAATAGTCACTAATTTGGTGTTTTAACATTTAACTATTATATATATATATATATATATATATATAAAATGTTGTTACGGAATCATTTCGTCGGGATTTGTAATCGTTAAATCATCATGCAATTGTTGTTGATTGTTGATCTAATGGTTACAAACTTCGAAAGAATGGTTACGTACATATATAGTACAATTCCTATATTTTTGTATGAGAAATAATGAATCAAATAGACGTCGAGTTGAGTGCCTATACGCAAGCACGCAACACTCATCTTTAAAAAAATTTTGAATTTTTTTTTTTTTTTCGTTTGATAGACATTTAGAAAAGTGACTATGATCACCATTTAATTTTAATATATTATCGTGTTTACTTTAGGAAAAAGGGCTGACACATAAAATTATACAATACTTTCAATAAAATTTCAAACATCGTACTTTAAAATAGAAAAAAATGTAATTACATTTAATAAGTAACGTATTTTTTGTTAAAAAAAATTGTATGATATATAAATCCCGCCTAATTGTTTAACGCCATTCCATACAATAACTAATACAGAGCCCGCGCAATGTACGAGGTGCACAATTTTAAAGTTATTTATCCAGCTTTATAATAATATAAATAAATAAAAAAAATATACGGGATATATATAGTACGTGACCTGTGCGAGACACAGAATATATTTATTTGGGAATTATTATACTATAAGATGCAATATTCAATAAAAAATTTACAATACACGAAAATAAATATAATAATATAAATATATAAATACATACACGATATGTAGAATAAATAAGCCAAATTGCAAATCTGAAAATAATTAAAAAAAATCCAAAATATATTTCACTAAACATGTAGAAAAATATCTAAATACATACACGAAAATAAAAAAAGAAATATACATTTCAAATTTCGAAATTAAAACAAAAATTCAAATAATTTGGCTTACAATTTTATCATGCAAAACCAACTCGAGATATCATTTGTATGTGCTGCCCCAGTCTTAGAAACATTCTCAACATTCGAACTTTGAGCATAGGTCTATTAGACCTATTGACTTGTTTGATTAACTCAAATCTTTGATTCATTATTTTGAATAAAAGACTTATTGAGGATATTTTTTGTTCCCAGGAGGTTGACAGTGAAGAAGTTAAATCCGAATCTGAATATACAGATTTCGGTTTGATCAAAATCAGAACAGATTTCCATACGATTAGATAATAATTAGATAATAAATTGTTTGGTATAGATTTGATGGGCAAGGGGTAACCGAGCTACCCGACTCGGGTCGATCTCGAAGGAAGGCTATTCGGAGCTTCGTCTACTAAATGATCGTCCAAATCACAAAAATCGAAAATAAAATCCTAAACATTCTAAACAATTGATTGGATGGTTGATTAACACTACTTGAACACTTAAAAACGAGCAATTAATAGAAAGCAAGATCAAAAGATGAGCATTTCGCAAACTAAATCACCGGAGTCTCATGCCATAACCAATACAGGATGATAATCAATCGACATACGGAATAAACGAGCTACGAGTATTAGATTGCTAACCCTAGTGTTGAACCATTGGAAATCAAATAACATAAAATATCAAAGCAGCAAAATAAAGAAGCATGATCTTCATATGAACCAAAATGTTGATGTTTCTTGATGATGAAGAATGATGGCTGCGGGTTTCTGTGTGTGATTACAAGAGAATAAAAGACCTTATATATGTGGTTGGAAGTGTAACCTAGAAAAGATAAGATAAGAGTAAAAGGAGGTAAAAATAGAAGAGAAGGTACAAGGTAAAAATTCAAAATTATGGTGAGTTGTCTTTTGTCTTTGCATGGGGTCTTTTCTCTTTGCATGGTGGTGCACATGCACCCGATTCTTCATAAGCTAAGAGTGTAGAGTTGTGTTTATCATCCCCCCTCAATTTTAGCATAGGTTTGGGAACAACATTGAGCTTGTTTCGAAGCCGTGCATAAAATTGGCTACTCAACGGTTTGGTGAAGAGGTCAGCAACTTGATCTATAGCTGGAACATGTTGGACTTTGATGATGTTGTTGAGGACCTTCTCTCTGATGAAGTGTAAGTCAAGCTCAAAATGCTTTGTCCTAGAATGAAACACAGGGTTAAGAGACAAAGAAACAGCTCCAAGATTATCACTCCAAATAGTGCATGGTTGGTTAGGAGAGAAACCAAGTTCATGGAGTAATGAGTGAATCCAAATAACTTCACAAGTGACCCCAGCAATGCTCCTATACTCTGCTTCCGTGCTGGAACGAGAAACAACACCCTGTTTTTTAGAACTCCAAGAGACCAAATTATCACCAAGATACACACAATGGCCAGAAGTAGATTTTCTATCATCAATGTCACTGCCCCAGTCTGCATCTGCAAAGGCCTTTAATAAGAATGAGCTGTTGTGAGTGAAATGTAACCCATAATTTAATGTACCAGCTAGATATCTGAGGATTCTTCTCAGGGCTTTCCAGTGACAAGTAATTAACGGCTCTATCTACTCAAGCAAGCAATCAAGTTCAAGCATTTCCACCATCATCAATCAAATCCAATTTACTCTAATGAAAATTATAAGTAAAATCGGAGCAAAAACGAAGTAAGGAGCTTTAAAATTAAATACTCAATCTCCCATTGCGTAGACGATGAAAAACGGAGTCAAAAGCTCGAAACTTGAACGAAACCGAAGTCGCCGGAAAATCTCCCGGAAAATAGCATAAGCTCCTAATCTAGAGAGCAAAATAAAATAAAAGCTGATTTCCCAAAGTGGAAAATATGAAAAATGAGAGTTGGATTCTCAAAATGCAAAGGACAAAAAGTATTTATAGTCTAGCCCAAACACACACTAAAACACGCACATTAAAATGGGACACTCTCGATCACGCCGGAAAATTCGCGAGCACGCGTAGAGGGGGGCAGTGCGCTCTCGACGGCGCGGGTAGTGGGGCGACGTCGCGCGTGCGGTGTGTTGGGGGCAGGCGGCACTCTCGACTCTCGAGCTCGCGTGCGTATCCGCGGGCGCGCGGGCGCGGCTTCCATGGCTCTCGATGTCGCGACTTTGGGTGCGAGCTCGCGAGTGTGGCGACGTGCGGCGTGGACACTCTCGACGTCGAGGTAGTCTCCGCGAGCGCGCGGCTTGCGCGAGGTAGCGTGCGGCTGTTGCATGCATGCGGGAGTGCGGTGCGCGGGACAGCGTGTGCGGGCTGTGCGCGTGGCTGGCGTGCGGTGTATGCGGTGCGCAGCTGCGCGAGCGTGCGTGTGCGCGAGGTACGTTCAAGGCACGTCCAGACTCGGTTTAAGGAATCGACACGTTTGACTTGAAGTGGCTCGGAATTGACTCGAGTTTCTTTTCCTCCCCGAAGTAGACCTAAAAATATATCAAAAGCACGGACAAGTACGCCAAGATACAAAATAAAACGAAAAACACAAAAACACTCGGAAGACGACAAAATGGACCGGACGACACTAAAACGAACCTAAAAATGACTCGATAACACATATAAACACATACAAATAAGCACAAAAACATAACAAACATAAATAAAGCCTTTTTTTATTTTAGTAAAGATTTTACGTATATTTTTTTCTACTTATCGGATGTTATGGGATATTTTTTGTTACACCGATTTTATGGGATATAATACAAATTCAATTAGAGGATTGAATAAAATCAGGGGTAAAATACTTTTTCCCATCCGAACTATCACGGTTTTGGCGCATCACAATATAAACTAATTTATTTTACAAACCACCATATGAACTATACGGGTTTGTCAATATGCCCCCTGAACCGGATATAAAAGTGGTTTAGGGGGCACATTGACAAACCCGTGATAGTTCATATGGTGGTTTGTAAAAGTCTTTAGGGGGCACATAGGGTGACCAAACAGCTTTTTCAGTCAAAACCACTTTTATATCTGGTTTAGGGGGCACATTGACAAACTTGTATAGTTCATATGGTGGTTTGTAAAAGAAAATAGTTTATATGGTGATGCGCCAAAACCGTGATAGTTCGGATGGGAAAAAGTATTTTACCCTAAAATCAGAAAAGATTTCCATACAATTAGATAATAAGAAGGAATTAGATAAGGAAAAGAAGGAATTTGATAAGGAATTTTGAATCTGAATTTTTTTTAGTATAGACTGACTTTATGTACAAATTTTGACTTCATCGATTTTATGGGATTTGTTTTGAAAAAATCGATATTAATATGCAATAAGACAAATAGATAAAATTTTTTATTTTAGTAAAGATTTTACGTCCTTTCTTTTTTACTTATCAGATGTTATGGGATTTTTTTTTCTTAAACTGATTTTATGATATAAGACAAATAAATAAAATAACTAAATAAAATTATGGATAGAAATAGCAATGCATTAATTACGTTGACTTTTCAACCTACTAAATTTGGTAAATAGAATATCTTATTATATAAGTATAGATTATTAATTTGACCAAACATTTTGCTTATTGATTTATAAAGCTTGATTATTATTTTGACCGAACATGAAAGATGAACTTGTTGGATTAATGTTGTTAATCTAAACAAACATAAAAGTTTTTCATATTATTTTTTTAGCTTTTATCAGGTTGTAACTTTTTATCTGTGTAGAAAACATTTTCATGATTTTTTATTTATTCCACGATTTGTTGATTCATTATAACTTTGAACAATCTATGAAAATTATTAAGCCGCCTTCTGGCAAATATGTATGGAGTTATGTATTCGTGTCTCATAAGTCCCAAACATAATGAATAACATTACAAATTATTCATTCAAACTTTTATTCATTGCAAATATTTTAAAATAGTTTATATAACGACCATTAAATACCACTTTCAATATATTTATAAATAAAAAGTACATAAAATTTCTGGTGTGTTCAAATTTAAATAATTTTTTATGGGCTCGATTTTAAATCATCCAGACATTTGGTCAAACGCATAGGTGTGTCCAAATTTGAATTATTGGCATTTTGTTCGGTTGAAATTTGAATCATCTATTATGGTATTGCACTGTGTATATATATATATATATATATATATATATATATATATATATACAATTTTTTAACAAATAATATCTGCTTTATAAAACTAATAATAATAATAATTTCACAAGATTTTAAACCTAAAATCTGGTTTTTAATCACAATGGAAAAATCATGGTAAGTTGTATTGAAAATGTGCTATGGAATAAAATAATTAAATAAAATAATTAAATAAAATACTTTATGGAAATAAAATACATTAATTATCTTTGACTTTTCTTACTATTAATTTTAGTTAATATAATGACTTTTTATATAAGTATAGATTTATGGGATGTTTAATTATCATCCAAATATTTGAGATATAATTACCAATCCGATTAACCTTAATTTTGTTAACTACCACCATGATTATCATTTATTAACATTGTCTGATATTATTATAATGCATTAAACCACCACACGCAGCATATCGTGAGAAATAATAATAATAATAATAATAATAATAATAATAATAATAATAATAATAATAATAATAATAATAATAATAATAATAATAATAATAATAATAATAATTTGCCTAAGTTGCTGTCCAAATATTAAATATACCCAATTGCCAATTCCCTTTTGAAAAGTTGGGGAATTGTACTTTTCCTTAAAGGAAAAAGTAGTAATTTCATAACAAATAAAAAAGTGGTGAGTGCTAATTCCCCTGCAGAGTTTAGTTTATTTCATAAAAATGATGACAAGAGATTTGGATTTTGGTGTAATGTATGTAGAATTTCATAAATAAAATTCCTCTCATTAGAAATAGATAGAATTAAAAATATAAAAAGTGGTTTTGTTAAGTGAATATTTTTAAATAATTATATTTGTACATAATAATTTATACATAAAAGAGAAGTGTGCATATATATTCTTACATGAGTAAGGTACTCTTTGATATAATAAATAAATTTGATGTAATATAAAAATAAATTTGAAGTAAATAAATTTGGTAGTTATAAAATATGTAGTTCGATAAATAATAATTTTCATTGAAAATAAATGATAACAACTTATATTTATATTTATGTATTATGCTGATGGGATTGTGCAGGAAAACAATGTGAGTGATAAATAATATTCTTTTATTGAAAATAAATCATAACAACTTATATTTATATTTATGTATTATGTTGAGGGAATTGTGTTGGAAAAAAAAAATGGGATGTATATGCTTCTGAATTCTTTTTACTTCCCTTCACAATTAAGAAATAAATAAAAACTTTTACTATCTTTAGAAATGAAATCTTATATCCAATCAAACACAATCAATCTTCCAAATTTATTCACAAATTTATTGAACCAATTGACCCCAAATACCAACAATAGATATCCACCACCATTAAATTGTACACATCTCTATGCACTCATAAAAAAAGCTTCACTAACTAACCAATCCAAATTGAGGGACAAAACATAAAGAAAACACCAAGCATGGCACTCAAAATTTTCAGGAAAGCAAAAGATGGTGCCTTTTATTTTGGGGGCCTAACTGTTGTGGTATCATCTCAAGATCATAAACATATTTGAGAGAAAGACAAGTTTCTATTACTCACAAGAATAAAAACACAAGAGATTTACAAACTCTAAACAAAAAACTCTCAAACACTCCACAACTCTTTCTTGGTTGTGTTTCAACACTCTCAAAGTTGATTGATCACACTCTTGGATGATTTGAATGAATGAAATAACAAGCCTATTTATAGGCAAGATGTAGCACACCTCCCTTGACAAAAGTGTGTGAAAGAGAAGAGGTTGGTTGATGGCACCATTGTTGATTCTCCATTGGTGTGCTTGAAGGTTTGGTGGAGGAAGGTTGGTGAAGGGTGTATAGCACACCATTGATGACTCCTTCATATATGCATGGAACCTTCAATTCTCCCCTTTCCATGCAAGTTCTGAACAAGAATTCCTACTATGTCTCTGCATAGCTTAAGCTTATCCAGTGTAACCACTTTTGTCAACATATCTGATGGATTCTCCTTCGTATTGATCTTCACTAGTTTCAACAGTTGTTGATCAATCTTCTCGCGTATCCAGTGATATCGAACATCAATATGCTTTGTGCGGGCATGGTACATAGAGTTCTTGCTTAAGTCAATAGCACTTTGACTATCACAATATACCTTGTACTCTTTCTGCTTAATCCCAAGTTCTTGGAGATAGCGCTTTAGCCACAACATTTCTTTACCAGCTTCTGCGGCAGCAATATATTCAGCTTCTGTTATGGACAGAGCAACACACTTCTGCAATCTTGATTGCCAAGAAATTGCTCCCCCGGCAAAAGTGTAGACATAGCCCGAAGTAGACTTTCGACAATCGATATCTCCGGCCATATCAGCATCAGTATATCCTTCCAAGATTGGATCAACTCCCCCGTAACAAAAACATAACTTAGAAGTACCCTTCAAGTATTTGAGAATCCATTTGACTGCCTCCCAATGCTCCTTCTCGGGGTTAGAAAGATAACGACTTACTACACCCACTGCATGAGCAATATCTGGTCTTGTACACACCATTGCATACATCATACTTCCAACTGCTGAGGAGTATGGCACAACAGACATCTCCCCCATCTCTTCCTTGGATGTTTGACATGATCTTTTGGTCAACTTGAAATGATTCGCAAGTGGAATACTCACTGGTTTGGCATCACTCATATTGAATCTTTCAAGTATTCGTTCAATATACTTCTCTTGAGATAGCCATAACTTACCGTTCTCTCGGTCTCGAGTAATCTGCATCCCAAGAATCTGTTGAGCCTTTCCTAAATCTTTCATATCAAAAGACTTGGAAAGTTCTTTCTTCAGCTGACTTATCTTCTCTGCATCATTCCCAACGATCAACATGTCGTCGACGTACAGTAGAAGAACTATGAAAGCCCCGTTTGAGTATCTCTTGATGTAAACACACTCATCTGCAGTAGTCTTCTTGTAACCTTGACTCCTCATGCATGAGTCAAACTTCTTATTCCACTGCCTTGGTGCTTGCTTCAGGCCATACAAGCTTTTAGATAGCTTGCACACGAGGTTCTCACTTGAAACCTCAAAACCTTCTGGCTGCTGCATATAGATTTCTTCATTCAAATCTCCGTGAAGAAAAGCTGTCTTCACATCCATCTGTTCAAGCTCCAAATTCATACTTGCTGCCAAGCCAAGTATGACTCGAATTGAGGTCATCTTGACAACTGGTGCAAAGATCTCGTCAAAATCAATCCCTTTCTTCTGCTGAAAGCCTTTGACAACTAATCGAGCTTTGTGTTTCACCACTTGTCCATTTGCATCTTTCTTCAGCTTGAACACCCATTTGTTTTTCAAAGCCTTTTTCCTTTCTGGAAGTTTAACTATCTCATAAGTTTGATTTTTCTGCAGAGAATCTAACTCTTCCTGCATCGCAGCCATCCATTTTTGTTTATCCTTATGAGATATGGCTTCTTGAAAAGTCTCTGGTTCTCCATCTTCTGTCAATAGAAGGTATTTAGATGATGAGTACCTTTTTGATGGTATATGACCTCGTTCAGATCTACGAGTAGGTAGAACCATCTGAGAAGAACTTCCAACATTGGTGTCTGGAAAAATGGGTTGTGGCTCCCCTTGCTCTGCACTCTCTTCTGTCTCCTCGTCTTCTTCTGGTACATCATCTTCATTGTTTCTCCGGAACAATTCTGGTGCTTCATCTGAAACCTGAGCACCCACATTTGACTTTTGAGACATCTTGGGCTTTTCGATATCTTCTATTGTCAAATTTTCTTGGAACACAACGTCCCTACTTCTGATCACCTTTTTCTCCTTTGGATCCCAAAATCTGTATCCAAACTCTTCATCTCCATAACCAATGAAAATGCATGGGATTGACCTCGCATCGAGCTTCTTTCTGAGCTCTTTGGATACATGTGCATATGCTACACAACCAAATACTCTGAGATGTGAGTATGTCGAATCCTTACCAGTCCATATTCTCTCTGGAACTTCAAAATTTAATGGAACTGAAGGTGATCGGTTGATTAGATAGCATGCGGTCTTGACAGCTTCTCCCCAAAATGGCTTTGGTAATTTAGCCATATTCATCATGCTTCGGACACGCTCCATGACAGTCCGATTCATTCTTTCAGCAACGTCGTTGTGTTGAGGGGTACATGGTACTGAATTCTCGTGTCGAATGCCATATGCCCTGCAATATGCATTGAACTCCATGGAAGTATACTCGTCTCCATTATCAGATCGGAGACATTTCAACTTCTTTCCTGTTTCACGTTCCACCATGACGTGAAATTCCTTGAATTACTTAAACACCTGGTCTTTCGTATTCAGAAAATATACCCACACCTTTCGAGAAGCATCATCAATGAAAGTCAGAAAATATCTGCTTCCACCCAATGATTCAACCTCCATGGGACCGCAAACATCAGAGTGTACCAAGCTTAACAACTTTGATCTCTTTGTTGAACTTGTATTGAATGAGACTCTATGCTGCTTGTCGAACAGGAAATGACTGCAACAACCCATCGCCGCACTCTTATCAACCTTGATAAAATCCTTCTTCATCAGGGTAGTCAGCCCTTTCTCACTCATATGGTCGAGTCTCTGGTGCCATAGATCCTGGGAAACCTCCTCTGCAACATTGAGACTTTATGTACTGATCTTCAAATGTGTTTTGTACAGCGTCCCACAAACATGTCCTCGGGCAATTTTCAGAACACCCTTTGACAACTTCCATGTGCCTGCGCCGAAGTGATTTTCATATCCTTCTTTGTCAAGAGCCACCACTCACAAAAGATTCAACCTAAGATCTGACACATGCCTGACATCCTTCAACAAGATTGTACTCCCGGTTCCTGTCGTTGCCTGAAAATCACCAATTCCGACAATTTGAGAGGAGCTGGAATTTCCCTTCTTCACTGATCCAAAGTCTCCAGCTCGGTATGTTGTGAAGTATTTCCTGTTGGGAGTAACGTGATAGGATGCTGCAGTATCTACCACCCATTCCATGTCTTCTCTTGAGACATGAAGGCATGTCTCACCATGGTTAGAGCAATATGCTACATCACCTGAGACAGTGATAAGAGTTTCACCACTCTTGCCCTTTTTCTTCTGCTGAGAACTATTCTTCGGCTGAGAATTGATCTTGTCCTGCTCCTCGAGCCATTTATAGCAATTCTTCTTCATATGACCTTCTAGACCACAATGATAACAAACATGTGATCTCCAATCATCTGATTGCCTCCCATTGCTTCTACCCCTACTCTTCCCTCTACCGCTTCTTTGTTGCTTGCCTTGTGGTCTTCCTCGATTCTCCATCACAAGGGCATGGGTCTGATCTGTGCCCATGTCTTTCCTTCTTGCGTCTTCATTGAATAAGGCATCCTTGACAACGGACATGGAAAGTTTGTCGTTTGAGGCTGAGTTGCTGAGAGTAACAACGAGTGTTTCCCAACTATCAGGAAGGGAACTAAGAAGTAGAAGAGATTGCATTTCATCTCCAAGTGGCATCTCCACACAAGATAGCTGATTTACCAAGCTCTGGAACTCACTGGTATGCTCGGCAACAGAAGTTCCACTTTTCAACTTCATATTGACTAAGCGCCTCATCAATAATGCCTTATTCCAAGCAGTCTTGGCCTGGTACATGTCCTCCAGCTTCCTCCAAAGGACATATGCGTCGGTTTCTTGTGCAACATGATGGAAGACACTATGATCAATCCATTGTCGAATTTGACCAATAGTTTTTCTATTGATTTTCTTCCATTCTAATGCCTTGGACGGATCAGGGTTAATACCCTTCAGCTCTATCGGGTCAAAGAGCTCTTTACAGCTGAGAAAATCTTCCATCCGAGGTTTCCACAGCGTATAGTTGGTAGCCGTGAGCATAATCATAGCTCCAGAAGATGAAGTTGACTCTTCCATGGCCATTTTACACCTTCAATTTTCTGTTTGGGACAAATCGGAGCTGAATTTCGAAAAATAGACAG
>CACSLK010034598.1:15038604-15051972 GCA_902706635.1 Striga hermonthica
TGGAATAGAAATATTCTGGAATATATCACTAGGACTAAAAATTTATCCCATTAAAGTTTTATTTGAGAGGTAATGGATGATTGTTCCGTATAATTCCAATTCATAAAAGGGCCATATTTAGTTTAAATAAATGTCCGAAGGCGAAATGGAATGGAAAGTGATGGAGAAAATTCCTTAGATATAAATGATTAGGAGTCTTAAGCGATACGAACCTGTATTTGGTTTGATAACATATTTGTTGTTGGTATACATTAAACAAATATAATTGAAATCCCTAAATGATTATTTAAATGCTGCAATGAAATTTTCTAAGATATTTACAAGGCATTAAAGAACACATGCTAACTTAAAGAAGATCCAAGTTATTTTTATAATTGGATACTCGGATTCAGATTTTTGCTCATAATGTCTAAAGGAGCAAAATTATGGAAAAGTGGAACAAAGTCCATCATCGTGACTTCCACTTAAGTTTGAGTTTGGGGTATGCTTTGAGGCCCCAAGTCAAAATTAGGGCTACGATGCTTTATCTTAGGACTTGGAAATGTCGACATGTTGTCCAAGCCGCTAAGAATTAACGTAGTTTTGTAGCAATAATATTTTAAGGCAATGACAAGTATTCAAAGGGTGTGAATCACATAAAATTTAAATACTTGGTTGTAAAAGTAGAAGTGAAGAAACAAAGTGTCATTTGAGTATTTTAGTACTAATTGCATGAAAGTGGATCCATTAAAGGGTTATTCCCTATAGCCGTTGCAAGGCATATAAAGAAAATTGGGAATAACGAGTGGGGCCTTGTTGGACTGACCGATACTGCATGGAATTGCTCAATTAATGGTTTTGACACTCATTGAATTCGATTACAGATGTTTTATTCTTCACATATAATACCATCATTATGGATATTTGATTTTATAGTATATACATAAAAGTTAGATGGCTTATGGTTATGGTACGAATGGTTTGTTCCATATTAAAGTAAAGTTGAATTAGAAATGATTTGTGGTACATGGAAGGGATCATGTCGCTCGAAGACTTGTGACCGCCATGACTCGGTTAATTTCTAGTTTGATTTTTAACTTATAGATATATGTATTCAATTATAAGTTTGATGAAAGGTGCGCGCTTAAAGTAGTTCTTTGGGTTTCGACATTTATATGGTCCAAGTGGGAGAATGTAATAATATTTTATATATTATTCTATTATTGTGGACCATATAATTAGTTGGATCTAATTGAATTAATAGTCAAACTTTATTAAAGATGAATATGTATTTAATAGATTATTTAATGTTCTAATATTAAAGAGTCCAATGTGTGATGTTTAACTTGGACATTAAGTTACCTTAGAACATGGGGAATGTTAGTATGATTAGGACTCTAAGTCTCCTCCTCCTATATATACTACATACCCCTCTCTCCCATCTCATACGAAATAAAGTTCTCAACATCAAGGGCTTTATGGAAAGACGGGAGACGAGGGAGAGAGAAACAATTCATAGAGAAAGACAAATCCATCATTGGAGATTGGAGGAAGAGGATTGGAGATTGGAAAAAGATCAATCATAGATGAACAGGGAAGGACTATAGCTGGATTCTTGTAAGTTTTATGTGCAATTTAATTTATGCAAAGATCCATGTTCTATGAATTAATAGAATTACATGCTTAGGGTTTATTCAATTCCGCCTAATAGTTATGGATATACCCGTTAAATTTCTTACATATTCTACAAAGCACTTATATTACTAGCATCATCATATCCTTGTCCTCTCATTTTTTTAACATGGATATCATAATGAGAAAGAACGCCGCAAATCTCTTTTTTCAAATTTAATGAGTGGTATCGGTAACACTTTTGATTGAAAAGAAACATTCAGTCAACGTTCCACTATCATTGAAAAACCTCAAAATAATGGTCATTTGCTCTTTTTTTTTTATATATATATATATCTTGTGCTTCTTCAACAAGATTACAAAAATGCTTACTTCCAACTTCTTCACGAATCATCTGGTGTACTATATTGCCCATAAAATTTAAAATTTCCTTTTGAATTTCTGGAGCAATATATTGAGCATTTTGTGCATTATCCAGCACAACTTCATTAACTTCAACATTCATACTAGTGAAAGCCTTGATAAAAAAAATTCTCGGTTTGAAGAAGAAGATGACTCGTCACTGCCTTTGAACGAGCAACCTTGAAATGCTAACCATCGAACGCTCATAATTGAACTTTTCAGGCGTAAACGATTTCTCTCTTTTTAAATTTTCAACTGGGTATACAAGACTTTGCCTATATGTCTGAAGGGCCTCATCAAATCCTCCACTCTTCTAACACACATAGTATGGGATAATAAAACTGTAGAACCAAAGTAATTAAGAAATGCACATTTATCTCCTTGACATATTTGCTTTTAATTATAAAATCCTTCATTTACAAATGATAAAGTATTATGCATATCATTTAAGAATAGAAAGCAGTAAAACCAATAGGCATTATCCGTGGTGGGTGAATATTCTAGCCAATGAAACTTATCGAACAACCTTTTTTGGAAGCTGCGATTTTGGGTACCAAATCTTGTGATCAAATATGTTTCAATTTTTGGTTGATAAGATCTCGCTCTTAAATATTTCAGTACAGTTCCATCTCTGAGGTGAACGGGATATTCGTCTGTTTGCTTTCTTTTTCTCGAATTTCGTTCAATATAAGTATTTGTGTTCAAGTCCTGCTCTGGAAGAAGTGAAGTGATGTGCGGCAAAAGAGATTCATTATGCTCATTTTACACCATATTTGATGTACTTTCACCAGGGATCGTCTTCTAATGAACGATGATATCAATGAGGTTTTTTCTTTCTTGTTGAAGGTTGGTGCTCCGTGTGAATTTCTGAAAATTTCACAATACCAATATATGCCAAAGATGTCCATTTGTCTAAACTAAATATGAGTTAAAATATAAATTTTTGAACCAATTATTTCTACATTCTATACTCATGCTTTTTAAATGAACTCGCACGGTCACACCAAATAAATTATTTACCAAAAGGTAAATTCTATAAAATAAAATCTCCCATAATTCATACCAAACAAGAAATAAGAAACCCCTTCATGCTTCAAACTTCAAATTGCTCTTTTCTTATCTAAAGCCAGACACTCAATCATGACGTCTCACACAATAATCAAACTTCATTACACCATAGGTTCTGCCTTCGCAAATGTGCGAAATGGCGCAGAATCATAATCTAGGGTATGTAAAAAATTTCTTTTGGTACCTTCAAAATCGGAGAGCTGAGTGGTGGCTAGTCGAGTCGACGAGTTGACGACGGTCGGTGAGTGAATCCAGTTCGCATGGTGCAGAGATTATAGAAAATGGAGCAATGGAGATTGGAGAGGTAATCGAGATGGAAGACCTTACAAATTTTATTTCTTACGCATGTGAAGGTGATGGCCTGATGCTCAATTTTTAATTTTTATTTCTTACGCATGTGAAGGTGATGGTCTGATGCTCAATTTTTATTTGGGGCCATTGGGCGTCATTGTTTAATTTTTATTTTTTTTAATGAGCTTGGCTATGATTAAAAAAATCAAAACTAAGATTAATAAAAACAAATAACAGATCAGGGCTTCAGCCCAGCATAGGCCCAAGGTACCTCCGTCTCTGTCCCGCATCCATTTTATTTGATTGATCCATTGATGGATTTGTTATCAAGACATGTACCCACAACATTTCAACCAAATCAAAGTTCATTCTACTAAGTTTTCTTATCCATGGTAATTCTCCTCCAATTTGTTATTCTCAGTTTAGGGTCCAACTCCGTTTAGTTTGATTGCAAGTTCCATTCATATGAACTACCATTAGATTTGTATCATCTAGATGGTCTTACTCAAAAAATTACAGCTCAGTCGAAGTTCATTTGTCGACTCATTGTTTATCCTAAGTAATTTGGACATTTTACTATCGGTCTAATTCCGACACTGACACCCATTTTAGAGTACTCTATATTGGATTTATCTCATCGAGACAACTTTACTCACAAAATTTCAGCTCAATTAGAATTCGTCTAATCACTCAATTACGCATTCAAAAAATTATGCGTACGAACTCAATTTTCGGCCTTTATCCAGCCTCGGGTAACATTAAATAATTTGTCCTTTATCTCGCCCCTCATGATTAATGTATTTATATTTTTAACAAATTAATGTACTAATTAAGTTTTATGTGTACCAATATAACGTAAATTTTTGTAAAGAGGTCAATATACTCGACAAAAAACGATATTTTGTCTGAATAATAAGTAGCATATTTCATTAAAATAAACACTATTTATATTGCTAGAATATCACTTAATTATGAGTTGTCTCACATCGTTTATACAAGGAAAATATGCCTACTTATAAGTCTAGTGGCTACTACTCCTACTGCCAATTGGTTTTAAGATGAAACCTCATAAAGCGCATTTAAGCTCATCCTCTTATGGCACTCGTTACCTTTTTTCTTATATGGGACATGCCACAAGTGAGGGGTGTATAGGACCACACTCATTTTCCTCGATTCTTAGGCATATGTTAAGACATCTACATATATTATTTTGTTCAAACATTTTAAACAATAAATATGAAATGCTCATGACTGTGCATTTATTCTTGGCATATGCTCATTTGAGTTAAGGAAATCTTTAAATAACAAAAATTCCCCAATTATATTACCATTATTTTGTGGCTGATAAAGTCACCACTCAACACCTATTCTTGAGTCCACCATGGATATATGTTGGTGATTTTTTTATTTTTTTTTTTGGTAAGACAAAAAAACAAAAAAGGATTCTCCACCATTGAGATATTATAAACTATAGTATCATCTATAATCATTGAGATTCTCGTCAGGGGTGGAGCTAGGATTTAAAATTTACCTGGGCTAATGTTATTTAGGTAAAATTTTATTTGTTTTTTTTTTAGTTTAACTGCAAAATATAGCCAGTATAGCTTGTACGCGGTGGCAATATTTGCCACCATATTTACGAATTGACAATATAAGCCAACAACTTTCAAAATTTTAGTGTTATTACCCATGTCCGACCAAATTCGATGGTTATTGATGTCACTGCGTAAAAAGATACTGGCTATATTTTTCAATTTATCTGTCGAATTTGGTTGGATTTTTTGAGTAATAAATTAATAATCTCGAAATTTTGAAAGTTGTTGGCTAATATTCTCAATTCATAAAGATGGTGGCTATTATCATACAAGATACTGACTATATTTTACAATTTAGTCTTATTTTTTACTAACATGACGACTTAGAATTTCAATGTATAAGCCTTTAATTTCAGATTTACCATCCATATAAATAAAACACAAAAAAGACCAAGTACTAAAGGTGAAAAGAATAAATTAATAAGTATAAGTAAATTCTACAAATGTAAATTTCAATAGATAAATAATAATAGGTATGTGTTGAAATAATATTTATTAAATTAGTTCTAAGATAACTTTTGTATATATGTTAAAATAACTCTTGTATTTGGTAATAATATAGGTAATAAATAGAAATTAAAATTATTTTTTAAATTCAATATGAATGTCCATTTGTAGATCATCAAAATAATATTAATATTAACTGATAAGATATGTATATAATATAACACAAGAATATGCTTAGAGAAATTAATAAAAATTGTACATTTTATTTTCACAATATATTTTCTAAGGTAAATTTCTCACGGATTATTTCCCAAAAAAAAAAAAAAAAAAGCATTCAAACATTTAACCTTTAATTCTTACACGTGCATATCAAAAATTCCAAAAGTTATTAGATGAAAATTTAAATATTTAATGGCCGATATTTACTGCCATTACTGATTCAACAGAAGCACAAGAACAAATCTGATAAAAATCGATGAACAATAGAGAGCTGCGCATAAAACTTGTGTTTGTTCACGTAACCCTAGAATGAGTAAAAGGGATGTCTTAAATACAAACTACTGTAAATAATAATAGCCATAGGATGAAGATCAAAGGCTGAAAATATGCAAGAAGAAGAAGACAAATGAAAATACAAAAACAGCAAAAACTTATATGCATGCTAAGGCCATGCACACGTCCAGAAGAGGAAATAAAGAAAATAAATTTGACTTGGTCTTCATATGCTATTATGCCCCCTTCAATTCGAGCGAGGGTTTAAGTTTAACTTGAAGTTTATCTCGAAGCCGAGTGAAGAATTGACCAGACAACGGTTTAGTAAAGATATCAGCTGTTTGATGAAGGGCAGGAATGTGATGAACGGAGATTGTATGTAGATGAACCTGTTCACGAATGAAATGTAAATCGATTTCAGCATGCTTGGTCTTTGAGTGATGGACCGGGTTAGCAGAGAGAAGAACTGAGCCAAGGTTATCAACCCATACTGTGGTAGGATTGACTTGAGGAACATGAAGTTCAAAAAGTAAGCCTCGCAGCCAAATGATATCACATGAAGCAGCTGCAAGGCTCCTGCATTCAGCTTCAGTACTTGAACGGGCAATCGTTTTCTGCTTTTTACTACTCCAAGATATGAGATTTGCACCAAGAAAAACACAGAAACCAGAGGTGGACCTTCTATCATCAAGATCAGTAGCCCAATCAGAGTCAGCATAAGCCACTAAATGTGAAGAAGATGCTTTAGTGAAATGAAGGCCATAATTTATAGAGCCACTGAGATATCTCAACAATCTTTTCAATGCTTTCCAATGAGTGTCAAGAGGGCTTTGCATAAATTGGCTGCATTTGTTGACAGAATAGGCAATCTCTGGCCTAGTAATGGTGGCATACTGCAATGCACCAATGAGTTGCCTATATAGAGTGGGGTTCTCAATAGGTTGTCCCTGAAATTTAGATAAACCTGGACTGGAAACCATAGGTGTGCTGAGGGCCTTGCAATTAGCCATGCCTGCCTTTCTCAGAATGTTCTTGATATATGCAGACTGATTAAGAAATATACCATCTTTAAATCTCTCAACCTCAATGCCTAAGAAATATGTGAGGTGGCCCAGGTCTTTTAGAGAAAAATGACCATTAAGAACAGAAATGACATTGTCAATTTGATCTGATCATTACCAGTTATGATCAAATCATCTACATAGGCCAGTAGGAAAATAATATAACTTTTGTCAATTTTGATAAATAAAGAGGAATCTGATTTAGATCCCTTGAAACCAAGAGAGTTCAGAATAGAGCCAAGTTTGAAAAACCAAGATCTTGAAGACTGTCTGAGGCCATATAATGATTTCTTGAGCAAGCAAACTAAGTTACCTCCTTTGTCATAGCCAGGAGGCTGTAGCATGTAGATGTCTGTATCAAGATCACCATTTAAAAAGGCATTGTCCACATCAACTTGTCTGATGGGCCATGATTTGGTAACAGCAATGGATAAAACTGTTCTTATTGTTGTAGGCTTAACTACAGGACTGAAAGTTTCAGTAAAGTCCAAACCTGGGACTTGGCTAAACCCTTTGGCAACTAGTCTTGCCTTATACCTAGCCACTGAGCCATCTGCATGTCTTTTCAATTTAAAAACCCACCTGCAGCCTATAGCTTTCTTATCTGAAGGCAAATTTGTGAGTATCCAGGTATTGTTGGCAATTAAAGCCTGATACTCATTGTCCATAGATGTCTTCCAGTTGCTATTTTGAAGAGCCTCATTAAAAGTGAAGGGCTCAACACAGTCAGCAGGTTGCTTGGAGCAAGAGAACACCTTTCTCTTAGAAATGCCTGCTTTGCCTCGTGTGATCATAGGATGTATGTGTCCTGTAGGAGGAATGTTAGAAGCAACAGGTACAGTAGGACTATGCCTATCATTATCAATTGGCAAATCTATATAAATCTGTCCAATAGGAATTCTTGGAGATTGAAGTGAAGGAGAGGAATGATGTGACTGGGAGTGGTGAGAAGAAGAATGATGTGAGTGAGAGGTGGTTGATGGAGGGGAGGTAGGTGGTAATGTATTGGGTGAGGGTGGACTGAGGGTTGCAGAAGGAGGTGGTGAAAGTATGAGGGGAGCAATGTTATTTTCAGGATGGGAATGACTGGTTAGTAACAAAGAATCATTTTTATCTTTAAAGGGAAAGACAGTTTCATCAAATGTGACATGTCTTGAAATGATGATTTTGTTGTTTGGCAACAGAATTTTATATCCTTTGTATTGATCATGATAACCAAGGAAGATACTTTTCTGGCTTTTGAAATCAAGCTTGTGGAGATTATAAGGTTTTAGATAAGGATAGCAAGCACAACCAAACACTTTAACATGACCATAAGATGGTTTTAAGCCTGTTAAGGCTTCAAAGGGAGACAGAAAACCTAAGACTTTGCTTGAAACTCTATTCAAGAGGTAAACTGCAGTAGAAAAGGCATGGTCCCAAAACCTCTTAGGTACAGAAGAATGTGCCAAGATGGATAAACCTGAGTTCACTATATGTCTATGCTTTCTTTCAGCCATTCTATTTTGTTCAGGAGTGTAAGGACAAGATATTCTATGAGTGATACCATTTTGATGAAAGAAATCTGAAAGAGGCTTATATTCAGTCCCACCATCACTTTGAACAATCTTGATTTTTTTTTGAGAATTTGTTTTCAACAAGGGTCTTAAAATGAATAAAGGCATTAGATGCATCAGATTTGGATTTCAAGAAATATATCCAAGTGAACCTAGTCTTGTGATCAACAAAATTGATATAATAACTATGACCTGTAGCAGACTTTATAGGACATGGTCCCCAAAGATCAGTATAAATCAGCTCAAGAACATCATAAAAATCAGAATGAGAATCATCAAAAGGGAGTTTGTGACATTTTCCCATAAAACAAGAAGGACACAATGATTTGCTGCCATTGTCACAGTAGTTAATATTACAGCTTTTAAGAGCCTTTTTTACAATATCAAAGGATGCATGTCCTAATCTATTGTGCCAAAGATCTAAGCTGAGTTTATTTCTGATGGAGGCAGAATGTGTCTGAGGTTTGAGCTTTCTGAAGGAAGAAGGAACTTCAACTCTACTCCCTTTAGCTTGAATCATATCAAAGCAGTAAAGGCCATTAATAAGCTTGCCTTTGAGAAGGATCTCCCCTGTGACTTGGTCCTTAAGAAGACAGAAAAATGGATGGAATTCAAAGTATACTCCATTATCTTTGGCAAATTGAGAAACACTCAAAAGATTTTTGGTTATATGTGGAACACATAGGAGGTTATTAAGAATGAAGGAGTGATTTCTATTAGAAACAGATTTCATCATAGATGAGCCAACATGAGTGATAGGCATACCTGTACCATTTCCCATTTCTATCTTTTCATCTCCATGATATTCAGCTGCAATGTTAAGATTACTTAAGTCTGAAGTGATGTGGTTTGTTGCTCCTGAGTCTGGTAGCCATTGAGAGTCTTGAAAGCTTTGGCTAGAATCTGATCCACCATAAGTGCTGCCACTGTATGAGCTGAGGTTTGCCATGTTGGCCATGTTCTGGTAACTGTTTTGACCTCTGAAATTGTGATTCTGAGAGTAGGTGTAATATTGATCAAACCTACTATAACACCTATCAGCTGTATGTCCATCCTTTTGACAGATTTGGCACTTTACAAAGTTGCCTCTACCTCCTCTACCTCTGAAGTTGTTGCTTCTACCACCTCTTCCACCTCTAAATCCTCCTCTACCTTGGTTGTTTCTGCCTCTGGTGCTTGAGTTTGGGACAAATCCACCTCTTTTGGGTGTCTGCTGGGATGCAATGTTAGCAAAGCCTCTAAAGCCATCCCCATTGAGAGAGTTGGTTGTGTTCCTCTCTATTCTACTCTCAAATGTCAACAATAAGGACTGAGCTTCTCTCAAACTGCAAGGAGGAATTCTTGAATTGATTGATACTGAGACTGTCATATTCTGGCCCTAGACCATCTAGCATTGAAGAGATGTGGTCATCCTCAGAATAAGTGTTACCAGCTGCAGCAAGTGCATCATAGCATGCCTTGATTTTGTTCAAGTATTCCCTCATGGTTTGTGTCCCTTTCTTCAGGTTGTGTAGTTGAGACTTAATTTGCATGACTTTGGCTCTTGATTGAGTGGTGAAGTCCAACTCGAGTGACTCCCAAATTTCAGAAGAGGTATTTAAGCCTACTATATTAACAAGTATTTCCTCAGTGAGTGAGCTCAAAAGCCAAGAGACCAAAAGTTGGTCTTGTTTTTGCCAGTTCAAATAATGTGGGTTAAGAGTGGTTTGAACCCCATTATCATCTGTGATAAACCTGTCAGGTGGTGAAGATGTACCTAAGATAAAGCCTTCAAGACCATAGCCTTTCACAGTAGCTAAGACTTGATGTTTCCACATCAAGTAGTTGCTCTCACCTAATTTGATGGTAACCAGCTGTGCTTGAGGTTGAATCACGGGTGTAGGCAGTCCAAGATTCGAGGAATCTGATGATAATGAGCTTGCCATTCTTACCTCAGAAAAGAAAGGGTGATAGAAAGGAAGGGAAAAAGGTTGAGTCTGAGATCTGAAAATAGATGAGATCAATGTGATTGGATTGGACACAGAGACAGGTCAAGATCAACCTTCTCTGATACCATAATGGCCGATATTTACTGCCATTACTGATTCAACAGAAGCACAAGAACAAATCTGATAAAAATCGATGAACAATAGAGAGCTGCGCATAAAACTTGTGTTTGTTCACGTAACCCTAGAATGAGTAAAAGGGATGTCTTAAATACAAACTACTGTAAATAATAATAGCCATAGGATGAAGATCAAAGGCTGAAAATATGCAAGAAGAAGAAGACAAATGAAAATACAAAAACAGCAAAAACTTATATGCATGCTAAGGCCATGCACACGTCCAGAAGAGGAAATAAAGAAAATAAATTTGACTTGGTCTTCATATGCTATTAATATTTAACTTAAGTTTTTAATTATTTGGCCATATAGATGTAAGTGTAACAAGCCTATGAAAATAGAAGTGCGCTACTAATATTTAACTTAAGTTTTTAATTATTTGGCCATATAGATGTAAGTGTAACAAGCCTATGAAAATAGAAGTGCGCTACTATATCATTTGTCTTCATATTTTTATATGAAATTACTTAAGATGTTTCAAAGGTCACCCGTGCTACAGCCTAGGTAAACATTAGTGTACCTCATTCTGATAAAGAAAAAAAAAAAAGTAAAAGGTAAAAATAATACAATGCATATATAACTATTTGATTGATGATGATTTAACTAATTCTTATGAGTTAATGTCAAATAGATAAACAATGGCTGAGAAAAAAATTATTTGACATATAGTAAAAGTATTGGTTTTGCTCACCTGCCCACGGTGGGCATTGCCCACCAAAAAGTTTTACATGAAAAACGTATTTTGAGAATACGTTTTTCAATTAAATTAATTGAAAAACGTATTCTCAAAATACGTTTTTCATGTAAAATTTTTTGGTGGGCACTGCCCACCGTGGGCAGGGGATCAGATCTAGTAAAAGTATTTTGTAAATAATTTGGTTGATAGGTTAGCTGAAAGAGAACCACAATGATTTTTTTTTTTTTCATATTCTTGATAATCAATTAAGGTAAAATCAAGCACTTTTTTTTTAAAAAAAAAAAATAAGAACTAAGGAAATAAAATTTATGTTAGGTTACAATTAATGTTCACCAAACAAAATTTTAACTAGTGAAGAAGACCTAGTTGACAATCCTATATTTAAAAAAAAAAAAAGTAGTTAGAAATATAGCCTGGAATCAGCAACTCCTTCTAAAATCTCAATGAAAAAAAATTTTAAACTTATATTTATGTTGGAAGTTTCGTTGGAACCATTCCAACAGAAGCTATATCATTGTCGTATTCGTTAGAATTTCTATTGGAATATTGTTGTCACATAATGTATACAACATAAAAATATATACACATTTATTTTATGTTGTATACATTATGTGATACAATAATATTCATCATTTAAGGTATAAAATTTATATGCAGATCATCTGTTTTGTTTATATTTATGCATGTTTATATAACAATTATAAAATAGTATATACATATTTATTTGTAGATTAAGTTTTTGAAAATAATTATGCAAGTCTTCTATTTGCCCTATTAAATAGGTGAGTCGAATATTCGAAGGCCCATACAGAATATTGTTTGGGCTGGCCCATTGCAACCTTTATTCGAGCAATCATAAAAATAGTAGTGCTCACCTACTCATTGTGGACACATGTTAATATGTCCATCGTTTATGTGGCATGCACACAATAATAACGTATTTTTTTAACATAAACCGCACACCGTGAGTAGGGAGCATTACTTATCATAAAAAATCATATATAACTAGTCAATGACTATTGATTTTGTGCACGTCATCTGCACACTGAATTTACGGAATCAAGTCAAAATTCAACAATTGCATGAAGATAATATTTTTTTGGTAAAAGGATGGCATTATCCAGAACAACGGGAATATATGCTCTTTAAATGAGACGAATGTGTGTGCATATTCTACATTGCAAGACATTGTAGACATAAAAAAAAATAATAATATTTTACAAATCAATATTTTTATTAATTTTTGTACATAAATACAAGATAAATAAAATATATAATCAATAAAATAATTACTTCTTACCCAAAGTTATATCTAAATAAAAATCTTGGAATGAGGAAATAGATATTATATCAAAATGACCAATCAAATTGATGTCTTTTTCTCCGAGACTCTCTCTTATACAAGGATCTCTTCAAAGCCACAACTCACGCCCCATAAATCAAAATCTCAAATTCAAGAGCCTTCAGAATTCTCTTGAAGATTTGAAGACGTTCTTGAAGATCCAAGGGTATTCAAGTTGAAGATCATCGTTCAACTCACAACCAAGCATTTGAACCGTCGAAGTACGTTCAATGAAGAATGGGGAAAAGAAAACGAAAAAGAGGCGACAACCCTTCTCCAATAAGTAAAGAGACACATTCACTCGTCCAAATCAATCTAAGAACATCAATGACGTTCTAGAACATTCAAGTGAATTCGTTGAAAAGTTCAATCAATATAACGTTTGATTCGGGAAAAAACTATCAAGTTCTACAGTCAACGTTATTAAGTCAAAATCCCCCTTTCAAGTAGATTAAATAAACAAGTCGTCTTAGAAGTCGTCCACAATCAAATCAAGTCCTAACATGTAATACAAGAATAAGTCATTTGACCCACAAATTAATGTTAGAAGAATTCAAGATCAAGCCCGAAGGAGATCCACTTGTCAAATTCAAATTTTAAGATCAAATCAAAGTCCATGAAGAGAAGAATCAGAATGTTCATATAGAGATGTTACCTGCAATATCGTTTGATCGATATAAAATTAAGTTGTGCAAAAGTTTTAT
>CACSLK010034598.1:15091849-15107387 GCA_902706635.1 Striga hermonthica
GTGTGTGTGTGTGTGTGTGTGTGTGTGTGTGTGTGTGATGGCTGTGCAATTTTATTACACACGTTTCTAAAAGTTTCGGTTGCTGCTGCGTTTGTTTTGAACCGTTGCATGGATTGTTTGTGGAATGCGAATTTCTGGTGACTTTAGGATAACATTACCCTCATTTCATTCCGAGTCGTGCTGCAATGATTTGTTGCATCTGTCAACTACTGGTGGCTCGATGCTCCTTTCAGCATTGTTAATCTGATGCTTAGATAAATATTCTTTGCTGTGTCTGTAACATCTAGCATATAGAATTTGTTGCCCTGGTTTCGATTTCTGTTATTGACTTACATGCTGTTGAACGGATTTAACTCGTATCTTTGATTCTTTTTTCTGCAGGCTCAGATTCTTATAGGTTCCAGAATACCGTTGTCTGCTTTGTCGTAGGCTAGGTTATTGCATTTGACTTTGAACTTTGGGGCAAACTGTGGTAGAAGATACAAACATTTTGTGGGAGTTAAAACTGTGATGCATCATTTCTAAATGAAGTCAGCTCAGGCATGGCGTCTTGGCATGAAAAACATGCAAATGCTGCCAGGGCCTCGCCAGCGTGGTCAATTGAAGAAGCCAACGTGGATTATTGTGTTGGTTTCTTTAGTTAGCTTGTTCTTAGTTTGTGCTTATGTCTATCCTCCTCAGAATTCTGCAGCGTGTTACTTGTTGTCGTCTCATGGCTGTAAGACATTACAAGATTGGCTTCCGCCCGTGCCTGCTAGGGAGCTTAGTGATGATGAATTTGCTTCTCGTGTTGTGATTAGAGATATTCTGGCTATGCATCCTAATATTTCTGCAAACCCCAAAATTGCATTCCTGTTCCTGACACCAGGTGCACTACCATTTGAGAGGCTGTGGGATAAATTTTTCCAGGTATTTGGTTTTCTTTCTTATGCTGATGCACTCGTCTGCAAAATTGATACATTGAAATCTTGGTGCAAGTAGGATGCCTTTTCTAAACGTGTAGCATGATTGGAAGATTTTTTATTATGCGGATGAGTTCACAAGAATGGGAAATAAGGATATTTATAAATGTGTTTTGTTCTACTTTGTGTTTTTTGTATTTCACCTTGAATGATATCTTTTTCCTAAAGAATTCTGTCTATCCGGCAGGGCCATGAAGGTAGGTTCTCTGTCTACGTGCATGCATCCAAGGATAAACCTGTACATTTTAGCCGCTATTTCATCAATCGGGAGATTCGTAGCAGCAAGGTGTCTTCCTCAATTCTTTACTTTCTTTTTTTTTACACAATCTGCGACAAATATAACTTCTGTTTATGCTAAAGTAATTAATGATAGTTTAAAGAACTGTGTATTTTTACACAGAAGTGGGTCATTTTCTGTACATCTGTGTTACTTCACAAGTAACTATGAGTCTACACACGACAAAATAAATTCGCACAAGTATTACAGACAGATGTATACCAGTTTTTTTTTTTTCTTTTTTTTTTTTATTGTTATTCTATTATTAGTATTTTTTTTAGGTAAATCTGAGTAATTCTTAAACATGTAGATTGTGAAAAGGAACATTTCTAGTATATGGATATTTTATTTTTTGGATACATGAGTATCTAAATATGCATTGAACTTGTTTTGGATGTTGGTGAGCTAATTCTTATGATTTTTTATTTAAAAAAACTGGATACTCTTAATTGAGGTGATATATAGTCTTATTTTCCGCACTGGCAAACTTTTTCTAGATTATTACCATTTTGTATCCGTCTTGTAAATCTAAAGTCGAAGGCTGTGCCACTTTCAGTAGAACTGAGACTTCAATTAGCTGAATATTTGTTCGCGTCTATCATTTGCAGGTCGCATGGGGAAAAATTTCAATGGTTGATGCTGAAAGGCGGCTTTTAGCAAATGCACTAAAAGATCCAGACAACCAGCATTTTGTACTACTTTCAGACAGGTTGCTACAGAACAGTCTTCTGTCAGTTTTTCAAGTTAGTGTTATTTTGGCAGCTTGTGTTATTCAAATGCTAATGTAGTTTTGTTCTTTCCTGGACTGCAGCTGCATACCGCTTCGAGATTTTGATTATGTTTACAACTATCTCATGTACACAAATGTTAGCTTTGTAGATTGGTAAGTTGCAATTTTCTTGGGTGAACTATTTTCTTACGATAGGTGGCTGTACAATATTTGTTATGTGCTGGGGTTTTAGTTCTTTTAGTTACCACATAAGCTTGCAAAGGTGTGGAGTTCAAATGGTTGAACAATTAATTCCCCTTTAGAAGTCGTATTTGCTATATATACTATTGTGATACAATAAAAGATAAATATCTTATCTGGCGACTGGTCAGAGTTTGTATAGAAATCCTCTGAGGTTTGATTTAGATACAGTAAGGGTTCATTAAGGTTTTTGAATGCACCGATATTTGTTAATTTTGATGGACACAAACAACCTTTGAAATTATGTTTGGGTTTGATATAAATATTAGTATTCCTCTTAAGGTTTCTAAAATTATGTCTACAACTATGTGCAAATATTGGAAATGGTGGGTAAAATTTTAAAAACCGAAGTGTTATGTGTTATTTAAACAAAATCGCAAGTGTTTTATGGAGATTTCCCTATTGATAGTCTGGTTAGCCAAAATTATTCTAATCTAGTTTGGATCTTTGTCACATTCAAGCTAGGTTATTATTTTACTTTCGACAACACTATGTTTGAGTGCACCTTTAAGGTGGCTAGACATGTTAAACTGTGCTGGATGTACTTATCCAATGCTATGGCAATGTGCCTGCCAACATTGAAGTTTCAGGGTTTCTATGCCTATCAGCATTGAAGTTTCAGGGTTTCTGTCTTATCGTACAATGCCTATTCATTGACCCTCTAAACTGATACTACTTTCTGTTTGCTCTGTTTAATTACAATTGTGGTATTTAAGCCTACCTTATTCAAAGGTGAATATGGTTATACTAGAAATAAACACGGAACCTAATTTCTGCAGCTTTGATGATCCTGGTCCACATGGAACTGGCAGATACAGTGAAAATATGTTGCCTGAAGTAGAGAAGAAAGACTTTCGGAAGGGTGCTCAGGTGTCATTTCATATTTTGTATTTTGTACACATTTATATTAGAAAACACTAGAGTTAAGTGATTTCATTTGTTTCATTGAGTGTTTTATTTTTATTTTTTTTACTATCTTTGCTGCAATTATAAAGTTCTTGTTGGTTTGTAGCAATGTGGCATCACACAAAGAAGTAGATGGTCATATTCTCGTTAGTGATAATATCAGAAAATGTAGGTGATTCTTGGGAAGATGGATGTTCTTTAGGAAGTGAAAGCTAAAAAATTCTACGCACATAACACTTCTCAGATTTGAAAAAATATAGTGTCTGCTCGTTGATTCACAATCTGGGTTGCTGCTTGATTTGGTTTCTACATCTTGGATTGTCCCACTTTATAATTTACCTTTTCCTTTTTTTTTTTCCCAAATGCAGTGGTTCACTATGAAGCGACAACATGCTCTTATAATCATGGCTGACAGCCTCTACTACAGTAAATTCAGAGATTATTGCAGGGTAATATAAGTTCTAATTTTATAATGTATTTTACCAGATATTTGGTCGTTTACTCCTGTGTTCTGCTTGGACCTGTAGTGGTGGTTGTCATATTTTCTTGTCATTCTTGCCCTATGTCTTGGTAGATTTATTCGTATAATAGTAAGTTAGTAACACATGTTATTGAGATTTGAGTGACTATAGTCAATTGTTTCTTTGGATTGAACAGCCAGGCATGGAGAAGGGACGCAACTGTTATTCTGATGAACATTATCTACCTACTTTTTTCCATGTGAGAACCATTGTACATTTCGATTTTCGTGCTAATGTCATCCTCTATCATTTCCTCTGTTGTTCCATTATAATTTTGCTTATTATTTCTTTTACCATTTAAGATGCTTGATCCGGGTGGAATAGCCAATTGGTCAGTAACCCATGTTGATTGGTCTGAGGGCAAGTGGCATCCAAAGTCGTATAGTGCACAAGATGTAACGTTTGAGCTGATGAGAAACATTACAGTATGGCCTGACCCTCATATATAATATATAGACTCACGCATGCACTCATATTTTCGATTGTCAAAACTGATTGCACATAATAACACAGAATTTGCCAGTACTATGAACTGACAGTTCTTTTCCGACTAATCTTGCAGTCCATCATGGACAGTGTGCACGTGACCAGCGAGGAGAAGGTTAGTTTTAGTTTCATCTCTACTTGGCCAGGGTAAGTTATCTCAGTTTTATGATTTTGAATTATTCCTATGTAAATGCAGAAAGAAGTTCAGATCAGACCATGCTTGTGGAACGGAAACCCACGACCCTGTTATTTGTTTGGGAGGAAATTTATGCCTGAAACCATCGAGAAGCTAATACGGCTCTTCCCCAATTATACATCTATTTGAATCAGAGGCATTGACTTTCAGTACTGATGTTTTTGGTCAATTTCAAGTGGCAGCATAGATTTGTCACCATTTCTTGTGTAGCATTCTGCTTTTTGTAAGTAAAGCACCTACAGGATCAGCTTTTATTTCTTTCCAATGCAAAAGGGTGGCGTGAAAAGGTAATTTCGAAAGAAGCCGAAGGTAAAGAAATTGCGATTATTGATTGATGTGGGAACAAAGAATTTGATGTTTCATTTTTTCCCTCTTTTGTCGGGCAATTTATGTTACATTCTGATGTTGGAACAGAAAATCTGGGTGACTAAGGACAGTATTTCTATTAGCTGACCTAGAAAGTTGGATTATAAAGTTGCAAATATCACTTTTGCAGTCAGATTTTTCATTACTTTCTTTTTTCTTGGTTTTATTTTTTGTTTAGTAAATTTTGGGTCATTTTTCCATTTTTGTTGATTTTAGTCATTTAGTACTGTTCCAGGCTGTAACGAAGAGACTAAGATATATCTGTAAGAAGATAACTACTTGTTACATATATTTTGCAACTTCAACATCAGTTGTGTGGTGGATTATTTTGATGCAATATTGCTACTTCTGTTTTGGCATTTACCAATCTACACGTTGAGCATGTAGTTGAAATTTGAAATATCATGAGATTTCGACAAGTGACTAGTAATATGTTTGCGGTAGTAAGCGAACAATTTCGAGTATTTACCATGACGTTTTTATGTCCGTGTCTGATTTTGCTCTTGGTGGTTATGTGAGCATTTGCTGGCATTTACCATGATACTATGTTCTTCTGTCTGTGTTCGATTTTGTTTGTATGATGTTGATATGCAGTTTTTTTTCCTTGTGACTTAGTTTTCAACTTGATTAAACTTAAGAGCTTAAGAATAGTGTGAAAAATGGTGATAATTTTGGAAAAATTGAAATTAACCTTGGTGGTGTAGCTTGAACTGTATTCTTTCAGATTTTAATGATGACGTTAAATTAATTGATGGAACCTCCGAAGGAGGTGTACTCTGTTAAATCCACTTAACCAGTAACTAACCTTTTGATAAAAAATTATTAGAAAAATATTTTGGATAAAAAATAATACGGCAACACAAAATTTCAAAACTAGACAAATAGTCATTTATTATGCACTTATTTAAAAATTATTAATATAATTCTTTAGTCAAATCATATATATATGGTAGTAAGACTAAGACTATTATTATTGGGAGATTGTACGGTTCTGTTACGGAACCATTCCGTCGGGTTTGTAACAATTATATCAACTATCCTCGACGGTTACATGATGATCTAACAATTACAAATCTCGACGGAATGATTCCGTGACGGGACTGTAACATTTTCCAATATGACTAAGACTACTATTATGAGTGTGTTGATGTTAAAGATGAAACGTATAATTACTTGCGAGTGCGCGAAATGTAGTACGAACGTGGATAAACAACGTAAATAGCGGAAGCAATAAACCGAAGATTTTAAAACTCCTCAGGGAAGCGTCCCACTTCCCCTCAGAGCTCTTTCATTGATAAACCGTTCACACTTGTATAGTTTGGACTTACACGACTCGAACTCCCTTCTAGTCTAGCCACAACTACACACGATCCTATCAACTACTTCTCCGGCCATGTCCCGTGGACTTTACACACTCGAATCCCTCGAGCAAAACCCAGTACTTAATCCCTAACACTAAAATAAAGTGTTTGTAAAAGAAAAGAAACAAAACGAGTTCAGTTCTTCAGCAATGTAAGAACGCTGAAAAACTGGACCGAATAAAATAAAAATAATAGAAACTCTCAAACACTCAATTGAAGCTGATGAATGATGAACTTGATTTGCAGCATCTCTCTTCACTTCAATTGATTGCTTGAGTAGGCTTATATACAACCTCCTTAAGGTAAGGAGTCTTCACAGTTCTTCCTTTACCTTTTAGGAGTCAATTTCCTTATCAATTGATTCATTTCTGATTTGGACGAAATCCTCCATGTAAGGTAAGTTTCCTTGATGTAGAAATCGTGTATGTGATTTGGAGATCTTCAGAATTGAGCTTCCAATGGAATCTTATGTTTTCAGAATCTGGTAAGAACATGACTTTCTAAAATTAGCCGATCTTCCAAATCTTCAAAGATCTTGTAGTGAATCTTTCCAAATCCTCCTTAGATCTTCTCATGAACGTCCAGAACTCTTCTTGTATGGAAAACTCATCCTTTCATAGTCCTTGCCACCTATTCCTTGTCCTACAAGCAAAAGAGAACTAATTAGGAATGTGGCATACATGGTAAGTAAATATATAGGATATATATTATGTAATCCTTCTTCTAAAGGATTAGGATTCCATAATACATACTACAATAAATATATATCATATATTATTAATAATAAATATTAGAAAATTAATTAAATCATAAGTAAATAAATAGAAAAATTTCCCTTTAATTTATTTTGCTTGCTTAACAAGAAATCTTCTAGAAAACACTTACGTTTGTCGGACATGATGCCAAACCAATGTTCTTACAAAAAAAAATAGAAGTTATAATATAATATATCAATCATAATACTTACTTTTTGTTCAATATAAAAGTCGACGGTATTTTGTCAGAAAAAGAGGAACAGAAAAAAGTGTAATATCATTTTTATTAACTTAGCACAGAATTATCTCATTTTTTTTTGAGTCATTCCACACTCAACATTCATCCCACATAATGATAAAAAGAAACGTAAATACGAATACATCAACATAGACAAAAATTCGTCCCGCCAATTTAAAATCCCCAACTAAAATCAACAACACATTAAAACCAAGATAACTAAACAAAGAAAAAATCATACCTCAATAAACATGAAAGCTAACTCAATACCCATGGTCATCACCACCACAGTCCTCATTTTCTCCGTCACAACGGCTGCGCAGCCGCCCGCCGGAAAATTGGAGTCCATCGAGGAGTGTCTGAAACTCCTCCTCGGCCCAAATCCGAAGGCCGGCCCAATTTCCAAATGGAGACCCATTAAGTATCTGAGGACACTGGAAGAACTGCCGGCATTCAAGAATAATCCGGCGAAGCTGAGGACTTACCTCTGCGGACTTGGTCCGGCCAAGAAGACGGCTGAGAAGTTTGGATGTAGTAAGAAAATTGTAATTGGGAGGAGTTAATTGTAGTAAATTCGAAAAAACATGAGCTTTTCTTTTTTGCGGCACTTTCGAAATCCTATCCCTGTGCTGTAAAACCAAACATCGTCAAAACGAAAACACAAATTCTTATGTTAGGCAGCCTAACTTAACCTTTAGGCGGGTCGACCCATCTCACTTGTTTTTTTTAACAAAAAATGCATAACCGATCAAGCTAGTAATGCCATCCTTTGGCCCTCCAATATCTCTGCGCATTCTCATTAACACGGGCCTTCCTCAACTTGAGGAAAAGCTTATACGCCATCTCCACTTTACCCGACTCCATCAACTTATTCTTCAACTTGCTACAAATAACCTTTCCCGGGAAAAATCCCCTACCGATACATTCCTCCATAACACGAGTCGCACTTTCAAGCCTCCCCACATTGCACATTCCATTTACCACACACTCGTAAACCTTCACATCCGGAGAATAACCACTCTCTTGCATTTCACCCCACAAACTCAAAACCATTCCACACTTGCCAAACCTAGCCAATCTAGCCAACAAAAGCTTATAGGCCGTGGCCGATATTTCGCACCCCGCTTTTCGCGCACTCTTATATATCACCAATGCAGCATGAGGTGGGCCATAGCTACACAAAGGCTCGATAAATCGAGTCACGGTCCCCGTCGGTGGAATTATCCCCCGGCCGAGCATTTGATCAAACATCTCAATAGCATCCGCGACTCGTCTCCTTTTGAGAAAACACGTTATGATTCTAACATAAGTGTCTATATTCGGCTCGAACCCTTCGCTCAACATGCGTTCGAAGTGCTTCAAGGCCTCTTCAACATCCTCATTACAGATAAAGTTAAAGATCATGGCATTGTAAACCTCCACGCTCAACGAATTCCCTTTTTCAACCAAGAAATTGAATATCCGAACGGCATCACGGACCCTACCAGCTCTCCCAAAGCTCTCGATAATGTAACTGTAAGTAATGCAATCGGGCTCGATACCATCTTCCACCATTGCCTTCAAGAACTTCTCGACTTCGGAAAACCTACCGGACTTGGACCACCCGCCTATGATGGTGTTATAGGTTTCGCAGCTGAATTGTACTCTGCCTCGCATTTTGTCGAGCACCTTACATGCAACGCCGATGTGCAGGCGTCGGGTGAAGCATCTCAATGCAACATTCAGAGTCGCCTGGTTTTGTTCCAATCCGTAAGTCTCCGATTCTGCGAAAAATTTCGCGGCTTTCGAAACCTGACGGGCACGGAGATAGCTATCCATGAAAATGGAGAGGGTTTCAGGATTAGGGCTCAGCCCCTTGTCCCTCAAATCATTCAACACGCCCACCATTTGCGAGAAAAATTTTCTCCGACCCAATGCTTTGAGCAGAGTATGGTAAGCATCGATGTCCCTCGGCACGTCCGGCCGGTCGACCGCCCAATTAAAGAAGGCGACCATTGATTCTCCGCACAAGCTCCCTCTGTCGAGCACCTGAGCAAATATCCGGCGGTTTAATTCGACGGCAGCGCCGTCCAACGCGCGATGAACGGCGGATTTGCCGCATAGTCTCTGCAGGAAAACACCGCGTAGCTTGTCTTCCGGCGAGAGAAAATCGTCGGCGGCTTTGGTATCCGATTGGGTGTTTGGAGGATTGGGGGTGTGGATTGATATGGGGAGGAGATCGGCGAGTTGGCTCAGTACGCGGGACTCGTCGTGATTCTTGTTTGGGAGACTTTGGGCGGTGGAGAAGAAGAATGAAGAGTGATGATGGTTCAGTATTGATTTGTGCTTCTTCAAGGTGTTTGATGAAATTCCTCTGAGAAACATGTTGCAGTTTTGGCTTTTTGGGAAGCTTTGATCCATACATTTTGTTATTGTTGGTCCAAAAATTAGAATAAGACATCTAAAAATGGGAAAATTGCATTATTTTGTTTATAAAAAAAAAATAAATATTGTGTATTAATTATTAATATAAGAAGTGTAAGAGGAGGATAAAATACTTGGATTTTTTTTTTTTTTAAATTACAGTCTATTAATTCAATTTTCGGAGCAACTGGATATAAATAAAATATTGGATTTGATTATTAAAGTGAGATATTTTGAATAAAATTGATAAAGTGAAATTTTGAATTTTTAGATAAATAACATTTAAAATTTAACTAATAAAGTTGATGTTATGTAAAAGTAATACAATTGAACTACTTTTGATGGAGGTTAAAAACTACTTTTTATATATATTTTTTTTTTTCTCTTACTATGGTTGCCATATCTAATGAATATAATTACATCACAAGCCAATTTGATTAGTAGAGACTAATCACCCCTATATATAATTCCCGAATGCGCTGAGCCTACGTGGCTGCTTCTGGTGCTTCGGAATCCTACTTGGCGAAGAATCATGCTTCGTAATTAGGTTTGGACAAATAATATTGATATATTAATAATTAATAATCTAGATTCGGACATTCTATAAATAATATTTAGCTAACTTGGATATATTAATATCACTTGTACTAATATAACCCTTTAATTTTTTGTAATTATACATAGTGAGCCTAAGTGACTAATATATCCCTGACTTTTGATTTGTTTCCTTCAATTAGCTATAGAATTGTAAATTTATTTTTAAAAGTTAACAACTTTTTTATTTCTTATCGGTTTTACATATATAATATATCAAATTAATCATCTTTTGATGATCTTCGATTTGACATCCATATTGTATATATGAAATAAATAAATTATATTTATCTTTATAATAATAAAAAATAATAATATTTATTAAAATTCATAAAAAAATAAAAATATTTCTCAATTGATATATTTATGCTTATAGTAATTATATTTATAAGTTAAAAAAGTTATTATAATATAACACAGGTAAGTCGCACAAATAAAAAATGTCATACTAAATATATAATAATATATATTTATACTTTTTCTTATTATTTTAGATTTTAAGAAAAAAATTAGCAAGCAATACACGGGCGTTGTACTAGTAATAATAATAATAACCCATGCAAAAGCATATGTTATTTACACAACTAATATGAGCATCAATATATTAACCAATTGCATGTACTGTCTGAGAAAAACTGAGATAGATATCAGTCATCAACAAGAATAGGAGCCTTAGGAACCAACTTGTTGATTGGCAAGCAATCCCAACCATTGCCCTTGGCATGATCACAAGATACCCTGAAATACTTAGGGGGAAAATCATCATCTTTCGACTTCCTCTCCCGCGCGAGCTCTCTCTGCCTTTCCTCGACTCGAGTCTTGGCTTCCCTTGCTCTCTCCCAGCTCTTTTGCAGAATGGCTTGGCTCACGTCGGCCCACACGAGAGTCGACTCGCTTTCTGAAACGGCCTGAATCGAATTTATTAAGACAAACATTTTTTGAGTTATCAAAAGGTTGTTTTTGAAGTTTTATTTGTGTACTTACTACAGTACCATCACAAACTGATTCTATTATTTGAAGTATTATTTGTGTACTTACTACAGCTTTTTTCATGTTTTTTATGAAATTACTACAGTACCATCACAAACTGATTCTATCAATGTGGTGTTTTAACTATGGATTATCTACCCTACGCTAACCTACATATGTATCTAAAGGCTAATAATAACCACATAATCATTATGTGACGGGTCTATAGTGATTCCCGTTTTTTGTAATGATAAAACTTTGCCTACCTCGGGATCCTTAACAACGGGGGTCTTCAAACCCGAAAGTGCCTCGTTCGCATCGTAGATGATCGTTGTCTTCCCGGTCGAGACATCCTTTGCCGTCACAATCCTACGTACATAGAAAACGAGTACGTAAAAAAAAAAAGAAAGAAAATAAATAACTAATTTTCTTGAAGTTTATGTTAAGATCTATACTTGTCCCAATGGCCATTGATATCGTAAATGGTTTCTAATGTCGACGAAATAAATATTTTCCCTTTGATCGACCTGTGTATCGATGGACGAGGCAAAAACGAGTTGCCTCTATAAGATAGCTCGGCCTCGAGCCCGGTCTCTTCACACCGGACGTTCACATTTCCTAACCAGTCCACGCCGGGCAAAGGCAAGAATCTTATGACGAGATTAGGTGAGTTCATTACATAAGTTTCGTTCTTGTCCAGAAGCTTTAGCTCTCGTCTCCCGAGGACCTCGGTCTCAATGTGAGTCCCTATGACACAACACGAAATATTTTTCTAAATTGCATTGCATATAGACCCATGGACTTGTGCTCGGTCACGCACAAACATACCTCCTCGATAAGTTTAATTTGTAAAGTAGAGTATGTTTGGGGGGGGGGGGTATTTGTATATTTTGACAACGTTGTGGAAATACCGTAAAAACTCGGTACGGGAGATTGACACCACGTGAGCTCGATTTTCGCTTTTTCGTCGGTAGCATGAAGGGCCGTCACAGGTGGATGGTGCGAAACCTGAACCGGAAAAGAGGCCAAATTAGTGTACCATTTTTGGGAAAGAGGCCAACTTAGTCGAGTGGACCAGAAAGAAACGTTTTTTTTGCCTCCACTCGACTCTAACGAGTAATCCTCAGAGGTAGTATTTGTAATTTCTATAGATAGTCGGGAATTATCGTAATTCAACCGAAACATAAGTTAATCCCTGAGAATCCCCTGCCTCCCTTCAAACACATGATAAGGCAAAGGCACACACTACTAAAAAACTTGACAAAAAGGACCCATAAAATTAAAAAACCAACTCTTTTACCTGTTCCAATAGCACATTTAGTGTCCCCTTAGAGACATGGTGAATTTCACCAAGAATCGGGTTATAAGGGGCCACGCCAAAAGGTAACGGGCGCACAGTTGAAATGCTCCACCCGATAACTGACAAAAACCGGCTAATGGCCGACTCTTCCTTCGAGCATCTGCCTAAAATATCTGACCCGACGCAGTAAACCGATTCCCCATAGCACTGAAGTTGGGACTTTGGTATATTAAACTGTGGTGGAAGCTGTTCATAATCAAGAACAAAAAATGTTGTTAATTAAAGAACCAATTTTTCTTGCTTTTTTTTTCACAAATATAATCCGAAAAATCAGGATATGCTTGCCTGAAGACGAGTGAGGTCGGATCCTGGCCGTACATTATGGAGAAGGCTTAGGATGCGTTGGATGATGTTCGGAGCTCGATAAGTAGAATCCGACGTATCTGAATCTAGAGATAACGGTGCTGTTATTACAGCTTTCGTACCTAAATCGCCTTCTGTTACCTTCATCATCATGTTAACAAGATTCTAAAATTTATTGATCAAAATTCTAAAATTTTACTAAGTATTTTGTTTGTGTTATATGGTGCAAGGAGATTGCAGAACTACCAGAACGTCATGTCATGGCAAATGAACAAATAGAAGAAGAAAAAAAAAAGGATGGATGGGTTTGTAATATAATTATAAGTATATAACTAAACCACCATGTTTGAATGTGTTTTATTATTCCCTAGCTATGGTGAATTTGGAGTTGGTACAAAGTATGTGGGGACCTTTTAACTTTTTTTTGGTAAAATCCAATCAACATTTGGGAAATGCTACAGTCTCGTTACGGAATCATTCCGTCGAGATTTGTAACCGTTAGTTCATCATGTAACCATCGTAAAAAGTTGATCTAACGGTTACGTACCCTGACCGAATGGTTCGATAACGGGACCCTAGAATCTCCCTCAAGATTTACTAGGTGGTGCTGGTTATGAGCATTATCAGCACATAGTATCACCCCCTAAAAAATAATAATAATATAATAATAATAATAAAACAAAAAACAGTATGTCTCAAGATACAAATGTCACCTAAAAGTTGTGTGCTTGTTTACTTGTTTTTATGCTTAAAAGTTGTATGGTTATGGGTGGAGCAAGAGGGGTATGTGCAATATAAAATCTATACTTGTTTACTTGTTTTTCATGCTTATTAAAAGTTGTATGGTTATGGGTGGACCAAGAGGGCATGTGCAATATAAAATTTATACTAGAAATAGTATGATTTGCTTGAAAATATATATATATATATATATATATATATAAATTCCACACAATTATAATTGATCTTGACAAAATTAAGAGATTTAATCATTAATAAAATTTTCTTATCCTAAATTAGTATGTTTGGTCAAGTCATTCATTAATTTTCTTTATAAATGACCTTAAAATGCATGGTAATTGTATTTTAAATTATATATAATATGTATTGATTTAACTTACAGGCTAGCTCTAACGGACTTAGGGTTCGTACATTGATTAAAATAGATGAAAAAAATAAACCATTCAATCCTATTATTTTAGGGCTAGGCCCCTATGGAGCTTGGTCATTTAAAATGCATATATTTACAAAAAGCATCAAACAAAATAAAGAAATCCTAAATTAAATTGCACAAAAAGCATGTCCATGTGAATGTGATGAAACAAAAATGTGAATACATTATATACAAACTACAAAGTGTGTTCTTATGCTTTTATATAGGGAAAAGTAAAGTAGAGGACAAAAAAGATCAATTAACATTAATTAGACTGTTAACATTAATGTTAAAGATCAATTAACAAATTAATGTTAAAGATCAATTAAATTTCACGATAAAAAAAAATTGAAAATTAAACTATTAACATTAACGTTAAAGGTCAATTAACATATTAAGTAAAGATAATATGAATTAAATATATTGTCAAACTTGCATTTCTTTCTTAATTTAAACAAGGCAAAAAAGTCCAATTTAAGTTACGTTAGACGCAAGAGTTACGTTAGACGCAAGAACAAGCAATAAGGCAACTTGCCATTTACCTGTGAAATATCTTTCCGTGCTTAAAAATATGTACAAATCTAACTTTAATTATTAGTCAAAAGATTAGCTTAATTAAATACACATGATTACAAAATATAAGGGGAAAAAATATTCGTCAAATTTGAATTGAATCTTATTATTCCTTATTTTACATAAAATTAATATATATTCCTCCTCAGAAAAAGTGCCCACCAAGGTGTCCACAGATTAAATACATATTCAACTTGTAAGCAATTTCTTATAATATTTCTTCAAAATATGAACAAAATAAACTAAAAAAAAAAAAAGCCCATTAATTTTGAGTTTGCAATCACTTTTGTGCTGCTACCCAGAAATAATGATCAACACTTACCAGAGCTTATGGTATCATATTTTGAACTACAAAGCTAGCACAGAATAATTCAATTCAAGTCAAACTAGTCAACACACAACATATATGCCACAATATACACACACATATATATATATATATATTAATATTACAAAAATGAAAAGAGAGAGAGAGAGAGAGAGAGAGAGAGAGAGAGAGAGAGAGAGAGAGAGAGAGAGAGAGAGTACCATGGTTGAGAATGGAGAAGCAGTGTTAAGACTTGAGAGGGAGAGAGATTATTGTTGTCTTATGGAATTTGTCGAATCAAATTAATGGGTTATTTATATATCAAGGCCCTTCGCTTTCTTATTACTTTCCTAAATAACATAAATGGAAAGTGTGAAGAAAAAGGTATTATTATTATTATTATTATTATTATTATTATTATTATTATTATTATTATTATTATTATTATTATTCTTATTCTTATTATTGTTTTTGTTTTTGTTGTTGTTGTTGTTGTTGTTGTTGTTGATGATGATCGAGTGAAGTGAACCCAACTTATTGATTCATAACTTTTATGTATGAGCAATTTATATATTTATTAGTAAAAAAAATAATAAGTGGATAAAATACAGAAAAAAAAGGGAGAGTGGACCAACATAAAAAGCACGTATTCCTTGAATACGTTTTCTGTATAATTTAATTGAAAAACGTATTCACTGAATACGTTTTTCACATTTTTTTACAAAGAAAAATGTATTCACAAAATACATTTTCCAAATAATTTTTTCAAAAGCCGTATTCAAGAAATACGGGCTTTTGATTCTTTTCCACCTCTTTTTTCTTTTTTTTTTTTTTTTTT
>CACSLK010034598.1:15115114-15127609 GCA_902706635.1 Striga hermonthica
AAAAAAAAGAAAACATGAACAAACCACAAAAGCTATAATTTTTTTAAAAAAAAGAGAGAGAGACAGAGAGAAGAAAAACAGCCCCTTTCTGGTATTCCAAGCTCGCCTGCGATCTTTCTTTTGTAAATTTGAAGTGTCAACAGGGACTTTTGTGATTCGACTGAATCGAACCTCAAGGTTATTTTTGTAAGTAGCCCGAAAAACAGGTTAAAGCATACCTCGAGAGTAAAGTGCAGGACCAGATTTTTGCATGGTTTTCTCGAAAGTGGGGCAATGAATATCAAATGGATCAATGAAAAAAAAAAATTATCAAATGTTTAGTCGACGAGACATGATTATATCAGTAACCATTATCATGCAACATCAAGACGCTACTAACTAGAGACTAGAGAGTACACTACACATACAAGTAGTGGATAGAAGTTTGGAACTAAAGAAAATTATTACAAGAATCTGTTAATCAAATTTGATAATCACTATGTAAACTAGTTAACTAAGATCTAGCTACATATTAAAATATTCCACTTCAAATCTTTAGCCGTGACGGTTCACAAAATGGAACTATTCAAAAATTGCGAGGAATAAATTACGTACCTGCCTTGGCAAAATACTTTCTCCCAGAAACGAAATCGAAACACCTGGTTGCAATCGAGACACGAAATATTCCATAGCTTAATTCCCCAAACGACTTATTACAATTCCATAAGCAACTTAGTCAACCTATTTGCTTTCGCCAGCTCCCCTTTCACACAAAGCGACCGAACAGCAGAATAGAAAGAATCAAAATCCTGCAACTGACTTGTACCAAAATCATTTCCACTGTCAAAATCATTAGAACTCAAATCACACTTAGAAAAACTTCTACCAACAGGGAAAATCACAGAACCAACTTCATTCAGCACGTCAACAGCTTCATTGATAAGTCCTCGCTCGCATAGCAAACTAATTATTTTCTCCACAGAATCAGATTCAACTTCTTCAGTTTGTACACAATTTAAGAGATCAACAATAGATTGGATCCTAAGCATCTCTCTGAAAATGGTCCTCGATTCCTCCATTCTTCCTTTTGCACACAAGCCCCTAATCAGATACAAAAAACCCAAAAAATCGGGCAACAATCCCCTGCTTTTAAGCTCAAAAAATAACTTGAGAGCTCCTTCCATGTCACCTTTATTGCAGTATCCATTAATCAATGCACTTACTGTAAACCCATCTGCTTCAAGATTTTTCACCTCTAAATCTTGGAAAAGCTTCAAAGCTTCCTCGAGTAGATCCGCTCGACAATAACCATTGATCAAAGAGTTGTAAATACGCGGGCCGGGCCTAAGATTTTTTATGAACATCCTCTCAAACAGCATCTTGGCATCTTGTAAAAGTCCTTCCCTGACTAAAGCATCGATAAGCGTCCCATAGGTAACTTCAGTCGGAAGTAAATCGAGTCTCTCGAGTGAATCAAATAATCTAAAAGCTTCAACCAGACAGCCTTGCATGCAAAGCCCGTTTATGACAGTATTGTAGGTGACTATGTTGAGAGTTGTCCCTGCCTTTTTTGCCAGAGTGCATAAATCTAATGCCTTACCGATTTTCCTCTCTTTACAGAGGGCGTTAATAACAATGGTGTAGTGGAAAACATTCGTACCTGAAAGATCATTTTCTGCACCCATTAAAAGCCTATATGCATCTAAGGTTCGATTCTCATTCGTCAGTTTCTCGAATATGTCAACAGGAATTGTTAAGCTCCATGTCCTCTCTTTCGTTGTTGAGAAAAAGACGAGCGCTTTTCTAACATCATGCAAGCATAGATAATTTGCTATTATCTTACAGACTCCAAGATCAGACATGCCGTATATTTTAACAAATGAGGTTAAAATAAGCTGAGCCAACAACATTTTGCCTTCAAACATAAGGGCTCTCAGAATTGTATAGTAACAGACGCTAGCCGAAGCTAATTCTTTCCTTCTCCTGGCCAACAGCAAATCTTTCTTGAGATACTCAATAAAAAAATCGACTGCCTTGTCCACCATGCTGTTTTCGCAGAGCCACGAAATAATACGACTGCAACACACATCCGAAGAAGAATTTGACGTCACTTTCCGGAACTCGTCGAATATTTCAAGAGCCTCCTCAAACCTGCCCGCTTTACAAAACCCATTAATCAGAGTACTGTAAGTGACAGAATTTGCCGACAAGCCCATTTCCGGCAATCCTTTATAAATCCCTAAAGCATCCTCAAACAAACCCACCATAAGCATGGATTTTATGAGTATATTACAAAGGATCATGTCCATACGTACGCCTGCTTCTTCCAGTCTGCCTTTTGTTTCTAAAATCCCTGAGTTATTTTCTTCTTTAATATAGCCATGTAGCAATGTAGTGTACGTGACAGCATTTCCAATTACGCCTTTTGAGAAATCATAAGCCTCAGACATTCTCCCAGCTTTGGATAAACCATTAATGACAGTGTTATACGTGACGACACCAATATTTATACCTTTCGTGTCCATTTCATTTAACAGCTTGAATACGGTATCAAAATCACCCTCTCTACAAACTCCATTGATCAGAATGGCATATACGAGCTCGTCAGCTTCAATCCCGAGTCTCTCAAGCATACCTAAAACTGCAAATGCCTCTGCTAGTTTCCCCTTCTTGCAAAACCCCAAAATAATTGCAGTGTAAGTAATTAAATTCGGTTCAAGCCCGTCCCTTCTCATTTTGTGCAAAAATCCAACGGCCTTCTCCACATTTCCATCCTTTGAGAATCCATCTATAAGTATGGTGTAACTAATAGCATCTAACTCCACTTTTCTTTCAACCATGGCTCTAAAATTTCGATACCCCTCACTAAATAATCCTTCTCTAAAACACTCGCAAATCCAGTTACTATAAAACACAACATCAAAACTCAACTTATTGTTCTCTATCCAAGCAACCAAATCCGAAACCTTATCTATTTTCCCTAATTTACAGTATGCACTCACTAAAGACGTGCAAGTAACTACATTGGGCCTTAAAGAACCCGACTTTACCGCATTTTCATAAAACCCGACAGCAAGCTCAGGCTCCCCAATCCTCACAAAACCGGAAATCACAGAACTACAAACAAAATTATCATAAGGATACTCGAATTTATCATCAGAAATCAACTGCAATAACTCTATAACCCTATCCATTTTCCCCATTCTGCTGAAACAAAAAATCAACGAACAGAACGTACGAGAAGACGGTAAAACGCCATCCATCTTCAAGAAATCCTTCAATAGAGAAAGTCCCTTATCAGGATCCTGACTGAAAGCACAAAGCCCCTGGATTAGAGAATCAATAACACGATTTTTTTTAAGCTCGTCGAAGTCCCCCTCGACATTTTTCAAGAACTCAGCTGCTTCTTCGAATTTCTTCTCTTTCAGCAAAGCTTTTGTGAAGATTGTGTTCGTTTGGCTGTCGCCGCTGATTTCGTTCGCGGCGAGCTGGGAGAAAACGTAGATAATGGTTTTGAACCTTCGTTTATGGGAGAGAAAGAGGAAGAATTTGTTGAAGTCTCTCAGGGTTGGCGTGAATCCTCTTTTCAAAAGCGTAGAGAGAGAGCCCATTTTCAAGTGGGTTTCATGAGGAGGAAAAAATGGCGCTCCCGAGGAGCTTTTGAGTGTGAGAGAACTTCTCCCATGGCTGGTGAGACCATGGATTTGTAACTGAAAATGGTGGAGTTCTGCTTTTGGTATTTATGTTAGGAAAGACATAAATGAGGTAGAGTAGAGTAGAGATAAGGACTAAAGATGTCTTAGACGAGTCAAGAGCATTATGTAATTTAGTTTAAAAAATTATGTAAAAAAACCTTATTTCTAAAGTTTAACGAGCCTTATAAATTGAGCTCGATTTCAGCCCTGGAACGAAAAAAGTCGTTAAATTAGTTCGAACTCGACTCGTTATCAAATAAGTAAGTTAAGTTGGCTCGAGCCGTGCATATGGCTAAATTCGCTTAACAAATCTACCAGTCCGTAAATCAATATCCAAACCTCATAATCTCATTGTTCTTTTTGTTTTTTTCTTTTTGAGACATTGCAACAACAATAACAATAAGAAAGTCGACTCGTATATTTACGAACCATAAAATAATTTTGTTTATGTTGATTTTTCTAAAATCACAAAGTTATAGTACATTTTATTGCAAAAGTACAATTGTCCGACCATTTAAGGACGCGCTTGGAAACTAATTTGACGGATCGAATAATTTTTTTACAAATTTTTAACTCAAAAATCAACTCAATTCTGGTCCAATTAAACTCTTATTATCGATGTAATTAAATAATATCAATAAATCATTCTAACACATTACATCGTCAAAATTTACTATTCATCTACTAACATATTTTTAACTGCTCAACATTTTCAACAGTTATCTCCTACTTTTATTTCAGATCAACTTTAATTATTACCTTTCAAATATTATTTAAATAAAAAAACTCAAAATCCTATTCAATCATCCACACAATTAACTTTATTTAAAATTAACTCACTTTATCCAACAAATCATATCAAAACCAAAATAATTTATTTTCAATCACCACAAGACATAGTTATTTTCACATCACTCTTTAACTATAAATACTTATTATCACATAATAAATCCAGTCAAAAATACAGTACAAACCCATGTCAAAACCTACAAATACTTTGGCCCATGGCCAAGGCCATCACCTTACAACTCTCATACACTGCAATGGGGGGGGAACACAAGTCATACCACCTATACATAACACCACAAACTACAGTCAAAAACTTATATATATTAAGATTTGGAAGAAACCAAACCACAAATCTTCCCTCTTCAACACTACACTTCAAATACTTTACATTCCTCCCCAGAACCCACCTTACGCATTCTTTCCGAACGTAAATGCACGCGTATTATTCCCCACCAAAAAAAAAAGATTAAAAAAAAAAATCCCATCAACTTCATAGCCTTATCTCTTATAACCCATGGCCACGACCTGGAGTCTTACCTTGTGGCCTCGGCTGCCTTTCAGCAAGACCTCGCCAAAGCTGTAGGCCCCGGTGATGGATCGTGTGGTGAGTGTGACAGTGAACTCTCGGGAGCTTCCGGGCCTGAGGGTCATGGCCGGAGGATTGGTCTCGATGGCTATGGCTGGAGCCATTCGGGCTGTGATCACGTAAGTTTCCTCCTCTGAATAGACATTGGTCACAATTCGCTTGACTGTGCGGGTCCCAACAAGATGAGCAACTGTGATGGAAGGGGAGTTGAAGTTTGAGGGGTGGCCGAGTGTATAGTTGCAAGGTGTGAGTGTGTGGTTTCGAATCTCGTCTCGGTTGACACCTGGCGTGGTGCAGAGGAAACCCAGGTAGTCTTCGTACCCTACGATTTTGAGATTCAAAGGAGAAGTTAAAAAGAACAAGACAAAAGCAAAAAAATAAGAATGCAAATGATAAAGGCATTATGTTATCTAGCATAAGCTAAAAATTGCTTCTTTTTTTTCTCCAAATATTTGCAAATGCGGTAAAGATGTGATCTTTTTGCAACGGGAGCCAAAATGCACCCGTGTTGTTTAAGCCTGATTACAAACCCATAAAAGGAATACAGAAAGAAAAAAAAAAAAAGAGAAAAGCAAGTAATTTGGAGGACTTGCATGAATCAAGATCAGGTGTTTGTGATTTTTAAGAAGGAATCTGTGACTTCTAAAAGATCCATTTTTTATAATCTTATTGTCATTAATAATAATTTGAATCAAACTCCTTATCCAACAATCACTAAAAGAATTAGAAAAATATGGAGAAAATTAGTTTATTACCAGCATCCAAAATGAGCCCGGGATCAAGAGCTGCTCTGGGAGTCACGTGCCCACTCCCATAATCGAAAGGCGATGCAGGGACGAAAGTTATTGACTCGGAGCCCGAGTACTGTTGTGCCTGAAGTGGTCTCTCAGCTCGATCGATTGTTGTGGCTGTTGTCATAAGGGCCGACTTAATTGCAGCTGCACTCCAGTGAGGGTACTTTTGCTTTACGAGTGCAGCTATTCCGGCTATATGAGGCGCTGCCATGCTCGTGCCCGATATCATGGCAAATCTTTCTCCTGCTCCAAAGTAAAATAACTATACCTTCAATTGATTGCAGAAAAAATAGTTTCGGTTTGTGTTGAAGGGTCTTAATTCAGTAACACTTGACTGTGTCTTCGAAACTTTGACACAGATAAGCTGGATGTTTTTTTTTTTCCCCTATCAAGTATACCATAAAAACGTGGAACAATTTTTATTATCATCATTCCCATTTAGTAATTGGACAGCGGCGAGTGACCGAAAAACATTACCAACGAAATTTGCTTCGTCTGTGCCGTTGGGAGACCAAGCAGCCCAAATTAGAGAGCCGGGGGCTAAGATGTCAGGTTTCAGAAGATCCGCATCAGTATAACTGTAATCTTGGATATTGGGTCCGCGGGCCGAGAACACGGCTACTTGTGGTGCAGACTTATAGAATCGAGGCATTCGACCATCCTCAATCTTCCCCATTGCTTTAAAGCTCTTTACCCGTCCGCTCCAATCCCTAACAGTGGAGCTCTTGTAATAGTCTATGAGCATCTAAAAAGAGGAAAAACGCCATTTCAAGAACAAGGCCACAAAATGAGTTGCACGAAACTAACATTAACTTATAAGGATCATAAAAAAGCAAATAAATAAAAATATTCAATAAGTACCGATGATTTAATAGGGTCCGAGAGAAGGATCCCAGAAATAGAAGTGGGGATGGGATCGTATTTTGTTCCGGGAGAAGCATTTTCGACTGCAAGGACAAAGCCAACTGCACCGAGGCTTTGTGCTGTCTCGGCTACCTTCTTCATCGAGGCAGTTCCCGAGACAAAATTAAACGAGTAACCGCAAAGAAGGATTTTCCCCTGTACCAAGTTTTTGTTGAGAACCGAAGGGTTTTGGCAGTCGGCAGAGGCATACTTATTTCCAGAAGGATCCAATAAGACATCAGTAGCAGCAACCAAGGGATATGTTGTGTTCACAGGAGTAGAAGCTGCAAAAATATTATTATTAAAATTACAAGAAAGGACCTTGAGGTTACATCTATCTTGCATTTGGACCTACTATTTGAAGTGTTATCAGAAATTACTCAAGTCATCAGATATTCAGATATTCTTACCATTACATGCCGTAACTTTTATGTGTATTACAGATTACACCAACTTTTATCTTACATATTCCTTTACCTCCCTTAACTGATCTAAAAATATTACACATCAATCAAAAACAAATTTTGGGGCTATTCAATATTTGAAAAAAGAAGAATATAATTGTGAAATACTCAAACATAAGAATGAATCAAAACCTCAACAGCAGTTTTTTCTCATTCTTCAAGTTAACTGGTCTTTTTACTAAATCTCAGGGCAGTTTCTTCTATAATTATCACTGTTCGAAAAGTCGGCCTAGGCAGCCGCCTAGGCGGCGCCTAGGCGCTAGGCGGTGTTGCGCCGCCTACGATTTGCTAAAATCGGCCATAAAAATCGGCCAGGCGGGCTAGTCGGGCCTAAGCAGAGCTAGGCGGCCTCGGCGGTCACGGCGGCTACGCGGTTTCGGCGGGACTAGGCGGCTGAGGCGGATTCTAGGCGGCTGAGGCGGGTTCTAGGCGGCTTTTATATTTTTTTTTTGCATATATTTTTTTTATTTTTTATTTTGTTATTCATGTGTTTTATTGTATTATTATATGTGTTAATTTATTTAGTTAATGATTAGTGAAATTTAGTGTTTAGTTGTTTTTGTAATTGTCTTATGTTGTGTAATGTTTAAAACATAACATGTAGATAATGTGTTTGATAAAATTACAATGAGAAGAAATTATATTGTGGTTATGTACTTATTTTGACTTGAAGTTTGTTTTATAATATAATATTAATAATATTATTGGGACTTAGGTGTATGGATTTATTAATTATAAGTTATAATTTCATTAGTGAAAATGTAAAAATAAATAAAAATAATATATTTATTATAATTTCTAGGCCCCGCCTAGACCCCGCCTAGGCCCCGACTAGGCGCTCTAGGCGCTAGCGCTGGTCGGGCGCCTAGCGACTTCTAGAACACTGATAATTATCCCTATTTCGAATCACTATCCGACATACAGAGAACTGCAATAAAACGAATTGCAATATTAAAGCCTACATGAAACTTACGCGACAAACCAAGTCCAGCTAAAATTTTTCCATTCCCCAAAGTCAAGTGCTTTTTATATCGCCGGTCATCGACTGCAGCAGCTACAGTTGTTATCCACGGGCTGTAAGACACCATAGTCTTAGGTGAAGGGCCTCCATTCCCAGCTGCCTGAGCTACAAATACTCCAGCTTTCACAGCCGAAAGAAGGGTTATATCGAAAGAGTTTAGGTACGTGATCTTCGTATTAGTCGGGGGACTGTTGGGGCCGACCGAAAGATTTAGAATATCGACACCATCATGAACTGCCTGTTATAACATATTGAGTCATGTGATGTGAGTTTGCTCTGTACTATTAATCAAACAGAAAAAGGAAAAAAAAAAAAAAAGCATCACTAAAATGATGATTATAAAGATTTTATTCTATATTATGAAATAGCTGGTCACTAAAAGGAATAAGAAAGAGAAGCGGAAATTCAGTTTTTCAGTTTGTCTTTTCAGCTTTTTGAGCCTGTATATTCCGAGCCTAAGCATAATTCCCATCAAAATCTTTGAATTATAGAACCCACCAAAAACAATGCTGCTGTCTGAACTCGAACTTTATAAGCTTTGCATAAATAAAACAGAAATGCACACACACAGAACTTCACATTTGAGAATACCTGATCAATGGCGGCAACCACATCTGCAACAAATCCTCCAAACAATCTGTAGAGTGCCTTGTATACAGCAATCCTACACAAAGACAAACAAATCGACTAATTGAACAAAAAAGGCAACCAATTGTCAAACTATATGTAATACAATTTCTCCAAGTTGCAAGTCATTTAAAAACAGGAGCTATACCTAGCACGAGGAGCCATTCCACTTGCTCGTCCGAATTCATATCCCTGCATCCTCACTGGTATCCCGTTGTTACCAGCCGCAATAGCTGCTGTATGACTGGTAAAATATAGTGGAAGTGAGTTTTCATAATTAAAACAAAACATTTTGCCAAATTACCCAAAGAAACGGTGATCGTATATATGGTTAGCTACAAAAAGTTACCTTGACGTTTTGGCCTATTTACAGGGAGAAAACACCTGACTTTCGAAATTACAAATAATACTACCCATGAGATTTCATGCAGTCTTAATCAGAGGCATATCTAGATATTTTGGAAGTTACTTGGATTTTTTAGCAATTACACAAACCCCAAGGGTAGTTTTTGTAGTTATCCCTACATATAAAATACAACACAACCAAGATTGATCCCCTTCTCTTAATAGTTTCACTCTCACCCTAGCAAGCAGAAGAGTTACAAAAGGGACAAAAAAAAGAAGGAAAGAAAAATGCGAATATCCAAGAAAACAACAAGACATAAAGCATAGAAATCGAACCTTCCATGCCCATCCCCGTCTAGGGGAGAATCGAAATCGACATCCTGATTAAATTCACCAGAAGCTTTAGCAGCCTCAGCAAAATGCTGGGCTCCAATAATCTTCCCGTTGCAAAATTCTTTCTTTGTCCTTGGCTCCACCTCGCATTTGCCTTTGTACTTAAAGAGAGGCCCATATACACTTTGGCGTGCTGCGAAGCTCGGGTGCTGAGGATCTATTCCCGAATCCACAAAGCCTATCACGACATCCTCCCCGGCCCGATCCTCTCCACCTCTGGTGGGCCACACGCCGGTCGGGAGGCCCAAAAACTGTGGAGTGTGTGTAGTAAGCCTTCTCACTTTCCAGTCCCTCTCCACCGACTTCACGCCGGGGGCTCGCCTGAGTACCTCTGCCTACTAATACGCACAATGTATAAGATAATATGCACATTGAAGATTTGTCCACTATTTTATTCAGTAATTATCTTACTATTAATTTTCTTAATCATGATTTTTGATTATTGACATATAAAAGCAAAGACAATAGGAGTACAGAAAATAACGCCACCTGATCGGGCGAAGTGTGAACTGCAAACCCGTTGATTAGGTGTTTGTAGCTATAGAGTTTTTTGTAGGTTCCTTTGTCGAAAAGCATGCCGAGAAGCATATCGTGCCTCTTTTCTAGATGGCGGGCATAGGATATGACCAAGTCACTGAAAATTTAAACCAATAAACAGATGAAAAACAAAACTTCTATCCTTTCTTTTTGCAGATTCAACAGGCTTGTTTTATAGGAAGAGAAGAAAATATATAATGTAATCTTCCAGAGTCAGTCTGCTTGAAGATTTAGGAGTGATGGATGATAAAGATTTGCTCTCTTATGTGTGCTCTCAGTCAATATAAATCTTGGAAAGTATCATAAACTAAAACCAAATGTGCCCAATATCTAACGCTGATCATAAAGTAGCATTGATTTGAACCAGATAAGTCATATTGACATAACGACATATGAACATCCCAGTATGTGATAATTCTTTTTCCATGTCAAGTGTTAAAAGACACTGCAAATGGACTCAAAAGATCATATCGCAAACTAGAACACACAAAAATGGAGTACACAAAATCATCCAAATTTAGACCTGCTTGAAACAGTAGAGATCATTAAAGTCATGTAAACAAATTATGGGAGCCAATGACTTATGTAACCACACAAAATTTCAGTTTAATCCAACTTACAAAACCTAAAATATCTAACATTTATTTTCTACCTTCGAGTTTATATAGCATGTGAAAATGATACAAGTATTACCTAAAATCAAATAAAGTTACTGTTGAAGGACATCAGATACATGGAGTAGGAAAAGAACATGTAAGACCGACAAGTTCCGATGACAGTGGCCAAAACACCAGTCATTTACGCCAAACTCATGAGTATTTTCACTAGTTGTCAATAAACGTGAAATGAGGAGATCATTTACATGTCGAAATACAGCCTATTGAAAATCAAGTTATATAACCAAAAAACCATCACTTGAGTAGATAACATAATATGAGCACCTGGTGAAATCGATCTTTTGATCAGAATCAGAATCAACTGCAGTGGCTTCAAACCCGTTAACGCCACCTTTATAGCTCACCACAGGCTCTCCTTCAAGTCTCACAATGTATATTTCTGCTTTCCCCAAAAGCACAACACCCACAAAAATCAAGGCCATAAAATAACCATTCAACTCTTTGTTCCTCATTTCGGCCAACTCTCTTCCAACTCTTCAAATCCTTGCAAAATCGAATCCTATACACGAGAACCCGACAAGGACTAATAGTCATTAACAAAAATCACTGCATGTAGTTCATACTGAAAGCATATCAATCAGATCAGTAAAAAGGAAATCTCTCCAAACAGATCAGATACAATTATTTCAAGACCCATGAGCTAATATTTTCTACAAACACAAACACAAACACAAACACAAACACAAACACAAACACAAACACAAACACAAACACAAACACAAACACAAACACAAACACAAACACAAACACACGTGCATCAAAGCTTTTAGAAGAAATAAAGCAGTAAATTACCAGGCGGCCGATAATCTAAGCAGTGGATGACACAACACGTGCCTTTGCAGAACTGAGAGTTCACTTCCTATATTTTCTGGGTACTTTCTCCTTCTTATCTCCTACTCTTATTTTTCTCCATTGCGAGAAATTTACCTGCGACACGGCTAATTTTATACACCGACAAAACTTTACAAATGTATAAAGAAAGCTGCTAGATTCAAGCAAAGAATCAGCAGACAAAGAAAAACGAAAAATATCAAAAGATCAGGTAAAATCCCATCAAAGAGTAAAGAAGAAACCACACAATCAAGTACAAAAGTTTAGATCTTTACTCACATTATCCAAGATAAGAACACAAAACCCAAAAACTCTACAGTGTCCTTGTTCCACTTTTTTCTTCACCAAGCTACCGCAAAGCCCATTTCTGTAAATCCCACAAAAGCTAGAAAAATCAAGAACTGCAGCCCATCAATTAATCAGCATCTACCCTTTTGATCTAAAGCCAGAAAAATGGATGATAATCAAACTGGGCATGTAGTTTTCTTTTTCTTTTTTTTTTTTATTTTTTTTGTTGCCCCCTTTATCTGGTTGGTGAGCGAGGAACTGTGAGAAACAATGGCAGATGGTAAGTAGTAGTGACCAGTGACAGTGAGTTAAGTGGAGGTAGTTAGGGTTCTATTGGTGAAGCAAAAAATTAGTACTAAAAAATTTTGTTTAGGAGGAGATAAGAAGGACGGTTTTCTTGAATGATTCCATTAAACTATTGCCGCCAGTTCATCTCTAGCAGTCATTGTTAATGGAAGATGATTTATCGCCTCTCCTCTTTTTTTTTCCCTCTTTTTTTTTTGGGGGTACTTTTACAGTTGTCATGTAAATTATGATTTTTCATTTATTTTTTTTATGAGAATGAC
>CACSLK010034598.1:15139949-15151341 GCA_902706635.1 Striga hermonthica
ATTGAAGTTAGCATCACATGTCATGTTTTCTTGAGCACGGCGACAACTATGGTGGGAGCATCCTTCACATGCCTTCACCAAAAGTGACCGTTTGCAAACAACAAAACATTATTTATTTATTTATTTATGGTTATATGTTATTATTAAAATATTGAAATCCCAATAACATTTTGAAAGTAAGGATGATATATTTATTGCACCTTTATTAAAAAAATACATTTGAAATCATGTTTTTCTTACTTCCCTAGTCTACATAAAATGGTGATGTGGTTGATTCATAACATTTTCTCTTAGTTTCTTTATTATATATTAATATTATATTATATATTATATTTGCTTGTAGCTATTTATTTATTTTTTGTAAGTTATTGAGGTGACACAAATGTTATGCAGGTCGAGTCAGTGATATATAATTTTTTTTTACAAAATTATATATTTATATTATGAAGTATTATATGTTTTTTGTTTGTATATTTGCGCTTTTTTATACATTATGACATTTTAGTTAAAAGTATGTGTTGACAAACATATTGATCAACGAGTTAAAAGTATTTAAAATGGACTTAAGGACGTTTGATTATGCCAAACGTCATATATTTGTGGAGGAGAAATCGAACGGAAAGGAACTACATACAATGCGAGAATGAAATGGGGTGACAGTGGTTCATGTCGGCCAACCTCGTTCTTTGTCAGCCGAGCATTTTATTTAATATTTTTCTATGAAAATAAATGTCTCACAAGTTGTGTCATCTTTCTACACCCTTTTTAGACCTAATACAAAGGTATTTATAGTAACTGTAGCTCGCAACTTGTTTACCGGCCGTACAATGCTCTTTAATTGATTGGGCAAACGTATTTAATGAATCGTGCTACCTTATGAGTCTATAAGATTGACAAGCCGGCAGGTTAGCTGACAGATATGTACTTTTCCATCATTAGACTGCAAGTGGCCTTTATTTTATTGCTTTCGCTCGGCCTGTTCGTCTAGCTCTGGATTAAAGTCCTTGTCTTGAATTTGACCTCTTTACTTCTTCCGACACGCTTCCTCTAGATTGGATGGTAGGTCTGTGAATCCAATTCGGCTCATTGGGTGGAGAATGTTTATTTTCTCTGCTGTGGGCCCATTTTTCAACTCAGGGGTTAACAATATGCACATCCACTGAAAATGTATGGTTGCTAAGACCATCTCCAGCCCTTTACTCTACTCTAGAGTAGAGTAAGCCAAATATCTAATTTCATCTCTAGTCGTTCGCGCTACATTTTACTTCATATTAAATATATTATTTATTTATTTATTTTTATTTTACATAAATTCTAATATATATATATATATATGTATATTTAATCTCATATAATTTTTTATTAATTCTAAAATCACGTCTAGAATATTTAAAATCATATGCCTATAAATATAAAAATAGTATATACTAATCTAATATTAATAATTTGAATCCTATAAATTAATATATATATATATATATCCTTGTTTAAAACTAAATAACACGATAATTATTAATACACATTATACAAATATTTACCACTATTTATTTCTCTCATATGATTATTCTTTTCGTGGATTTGAATTTGACCTTCAAAGATGGATTTGACGATTAGATTTAATTTGGGCTTGATCTAGAATTTATCTAACGTTAATTAAGGGTCGGACTTAATCCCGAATTAACGGTTTAGACTTGAATGTCGATCTCTTTGTTGAACCTTCCAGGAGAGAGACTTGGATTTAGACATCGATATCTACTCTGATCCTTCTTGAAGAGGGACTTAGACTTGACCGTCGATCTTCAACTTGAATGTCTTGATATTCAAGAACATCTCTGGATCTTCAAGAAAATTATTGAGAGTTCTTGAATTTGACACTTTGATTTATGAGGTCATTTTTGGCTTTCGGAGAGCCCTTGTGTAGGAAAGAGAGACTTGAGGGAAGAAAACACCAATTTGACTGGTCCTTTATGATTTATATAATATCTTTCTTTATCCTAATAATTGACTTGGTAGAAAAAATATTTATTTTATTAATTATATACTTTATTTATATTGGATTAGGTCCAAATTAAATGAAGACATGAATTAATTATATTAAACTTTCGATGTCTACACATGCATAAATGAGATGTTGAGTACCTCATACAAGCACAGACAACACATCACACTCAAAAAATTACACTCATAATACAAATTTTTTCTAGCCAATTCACCAAGCGATCAACAAATTGTGCGGGTTTCTTTACTTATTTCACCTTTAGTTGAATCTTGTATTTACCATATCAATTTTACCCTATATGACCATTAAATTGCCTTTTTTTTACTCGCAATTTAAAAAATAGTTGGCGATCGATAGTCAACGTGGATATTGATGATAGGGATAAACCTTCAGTTTTTTTTTTTTTTTTTTTTTTTTTTTTTTTCAGAATGATATAGATATTACATAACAAAAATTCACACAAAGTGCGAATAAAAAACCGCCAAAAGTTGAACAGTACAACAAAAAACTGAATAAGACTGAAATGACAGATTCGAGGATCGCCTAGAGCCTAAGCTATCAAAGCTAGAAAACAAACTCATAACTACCCAAACACAACTACACAAACACAACGAAAAACTACGTAAACGACCCCAACAGGGGGGGGTAAACTTTCAGCTTGATTTAATTTATTTATTTTTCAATGATATAAATGTTAAATATATTTTATCTGTTTTTCTTGAAATTATACCTAACCAATCTAATACTCCCTCCTATTTTTATTATTTGTCGTTCTGAGAAGCAACACGCTAATTAAGAATTTTTTTTTTGTCAATATTAACCCTATTTAATAGATGTTATGAGAATCTATGGAGATGAAATATGAAGAGATATTGTGCGTTGATGTGTTAGAATTTGGAAAAAATATATTCTATATTATTCAAAAGACATGTACACATATATATAGGAACATAATGAGCCTAAATCTAATCCTACAATATATATACAAAATATATTATAACCATATATACAAAATATATTCTAACACCCCCCTCAAACTCAAGGTGGTATAGTAGATATCAACTTGAGTTTGCTAAGAAGTAAACAAAAGCGACCGGGAAGGAGAGACTTCGTGAAGACATCCGCTATCTGATCCGAAGAGGAGACAGAAACAAGTCGTACAGTCCCATGGGTAACATGCTGGCGAATAAAATGACAATCAATCTCAATATGTTTGGTACGCTCATGAAACGTATCATTATGAGACATCTTGACAGCGCTCTGGCTATCACAATGAAGAGCAGTAGAGGATGACTGAGGGACACCAAGATCAGCAAGTAATCGACGCAACCATAATAGCTCTGCGGTGGAATCAGCAAGAGCACGATACTCAGACTCGGCACTCGAACGGGAAACCAAGGTTTGCTTCTTACTGCGCCAAGAGACAAGTGAATCACCTAAGAAGAAGCAATACCCGGTAGTGGAGCGACGATCGGTAGGATCTCCAGCCCAATCTGCATCAGAGTAGCCGCTAAGGGACAAGGAAGAACTGGCCGAGAAATGTAAACCATGCAATAAGGTGCCCTTCACATAGCGAAGGATGTGCAACACAGCAGAATGATGCGTGGTCTCGGAGCAGCCATAAACTGACTCACAATATGAACAGCATGAGCTATATCAGGCCGAGTGACAGTCAAATATATCAAACTCCCAACGAGCTGGCGATATAACGTAGGATCCTCAAGAAGAGAACCATCCAATGGAGTAAGACGAATATCATAATCAAGAGGTGTGGAAGTTGTTTGGCAATCAGTGAGACTGGCCCGAGCAAGAAGATCAGAGGCATACTTGGCTTGAGACAAATAGAAGCCATCAGAGGAATCATAAATCTCAAGACCCAGAAAATAGCGAAGACGACCCAAACTCTTCATCTCAAAATGCTGTCGAAGATAATCCTGTAAGTCGGAAATACCCGAAACATCATCCCCCGTGATGATCATATCATCAACATAGAGCAACAAAACAATGATCCCAGATGAAGAGCGCCGAAGAAATAGGGCAGAATCGTGATCACTCGTAGTGAAACCAAACTGAAACAATGCAGAACTGAACGTGGCGTACCAGGCACGAGGCGCTTGTTTCAAGCCATACAAAGCTCGGCGCAGACGACAAACCTTCCCAGAGGACAAGAACCCAGGAGGAGGAGTCATGTAAACCTCCTCAGATAATGCACCGTGCAAGAAGGCATTCTTAACATCTAACTGTAAAAGAGACCATCGACGAACTGCAGCAACTGCAAGTAAACAGCGTACAGTTGTAAGACGAGCAACCGGTGCAAATGTCTCTTCATAATCTATGCCATACTCCTGTGAGTACCCCTTAGCAACAAGACGAGCTTTGTAGCGCTCAATAGACCCATCTGAATTTGTTTTGATCTTGTAAACCCATTTGCATCCGATGGGTTTCTTGCCAGCAGGTAGATCAACTAGATCCCAAGTATGAGTCTTGTCTAAGGCCTGCAATTCCTCAGCCATAGCTTGTTGCCACAATGGATCAATACTCGCCTCACGAAAAGACCTAGGCTCATGATGAGATAATATGGCCGAATAACAATGATAATCAAGTAAGTGAGAAGGGGGACGACTTACACGAGTCGACTGTCGCTGATCAATAGCTGACAAAAGTACAAAACCAGAAGAGGGCTCATTACGAACCGTCGGTTCAGGATGCACAGGTGGAGCCACTTCAGAAGACGGAGGCATGACAGGCGTGTCAATGAGCTGAGAGTCAGAACCTGTATCTGTATCTGGAAAAAGATCTGAAGTAATAGACATGAATAAAGGAGACGCCGAATCAAACGGAATGTGGAACTTAGACAAGGAGGAAAAAGTAGTATACTCCCAAAAGGTAACATAACGCGAGATACGCAACCTATTAGAAATCGGATCCCAACACCTAAATCCTTTGTGTTCTACCCCATAACCCAAAAAACAACACAGATGAGCTCGGGGTTCTAATTTGGTCCGCTCATGGGACGGAAGGAGAACAAAGCAAGCACAACCAAAAGGACGTAACTGAGTATAATCAGGAGACTGACCGTACAACCTCTCAAAAGGACTGACATCCCTAATGACTGATGAGGGTAACCGATTGATAGCATAAACAGCAGTCAAGGCTGCCTCACCCCAGAAACGATCAGGACACTGAGCAGAAAGAAGAAGAGCACGAACAGTATCAAGAATGTGACGGTGCTTACCTTCAGCTCGTCCATTTTGTTGGGAAGTATATGGACACGAACGTTGAACTAAGGTGCCCTGATCAGAAAGAAATTTCAAAAAAGTAGAATCTTTGTACTCAAGAGCATTGTCAGTACGCAAGACCTTTATAGGACAAGAAAATTGTGTAAGAATCATTTTAGCAAAATGAACATATATGCTGGACAACTCAGAACGATTTTTGAGAAAATAGATCCAGGTAAAACGAGAAAAATCATCAACAAAAATAACAAAATACCGAAAACCACTCAGAGAAGCAACAAGAGAAGGACCCCAAATATCAGAATGTACCAAACCAAAAGGTTTATTTGCAGTTGACTAACTATCAGAAAAAGAAAGAGCCGGTTGTTTCCCAAGTTTGCAATGAAGACAACTAAAAGACTCAAAATGACCTGAACCCAAAAGACCCTTATTATATAAAGAATGAACTTTATTCGAAGACGCATGCCCAAGACGAAGATGCCACTGGAAACTAGACTTACTATCGGTGGCATAAGCAGAAAAAACGTAGGAACGAGGGACATGAAGGGACTCAAGCTCAAATAACCGGCCCGTCTTGCGACCTTTCCTGAGAAGCTGTCCCGTCTGTGAATCCTGAACCTGAACACCAGAAGATGAAAATATAACATTAAGACCTTGGTCAACCAATTGACCAACAGAAATAAGATTCAAGGCCAAGTCAGGAATGCAGTATGTGTCGGGAAGATGCAAGGAAGGGGAAGAAATCAAACCAGTGTGAGTAACATTCATAAGAGTACCATTAGCAGTATGTATAGGAGGTAAAGAGGTTACGGAAGACGAGGAAGACAAAAGCTGTGGGCTAGAGGTCATGTGATTGCAACAACCAGAATCAAAATACCAATGTGATTTACCTCCGGTAGCAGACATAGAGGAATTGGAAAGAAGAACCTGTTTGAGAATAGCCTCTATGTCTTGAAGAGTGTAAGACGAATGCTGAGGCTCAGTAGTGACAGCCGCTGTAACAGAAGAAGTGGCGGTAGAGGAAGACCCATGATGTCGAGAGAATGAACCTCTCGAACGGTGTGATCTGGCTGGACAATATGTAGCAATATGACCCCGAACATGGCAAATGTGGCATACCCCCGTAGGACAAAATGGAGCAATATGACCCTGAACATGGCAAATGTGGCAGACCACCATAGAAGAATCCATATCCAAAAAATAAAGAAGCACCAGCAACCAGCAACAGTACGAAGACAAAAGAAAATCACGAATTGGATCACAAACCGGATAAAATAGCAGTAAAAGGCCGAAATTAAAAAGTTCACGAATACCAAATCCGAGCACACCACAAGGTAGCCGACGTCGACAGGAGTCGGCGGCTGAAAGGCGGCGGCAAACGGCTGAGTAGGTGAACCACACGCGCCGTCGGAAGCTCACGGCGCTGCCGGACAAAGTCGGCGCGTGGGAGCTGCACGCGCGGCCGATCTGGGTGGTTCCGGTCGGCGAAGACTCGTCTCGAGACGGCGGACCCGATGGTATGGGAGGTGAGAACTGGTGGGCACTGTAGAAGATCGACGAACCAAAACTCTATTTGGGACCTTAAACCTAATCTGATACCATGTTAGAATTTGGGAAAAATATATTCTATATTATTCAAAAGACATGTACACATATATATATATAGGAACATAATGAGCCTAAATCTAATCCTACAATATATATACAAAATATATTATAACCATATATACAAAATATATTCTAACATGATAAAGGGTTAAAATTGGAAAAATATGAACAAAATAGCCAAAACGACGTTTATTTAATCAATGATCCATTAAGCCAAAATAACAAATAATAAAAATAGGAGGGGTACTACTTATTCGTATCGTGGTGAGGACCTTGAATGGATCTTGATACAAATTTTTGATGCATGCTTTTGAATTTGATACATATAGTCTCTAAAAAGCTGGACAAAGTATTTTCCAATGTCTATAAATAAAATAAAATTATCTAGAAATTAGGAGATCTGAGTAAAGAACAATTGACACTCGTGTGCCTGAAAATAATAATTATCGAATGAAAAAGCTCTCGACGTAATTAATTAATTGAATATTATCAAAAAAAATGATAACAATATAGTCAATGTTGAGAAAAGAAAATAAGTAGTCAATGCTAAATAACATATGGTGTAGAATAATCTTGTGTGTGTAATAATTATGGTCTCCTTAAACGAAAGAAGAGTGCTAATAATGCATTCATTAGTCAAATAACAAAAAAGTGGAAGAACAATAAATTTTTTTTTGGTACAGGGACCTTCTGGTTTCTGGATCCACAGGGGAACCGACTAATCTGGAATCGAGCCGGGTAGGACCACAAGGGCGGCAAAACTCTCCCTCAAGAGTTTTAACACTGCTGCATTTCCAGGGCTCGAACACGAGACCATTGGTTAAACTGGAAGAGACCCAAACCATCTCATCCAAGCGCTCTTGGGTGAAGAAGAATAAATTTAACAATGTGTAAGACATGAACTTTGTGAAACTCAGAGAGAAAAATTTGCAGAGCATCATTTTGGGACAATTTTCTACTGATTTTCTTATTGCATGAAAAGGGAAAAGTTCGAGCATTTATAATGCCCATGCAAGTACAAACGACTGCGTTTTGATACTAATTACAAGCAGATATGAAACGACACCGTTTCTGTTATATTGACACGAGCACCAAACACGTGCAGACAAGAAGAGGGAAAAAGAGTTCAAAAATGACCCAACACAAAAAAAAACTCTGCTATATTCTTCACCCCCCCTTCAAGATGAGCCAGTGGAGTAGACGCTCATCTTGGACAGCAAAAGACGGGCTTGAGAGCTTGATAGGACTTTGGTGAAGACATCGGCCAATTGCAGCTTGGTAGGAACGTGCAGAGGAATAACAAAACCATCTTTATATTTGTCACGCACAAAGTGACAATCAATTTCGAGATGCTTGGTTCTTTCGTGAAACACCGGGTTGGCAGAGATGTGGATAGCGGCTTTATTATCACACCATAAGGGAATAGGCAAGGGCACGTGGATGGAAAAATCCTGCAAAATGTAAGTAATCCACTGCAATTCAGAAACAGTGGTGCTCATAGCCCGGTACTCGGCTTCTGCAGATGACCGAGACACAGTTTGTTGCTTTTTGGTTTTCCAAGACACTAAGCAATCTCCCAGGAAGATGCAGTAGCCCGTCACTGACCTTCTCGTATCCTTGCAAGAAGCCCAATCAGCATCACTATAGGCTGAGAGAGTAAATGAACCTGCCCTAGAGAAATGAATGCCATGATCTGTGGTGCCCTTCAGATATTTAAGAATATGCATGGCCGCAGCCCAATGTGATGTGTGAGGACTATTAACAAACTGGCTTAACTGCTGAACTCCATATGTGATGTCAGGCCTGGTCAAATTAAGGTAGAGAAGCCGGCCAATGATTCTTCTGTACAAGTCAGGTTCATCCATTGGCTTACCATCAGTAGCTTGCAGTTTTAACCCACATGGCAAAGGTGTGGCTGTAGCAATGCAGTCAAGCATGTTTAAATCATCCAGCAGGTCAAGAATGTACTTTCTTTGGCATAGTGTAGTACCTTTATCTGTTTGAAGAACCTCCACTCCTAAGAAATATTTAGCAGTCCCTAGATCTTTAATGGTAAACTCCTTATCCAGAAATTGCTTGAGATCTACGACCAGATTGTCATCATTGCTTGTGAGAAGAACATCATCAACATAGATGAGAATTGCCATGAAGCTGGTATCTTTCTTGTAGGTGAATAAGCAATGATCATGAGGGGACTGAGTGAGCCCAAAAAGAGAGAGTTTGTGGGTGAGCTCCTTGTTCCACTCTCTTGAAGCTTGTTTGAGACCATAGATGCTTTTCTTGAGCTTGCATACCTGACCAGGCTTACTCTTCATGTATCCTTGAGGTGGCACCATATAGACTTCCTCACTTAAAGTTCCATGAAGAAATGCATTATTGACATCAACTTGATGTAGACCCCAATTCTGCATAGTAGCTATAGCAATGAAAACCCTTACAGTCACAAGTTTTGCAACTGGTGAAAAAATATCAAAAAAGTCAACCCCCTCTTGTTGATTGTACCCCTTAGCCACTAATCTGGCCTTGAACCTCTCAACTGAGCCATCACTCTTTCTCTTAATCTTGTAGACCCACTTTGAGCCTATTGCTCTTTTTCCTTTAGGTAGTTCTGTGATATCCCAAGTGCCATTTCTCTCCAGAGCCAATAACTCTTCCTCCATTGCATGTACCCATGCTGGATCTTTCTTGGCTTGGCCATAATAAGTAGGCTCTTTCTCAAGGAGGACATTCCCAAAGAACAGTTGTACTTCATGAGGGTAGAGCATGGAGTCATTCATGAGACTGTGACAGTCATAGTCTGCTTGCCAGTGAGGTGGTCTTCTTATCCTTGTGCTTCTTCTCAGAGGAGCATCTGAAGTTTCAGCTGAGCTTGGTGACATATCAGTAGTGTGCTCAGTTGCATTTTGCTCAGGAGCAACAGAATCAATGACTTGAGGTAGAACTGTTGGATTAGCTTCAATAGGTGAATGGAAAGGAAAAATGTCTTGCAGGAACACCACATCTCGAGCAATTATGACTTCATCAGTGTTCAGATTATATAGTTGGTATGCCTTTTTTCCTGTGACATACCCCAAAAATATGCATTTTGATCCTCTACTATCAAATTTTCCTTTGGAAGGAAGAACATTAGCAGCATATGCAAGACATCCAAAGGGCTTGACTTGATCATAATTTGGTGCCTTATGATAGATTCTGTAAAAAGGTGTGTCCCAGCCAAGTAGTGAAGAAGGTAGCCTGTTTATCACATAAGCTGCAGTAAGAACTGCATAGGGCCAGAATTTGATGGGTAGTTTGGCTTGAAATAGCAGTGCTCTCCCAACTTCAAGTATATGTCTGTGCTTCCTTTCCACCACACCATTTTGCTGTGGTGAGTATGCACAAGATGTTTCCTGCAGTATTCCTTTTGATCTCAGAAACTCATGCAACTCTTTATTGACAAATTCCCTTCCATTATCTGATCTTATCCTCTTAACCTTCATTTTAAACTGTGTCTTAGCCATTATGATGAAGTCTTTTATAAAATTTCCAGCCTGTGATTTGTGTTTGAGAAGTATTACCCAAGTGGCTCTACTATAGTCATCCACCACAGTGAGAAAGTAAGGAGTGTCTGTCAAGGATTCTTCCTTACATGGACCCCATATATCCAAATGTAAAAGCTCAAAACAGCTAGTAGTTTGTATGGTACTTCTCATAAAAGGTTCTCTGTGCTGCTTAGCTTTATAACATACCTCACAAGAATGCAGCTGCCTTTCAGTGTGGTTGTTGCATTGTCCTTTTAGGAAGGAAAGATGTTTCAAAGTTGAAAAAGATGCATGGCCCAAGCCTCTGTGCCAGTCCACCAAAGATAAATTGCAGCTGACTTCCAGTGCTTTTGTTTCTTTCTTTGTATCATAGACATATAAATTTCCAGCTTTCTTACCATATCCATATATGTGCTGAGTTGTTGGATCTTCTAAATAGCCTTGAGAACCTGTGAACACCCATCTCAGCCCATTTCTGTCACATAGCTGCATAACTGATAGAAGATTGTATTTAAAAGATGGAATCAGCAGCACATCATGCAACACAATGCCATCATCTAAGACTACTTCTCCTGTGTACTCCACATTTTTCAGAGATCCATCAGGTAAACACACCACAACTGGAGCTTTCATCACTTTAATGTTCTGCATCTGATTCATATTTTTGCATATATGCTTGCTTGCTCCTGTGTCCACAATCCATTCATTTTCATATGTTCCACTCAAGGCTGACAAAGCAAAATGCACCCCACTGGTGTCTTCTCTTTCTTGAAAACCCACAAATTGTGCATAGTCCATCTTAGGTTGTGATTCCTCCTTGCTTTTGATGTACTTGGTTAACTCTTGTATTTGCTGCATCATGGAACTGAGGTCCTGTGCACTTCCCAAATTCTTTACTTCATTTACTGAGTTATGGCTGCTTTCATATTCACAAAACCCAGCTGCATTTGCATAGTTCCTACTTGGTTGTCCCTTTAGATCTTTGTACCACTCAGGGATTCCATGAATTTTGAAGCATGTGGTCACAT
>CACSLK010034598.1:15178117-15192304 GCA_902706635.1 Striga hermonthica
AGATGAAGACTCATAGTATGACAAGAACTCTTCAACCTCTAGATGACTTCATCTATAAAAGGGGCGCAGATTATTTCTTTTACACAACACACACATAAAAATTTTCTCGTTACTCTGTCGTTTTTCCTTCGGACCACCACTGACTTGAGCGTCGGAGTATTCGCGTCGGGACCACCCCCGGCGTGTTTTGCAGGTTCCGGCGATCAAGGAGACGTAACCCGGTTCGAAGAGGAGCGGTCCAGCGGTTCAAGTGTTTGTGGTATAACATGGATGATCCAAGCCTATTTTTTTTGTCTAGACGTACAAGTCCTATAGAAATAATTGAACAACTACACGTATTTATGTGCAACCCATTCTTTGTCAATTGATAGAAAAGCAGCAGAATCATTATGAACATAGATCCAAAATATGATAGCATCATGAAGAAGACGTTTTTCATTTCTTAATGATAGAACTGTTACATTGCTTTCATATTTAATGCATTCTCAGATCTGGTTGGATAAGAATCGAGAGGTACAAGAATGACTCATCATATTGATCTAAACCATACACATATCCTAAGGAATCAAGAGTCATCAAGGGCTGAGATTGCTCAAGTACACCACAGCTGGAATTAGCCGTTGCATTTGTCTTCTTCTCTGCACTTTCCTCACGTGCTAATGATACGTGCATGGACTGTACGTCACGTTGGGCTGCTGCTGCATGGGCCATAGTGGGCTGCTCCATAGTGGGCTGATAAGTTTGTCTAACATGCCCCCTCAATTCGAGCGAGGTGAGATCACAGATTCCCAAGGAACTTCTAAGCCGAGTGAAGGATTGCAAGCTTAAGGGCTTAGTAAATATATCTGCTAGCTGATCACAAGAAGGAACATGTTGAACAAACACTTGTTTCTTCTCTATCTTATCTCTAACAAAATGTATGTCAAGTTCAATGTGCTTTGTCTTAGCATGAAGTATAGGATTTAAAGCCAATGCAATAGCTCCTAGATTATCCACCCATATAACAAGAGTGCTGTCAATGGTGATCCTTATTTCAAGCAAGAGTGACTGAATCCAGCTGATTTCTGCAGTTGTATGATCTAAACTTTGAAACTCAGCTTCTGTGCTGGATCTAGAGATGACATTTTGCTTCTTTGAGCTCCAATCAATGAGATTTCCACCTAGAAAAACACAAGACCCTGTAACTGACTTCCTATCATCCACATCACATGCCCAGTCTGCATCTGAAAATCCTATCAACTTGAGATTTCTGTTTCTTGTGATATGAAGACCAAGATGCCTTGTAGCCTGTAGGTATCTCAAGATCCTTTTTACTGATTTTCAATGAGTATCAAGAGGGAAGGCCATAAATTGACTCACTTTATTCACAGCATAAGAGATCTCTGGTCTTGTAATTGTGAGATATTGTAAGGCTCCTACAATACTCCTGTAAAGAGTCTGATCACATATTGGCTCTCCTTGATGTTTTGAAAGTCTGGATGATGAGATCATTGGGGTAGGACATCCTTTTGCAGTGTCCATCTTGGCCTTGACCAATAAATCACCAATGTATTTTTGCTGAGAGAGGTGCATGCCCTGAGGTGTATAATGTGCCTCTATGCCCAGAAAATGATGTAAAGTGCCAAGATCCTTTAAAGGAAATTTTGATTGAAGGTTGCTTATAATATCTCCTATCACCTTTCCATCATTGCCAGTGAGAATTATGTCATCAACATAGATTAGCATGAATGTCTTCACGTGACCATCAATCTTAAAGGACAAAGAAGAATCTGCAACAGAATTCTTGAAGCCAAGACTATGTAGGTTCCTTTAATCTTGGTGAACCAAGCTCTAGAGGCTTGCCTCAAGCCATATATTGCTTTCCTTAACTTGCAAACTAAATGCTGACCATTCTTAGAAAAAACTTCAAATCCAGGAGGTTGTCTCATATAGACATTTTCTTCTAAGTCTCCATGTAAGAAGGCATTGCTTACATCAAGCTGTCTGATGTTCCATCCTGATTGAACTGCAAGAGTGAGAATAATTCTTATAGTGGTAGGCTTCACAACAGGACTAAAAGTCTCATTGAAATCATAACCAGCTGTTTGTGAAAATCCTTGAGCAACCAGCCGAGCTTTATACTTGCTGATGGTGTTATCTGGGTTTTTCTTTAATTTGAACACCCACTTGCTGACCACAATGTTGCACCCTGCAGGTAAAGGTACCAAATCCCAAGTCCTATTCTGTATCAGAGCTGAAAACTCACAGTTCATAGCATTTTTTCAGTTATCATCTTTAAGAGCTTCAAATAAAGACTGTGGTTCAGCTGGAAGAACATCAACATTGTACACCTTGGGTTTGTAAATTCCCCTTTTTTGACCTGATAATCATAGGATGAACAGATTTATCAGTAGTATCAGTATAATTCACATGGTCATAGTGTTGATGAGATCCATTGTTCATTATAGGCAGCTCAACAAACAAGGGTATGGTGGTGTTTGAGTGAGTATGACTGTGACTTGAGGATGGAGAATGAGGTGATCTTGTGGTAGGTGTATGAACAGACTGAGGAGAGTGATGATTATCAGTATCAGGAGATTGATTTGAGGATTTGTAATGATGATAGAAATCAACAACACAAGGTGCTGCATTAGAACTCAAAAGTGTGGAAGACTTTTCTGTGGCAGAAGAATGTCGTTTCTGTTGGTAAGAAAAAACATGTTCATTGAAAACTATGTCTCTAGAAATGATGACTTTCCCATTGGGTAAAAGAACTTTATAGCCCTTATGCTGAGGACTATATCCAATGAATGTTCCATGAGTAGACCTAAACTGAAGTTTGTTCTTGTTATATGGTCTGATAAAAGGAAAACACAAACATCCAAAGGTCTTGAATAAATGCAGGTTGGGTTTATGGCCATAAAGAAGTTCCAAAGGTGTTTTATATGAAAGAAGTCTTGAAGGAATTCTGTTAATAAGATAACAGGAAGTAACAAAGGCATCATCCCAAAACATCATAGGCAAAGATGACTGAGCTAACAAAGACAAACCCATTTCTACCACATGTTTATGTTTCCTTTTTGCTATTCCATTCTGTTGTGGAGTATGAGGACAAGAAAGTCTGTGTTGTATCCCATTATCAAGAAAGAATTTGCTTAAGGATCTAAACTCACCCCCCAATCTGTTTGAACAGTTTTGATTGTTCTACTGAGTTGGTTTTCAGCAAGCTTTTTGAAATGGAGAAATGCATTATAGGTGTCATATTTTTTTTTTTGAGAAGATATAACCATGTAAATCTGCTGTGGTGATCTATGAATGTGACATAATAAAGATAGCCATTTCTAGATTTAACAGGAGATGGCCCCCACAGGTCTGAGTGCACAAGTTCAAGAGGAGCATTACAAACAGTATTAGAATGAGAATATGGCAGCCTATGAGCTTTAGCTAGCAAACAAGAAGAACAAGGATCACTCATTGATTTTTCATCAAAAGGAACATTACAATCTTTCAAGGCTCTTATTACAATATCATAAGCAGAATGACCTAATCTTTTGTGCCATAATTCAAGATCACTTTTCTTGGAATGAGAAACTAAAGAAGCTGCATGGGTGCTAGGTTGAATGAGCTGAGTAGTTCCTAGGATTGAAGGTTTCTGAATTTCTCTTGAGCTGGTAAGGTTGAATTGATATAGACCACCTTTAAGAATTCCCTTGAGCAGAGTTTGGTGAGTAACCTGGTCCTTAACGACACAAGAATCAGAATGGAATTCAAAGTACACTTTATTATCAGTGGCAAACTCAGAAACACTCAAAAGATTCTTAGTGATAGAAGGAACATGAAGAAGCTTGTTAAGTTTGAAAGTTTTAGAGGAATGAGGAGATGTAAGTTGAGCTGAACCAATATGAAGAATAGACTCACCTACACCATTACCCATATGTAACCTGTTGGCTTCTTGATATTCTGAAATGCTTGAGAGGTTGGTTAAATCATTGGAGATATGGTTTGTTGCTCTAGAGTCTGGGTACCAAACTGTCTCAAAGTTGCTCTCTGAGGTTGTGCCAGGTGAAGGAGAAGGCAGCTGAGCCAAATGATGTGCTGGACTCCTATTGAAGTTGTTGAAGCCATTGTTTTGATTTTGAGTGGATGAGCTGCTGTTTTGGTTTGAGGGAACAAAGTTGGAGTCAAATCTATACCAACATCTATCAGCTGTGTGTCATGGGACCCAACAAACTTGACACACACTTTTTCCTCTACCTCCTCGACCTCTAAAGCCACCTCTTGCTCTACCTCTTCCTCTAAAACCACCTCTGCCCCTTCCTTGATTGTTCCAGTTGCCTCTTTGATTTCCTTGAGTAGCAATGTTGAGTGAGGGCTGAGATCCATATGGATTGACATTTTCACTGGTGGTTTGAGTGGTAACAGCCTCTAACCGAGATTCGTAGCTGAGAAGTAATGCTTGAACATCCATTACAGACCAAGTATCAAGCCTAGCTGTACAGTGATCATGACAGGATCATATTCACTTCCCAATGCTGAGATAATATGCAAGATATGATCTTTCTCAGAAACTTTGGCTTCCACAGAGGCTAACATGTCAAAACATCCTTTCATTTTGTTAAAAAACTCTCTCATGCTCAGGTTGCCTTTCTTCATGGTCTGGAGTTGCAGCTTGAACTGCATCTGGTTAGCCAAGGACTGGCTTGTGAAATTTGTAGACAAAGCTTGCCAGATCTCCTTTGAAGTTTGAAGACCAACCATTTGGACAAGAAGACTCTCTGATAAAGAAGACAACGACCATGAAGCAAGAATCTGATCTTGCCTTTGATGTGTGATGAACTCCGGGTTGAGCACTTGAGCTCCTTGTTGCTCTATGAACTGAGGTGGTCCTTGTCCTCCTTCAATGAAATGCTCAAGGCCATATCCTCTGATGGTAATGGGGGCTTGTTGTTATCATATAAGGTAGTTGTTTTCATCTAGTTTGGTGGTTAAAAGCTGATTTTGGGGATAGATGATTTGTAGAGGGTTGCTGAGATTTTGAGAGCCTGACATTGTTGTATAAAAGTTAGACATGTTTAAAGAAAAGGGAACAGATTAGGATAGGTGTATCAGTACGTAGCAGGTAAAACCCGCTCTTATACCATGATAGAAAAGCAGCAGAATCATTATGAACATATATCCAAAATATGATAGCATCATGAAGAAGACGTTTTTCATTTCTTAATGATAGAACTGTTACATTGCTTTCATATTTAATGCATTCTCAGATTTGGTTGGATAAGAATCGAGAGGTACAAGAATGACTCATCATATTGATCTAAACCATACACCTATCCTAAGGAATCAAGAGTCATCAAGGGCTGAGATTGCTCAAGTACACCACAGCTGGAATTAGCCGTTGCATTTGTCTTCTTCTCTGCACTTTCCTCACGTGCTAATGATACGTGCATGGACTGCATGTCACGTTGGGCTGCTGTTGCATGGGCCATAGTGGGCTGCTCCATAGTGGGCTGATAAGTTTGTCTAACATCAATGATAATATAATTGAAATCTAAGTTGGATTCTGAAGTCTACTCATGTTAACTTGTAGCATGATTTTTTGATAATTAAGGTAATATAACTACAATTAAAGGGATATAATTGATTTCAAATGGTAGACTGAAAAATTATTGTGAGGACTGTAATCCAGTCAAAATTTATTCCATCTTTCTCAGTAAATAAAAAAAAAAGGTGCAATTTGCCTTACCATCTTTCTCAGTGAATAAGTAAAAAAGTTGAAGCAAGTAAAACACAAAAAATCACTATTTTTCTTGATTATTAGTATTATTATTATTATTTTTGCTGCTGGGTTTTACAAATTATAGGTTTTATAGTGAGATTGTGATGTGATATACATAATGTGATAATGTGCTGAGGCTGATTGTAGTAAATAATTATGCGGAGATTAAAAAAAAAAGAATACTTGATATAATTAGATGCTATTGGTTATGTAAATTGTGATCGCTACATACTCTATATATAATTATGAGCAATGAATAAGTATAAAATTTTGTTGGTGGATTATCACTACCATCTAATTTTGAGTTTTAATTTTAATTTATTGCTAGAAACAATCATGTTCACAATAACAAAATGGGTCTTGATCTTCAGAGTTTTGGTCACAATGCGGATGGGGATTAGTGCCCTCAAAGTAATCGAAGCACAGCTGAGAGCATCGGCCTGGAGTTAGAGTCAAGCCACACACGCCAAGTATCGCAGTACATCTATATATTGGTGGAGGACGTGCACAAACACTTCGTATAATCTCAATATCTGCATTTGGAGACATACCAAATCAAATAATCTATATTATTTTTCAATGCATCATTTTTATTTTAGCTCAAATTTTGATAAGAAAAAAATCAAGGGTATTCCAAATAGCGGCCATGAAGATAAGTTAAAAAAGATCTCTGCTTTTCAAAATTTTCTAATGATTTTTTACTAGAATTTTAACTCTGATTGTAGAATATTTCAATCTATAATTTATTTACTAAAACATGTACCAAATATTTACTAAAATGTTAAATAAGTTGTAGAAAATTTCAACTTATAATTAGAATATAACTTCCTTATCACCACATATTTTATTTTGTTATAAATAAAGTAGTTTAGTGAAGATATGTATTATATAGTAACTTTATATGGTGATTTTAATTTTATATGGTACTATTAAAATTTATAAAATAAGATTAAACTATATCTATCAACCAGTTTTAATTGTTAAATAGAAAATATTTCTATGTATTATCTATGTTAGACAACCCAGAATTTGTTGCATTATTCCTTCCCAAGTTTTATTATTCCTGACACAAATGTGGGAGTATTGCAATAAATTCTCGTTAAGTTGTACTGTTGGAGAGGCAAATATTTGTTTTATGAGATAAATGTGGGGATTAATGCAATAAATTTTAAGAAGAATATGCAATGCCGAGTCAAATAATACAATTGCTAAAAAAAAAGGTGGTCATTTTAAAATTAAAAAAAAAATAAAATAAAATAAAACTAGGTTAAGTTGTACCTGCGGCCACGAAGAGGAGACAAATAATACAAGATTTGGCAAAAAAAGTGGTCATTTTAAAATACAAAAATGGGGTGCTTATATATGTATTTATATGTGCAATGCATTCTTTGTCAATGATAATATCATTGAAATGTAAGTTGGATTCTAAATTCAATTCTTGTGAACTCGCAGCATGATTTTTTGAGAAACAAACTACAAATAAAGGGATGTAATTAATTTCAAAATGCGGACTAGAAAATTATTGCAAGGTTATTATATAAATACTGTAATCTATTCAAAATTTATTCTATATATCTCACTGAATCAGCAAAAGGTGCAATTTGCCTTACCATTAAGTAATTGATAATGGACCAACAAATTCTTTTCCATGTCTTGATATGAAAAAAAGTTGACCGGATATAATTTTGTTGGTTTCTTTGACTTTCTTAGGCCGGTCGGCCCGGTCCAATGGATATTATTTTGTATATTGTAAAATTATCTAATAATAAAGAATTTATTTAGATATTTTTTATTATTATTTTTTTCTATTTTTATTTATTTTTAATTTATTAAAGAGGTCTTGACTATTTATTTAATATATAAAATTTATTATCTATAAGTTATATAATATTATAAATGTCTAAGATCTTAAATATAATGTTTGTGTCCAAACTACATGCATGTATTTATAAAATTATTGGTTATTTTAATCTTACAATCTTTTTAACAATGCATAATTTATTTCTTGCTTGATAATTGACCAAAGTTTGACTTCATGTTAATTCTAAATGCACTCAATAGTAATAATTTGATAATTAAAGATTAATTTTCAGTAACTGTAATCACTTATCCAACACAATTTTTCATGGTAAAAGTTTTATTTTAGTTTCAAAAGCTTATGTCCATATGTATATATTTGTAACTCATTTTTTCAAAATATAAAATGTGTTAATTAATATGCAACTAAATATATAGATATATTCTATATTACAATGATGAACAAATCCTATAATTTCTATTATGATACTTGACTATATTTTTTACATATTTTTATTTATAAAATACTACATAATAGAAAAGTATATTTTTGTTACAACTTGAATAGTCTCTAATATATATACATAGTTACAATGTAAAATTTATAATTCTTAATTGCATGCGACCATCAAATAAAAATTTATTAACATATTATTAATTGTAATTCTTTGTTACTATTATCAATACAGATAATATATTCAATGGAGATTTACTTATTTATGATTAAGTTGACTAAATTTTAGCAAATTTTAATAATACTTTTAAATTATTCATTAAATTAATATGATTCAAAGTTCAAACATAATTCTTTTGATTATGTTAATTATTATAATATATTAATTAATTCTGGTAGGTGAGTGTAACTAATTAAATTAATTTTTGGCAATTATAATGAACAGATTTTAAATTTGTTCCAACAAGTTACTATGAAATAAATATAAGATTGTATTTATGTAAGCAACCAATGTTTATAAGTGAATTTGCAATTAATGAATATTAGTCATTGAGTAAACAAACAATAATTAATTTTTATATAAATAAAAATTTACTTTTAAGTAAAAGTTAATTATATGTTGAATACAAACAAAAAGCTTTTCCCCCAAAATTACGTGAATTTATTATATAATTATAGATCTATGCTTCATTTTATTCAAACTAGTATTCATCCTGTGCACATGCACAAATAAAAATAAAAAGTTATTTATTATATGTATGTATACAATATATAAAAAATTTATATTACATAATTAATGTATTACATTTTAAAATTTGACTACATGCAAATGTGTAATGTAAATATGATTTATTTAGCTTACGTATGAATCTTTATATTGATGTTATAAATTTTAATGGCTAATATAATTTAGTAAATTTAGAGGGATCATACAATTAATTAGTTAGAAAAGTATTACAATTATTTTTATCATTGTTATAGCATTTGTTTATGTGATTTTAAGGTGTTTAATTATGACACTCATGCCAATTAACTAACATTAGATAAAAATTGCTTAAAAATAACAACAATATTTTTTTATTTTAGAAAAAGTATGTAAAGTTGTAATTTCCACATACTATTTAATGTAAAGTTGTAATCAATTAGTGTTAGTAGTGAATAAATTAGATTAAAATAATTATTACACTTTATTAATGTAAAATGTAACGGTTGTACATTAATTAAAAAATGAGTGGAAAAATTAATAGAGGTTTTATTAATTAGGTTTTATTAAATGCTATATGCCAACAATTATATATATATAGATATAAAAACAGGATTTTTATTAAGATTACACATAATGTATAATGGAAATGAGTCCTTTTTCCCTTTTCATCATGTGCCCAAAAGGTCAGACCAATCCTGTTTCTTACAATAAATCTCAAAAGTCCACACACCACTCCTCAATATATATTATTACATTCAATATTTATTCAAAATTTTGGAAAAAGAAAACATTTAATCATTACACAATTTTGCTCGTTGTCAGTGTTGTATATTGTTGTCTAGACGAGATGCATCACCCGATAGTCCAGAATCCATAGCTAGGCAATAGCTCCCTTCATCAGGTCGACTAGTCAGGCTAGACGGCTTAAGCGTTTCTGAACACCCAAAGCAATATTATTTGATAAAATAAAATAAAAATAAAAATTTGTGTAGCGCAATATTGTTTAATCTTACTTTTCATGCAATAATGTTCGCAATAGCAATATACTTCATCGTTCCCCGGGTATTGATCGCAGTGTGGATATGGGCTAAGTCCGTCAAAGTAATCGTAACACAATTGAGTGCAACACTCTGGAGAGATGCTTTTTCCGCAAATGCCTAAAATACTTACGCATGTGTACGGTGGTGATGGCGGCCTTTCCACATCCTTTGATCCACCTAATCGTCTGATTTTGCCACCTGCTTACATAATACAACGTGAAATAATTCACGCACAATTATTTTAAGTTATTTGACAATGTTTATAAAAGAGTTGAGTTATAAGGATTAGTTTGTAAGACATTAATCATCAATATTTGCAAAAACCATATGTACCTTGAACCGAAGAAAGGGCTAACACTAGAAATATGCACAAAGTTGGAGTATGTTTAGACATGTTACTTTGTTATAGGTGAAACGAAGAGTTGAAATAATTAAGATTTTGTTCCTTCTCTTGCTTGTTACTATCATTTATGCGGTTTTATATATCCATAAAGTGTATGAAATCTAAAAGGTATATATGTACTTTGAAGATTTGAACAACCTACATATATATTTTGTTGATAAGATTATGGATTACTTAATAATGTGAGGTAAGGTACTTTGGCCGGTCGTTTTAAGATGGATCTCGTCGATTCTTTTGTTTTGCTTTAGAAATTTATGCAATTTTAATCAAAAACATTTAAAAGTTAACATATTTATGTTTAGACTTTCGAATAATATGGTTGAGATCACTTTTGTATAAGTTCTTTTTAGGGAGATGCTACAGTCTCATTACGGAACCATTTCGTCGGGTTTGTAATCGTTAGATCAATTATTCTTAACTGTTACATGATGATTTAACCGTTACAAACCTCGATAAAATGGTTGCGTACCTGAACAATAACACTTTCCGCTTTTTTAAATGGACTTCTCTAAAATTGACTACTCCAATGGTCTCCATTCATTGTTTCTATAGATTAGAGTTTTTGGATAAATAATTATCTATAAATTCATATTTAATGTAAACACCAAATACCAATTAATTATTCAAATGGACTTTTCACGTGCTTACGAACAAGCTATGTCTGATGCTATATGACTTCCTCACGTGTCAGTGTGTCACTCGCTACAACAAAAATAACTTCTAACAACACAAATATAGTGACTTTTTTAATAAGTGTAACTAGTGCGTATCCCGTGCGATGCACGAGTATATAAATTTGGAGAATATTATAATTTGACATGCATTAGGATACATGAGAGTTTAATACATACGAACATTTATCATCATAAAATGTTCGTCACTAAAAAATTTATATTATCAAAATTTCTTTGTCACAACACTATGAATTTGATTATTGAGTAATTACTTATTGTGAGGAGCACGGGCCGACTGGAGCCGGATGCGGGCTGCACAAAGGGCTGCGGAAACTGGGTTTCACTCAACTGGCATCGAAGATATTTTAAAACATTAAGTCGAATCATTAAATGCATCCCTAACAATGTGGAATTTGTTCAATTACAAAATAAAGTTGATGTTGTGGAAATTGTTCAAGGTACACGTCGTCCGCGTCGATCATGCCTTCTTGAGCTCGAGGTACACGTCGGCGGAGATCTCGGACCATTCTTCGGCAGAGCTGGAGGGGAGGACGGTGGTCGGCGTGGCCAGGCCGCCGAAGGCAGTTTTTCTAGTTATGCTACACGATCTAACTTGTAAGACAATATCTTTATGCAGCACCAATAAATTTTTTAAAAGCAAAAATACTAATACTTTTCACGCAAACAAACAACCCAATAAAATATTGCTTCTGCCTAGTAAAAAGTTTCAAATTGAAGCGAATAAATTATAGGAAAAGAAAAACAATCAGATATTTATAATTTTTCGCCTTGCTTTTTGTATACGTCCACGAAAGAGGCCGAGGAGGAGTCGCTGGGAGGTAAAAGACGGTCGATAGGTTTCGGATCTGGAAAGATTTTTTGGGCCTGAACAACTTGCCAGGGATGATCTTGGTGAGTTTCATGACGGAGATGAGAATCCAACGGAAGAGAGAGAGAGAGAGAAGAATGCGAGGAGATAGAAGGAGGATGTGGAAAGTTGGGGTTTAAGGGAAAGAGAGGAAGAAGAAACTGTTAAATGCTGGGAGAGGAAGTTTCGTAGAGAGAGTGATGATTTTTAGAAGAGATAATCATGAATTCAATAAAAATAAACATTATATAATTAAATATGGAAACATACCACAAATCATGCATCTTATCTTAAACTTCATTCAAATGCCTCCAAATAAAAAATATAACAACTTCCCTAATTTCATGCCCGATTTTTATGAAAAATAAAAAATAAAAAAAAGTTACTAAAAATGGTAAGTAATTAATGCTAATTAAAATTTGACTAAAATTGACCTGCCATTTTTTAAAAATGGTAAATCTTTTTATATATATATAGATTAAAATTAAAGTTAATGCGACACTTTTTAAAAAGTATTACAAAAATAAAATAATAACAATACTTTTTGTAAAATGTAATAAAATCATATCACTTTTAAAAAATGTGTCACCATATTAATATGTATTAGGACATTTATTAAAAAATGTCATTAAATAGTGACATTTTGTATCAAAGTATCATCTTATTTATTAATATGACAACATTTATTTCAAAGTGTAATTATTTTTGACACATGCAATTGTCATCATTATATTTTGACACATACACGTGTAGCTTTAATTTTTCTTAAAAGCTCAACCATGCTTAGAAATCAACCAGGAAACCATGGCTAACAAATATTTATAATTAAAAAATATTACAAAATTCAAAAATATCAGATTTCTAATCTAATTCTAACCCTGGCGATTCCTCGTCATGCAACCCCAAATTCGAAGCCCCCTCGCCGAGGTCGCTGTCGGCATCAGCCTGTCCAGTGCCACTCGCACGGCGGCGTTCCTGTCCAACTTCACTGGCCGGGTCATCTCATTCCATCTCCGCTCGTTTCCTTCCGTCTCCCAGCCAGAAGGACCCTGCTCGCCTCGTCATAGTCGCGGTCACCGTCAACCTTGTTTAGTATAAATTTGGTGGGCAAGGGATAACCGAGTTACCCGACTCGGGTCGATCTCGAAGGAAGGCTATTCGGAGCTTTATCTATTAAATGATCGTCCAAATCACAAAAAGGGAAAATAAAATCCTAAACATTCTAAGCAATTGATTGGATGGTTGATTAACACTAATTCAACACTTAAAAACGAGCAACTAATTAGAAGCAAGATCAAATGACGAGCAATTAGCAAACTAGATCACCGGAGTCTCATGCCATAACCATAACGGGATGATAATCAATCGACATACGAAATAAACGAGCTACGAGCATTAGATTGCTAACCCTAGTCGTCTAACCGAGATCAACGAGCAATTAACGACTCTATCTACTCAAGCAAGCAATCAAATTCAAGCATTTCCTCCATCATCAATCAAATCCAAATTTACCCTAATGAACATTATAAGTAAAAGCAGAGCAAAAACCGAAGTAAAGAGCTTTAAAACTAAATACTCATTCTCCCATTGCATAGACGATGAAAAACGGAGTCAAAAGCTCGAAACTTAGAAGAAACCGAAGTCGCCGGAAAATCTCCCAGAAAATAGCATAAACTCCTAATTTAGATAGCAAAAATAAAACATAAACTAAGTTCCCAAAAGGGAAAAATGAAATAATGAGTAGTGGATCCCCAAAATCCAAAGGAAAAAATATATATATAGTGTATCTCAAAAAACACACACTAGGTGCACACACATTTGATGATTCAGCAGCTCACAGGTCTCGAAATCTTGTTCGCAGCGAGTTTTGGAGTAAAAATCAACTAAAAAGTGCATTTCGCAGCTTGCCAAATGAAGTTCGCTGCGAGTGTGGCTTAGTTGCCCCAAATGTGCGGTTGGCGCGACACGAATGAAGTTTCGCAGCGAGTGCGGGACTAAGGTTCACTAGACGCGTTGTCAGCTTGCGAAAACACTTTCGCAGCGAGTGGTGCCATGCACTGGTGGTGTGTTTGGCGGGTTGCGAAAGGCTTTTGGCAGCGAGTGCCGCCCTGGGTGATGCGTTGTTTGGCATCTCGCGAGCCGAATTTCGCCGCGAGTTCGCGTCCTTGGGCTGGGCACTTCTCTTTACTTTGTCTCTCAGGTGATGGTTCGGATGGCTTGATTGGGTCTTTGATGGTTAGGGTGGTTCGGAATAGCTCGAAAATGGCACAAATGACTCGTCTTCCTGGAATCGTAATATGGACCTACACAACATACCAAAGAGACGCGAAAACATGGAAAAATACTAAAACACATAACGAAAGCAAAAACACATAAAATACGATAAAATGGACCGATTGACACTCAAACTAACCTAAAAATGACTCGACTCAAGCACATAAAACACAATAAAATACCACAAAAACATAACAAACAAGCCTGTCCAGCGCC
>CACSLK010034598.1:15203115-15215126 GCA_902706635.1 Striga hermonthica
TTAGGCCCATATCTGTTATAAATCTGTTATAATGCTTCAATCACATACAAAATTAGGTCTGAATATATGAACTAAATTCATCCAAGGTAGTTTAGTCCCACAATATATTTATTCAAAACTTGTTGAGCCCAGTGACAGGCTCGTACATTTTGGAATCCTACATATCACAATATTATGCTTTGCAATTAGGTTTGTATAAAATATTTGGAAACAAAATTGTAAAATCTGCTATTTTGTATAAAATGCGCCGGAGAATTTTTGGGATTTTCTTAGCTCATATATTCAGAATTGAAAATTGCAAATGAAGTACGTACAGAGACGACAATATAAAGCCTACTCAGTCATGCATGACGACGACCTAAAACGACGCCGTTCATAAGCAACATTACGACGTCCAGGGGCGTAGCCAGGAAAAAAAACTACCCTGGGCTGACTTTTCAAGGAGAACTTGAAAGAAAAAATTATCCACGGCTATCTGATCGTCTTCTCAGGCATGAGTCTCCCGCCGGGTTGTGACTCGTGTGGGTTGGCATGCGGTCTAATAGCTTTAGAAGAGGTCTTACTCTATCTGTATGTTATGTTAGGTGTTCGTTTATTTTTTTTTTTTTAGTTTTCGGTTTGTTAAGCCCAGTTGCGTCTTGTTTTTAGTCTCCTTAAGTTTATGTTTTGCGGGTGTTTATATCTCCTTTATCGAGTTTGTACCTCTTGGTCACCTGTGTGATTCTAGAGGATTGGTTCAGGCTTTGTTCTAGTTCTGGTATTAGTTGACAAAATTTAACTTATATAATTTGATATTAAAAAGAAATAAAATATTAGAAAATAAATTTTCTTCGGGATACAATTGCTTCATGTTCATTACAAATATTTAAAGTGTGTTATAAAAATTTGTCTATACACCTTTTGCACCAATTTGGCAGCCATTGTTTTGCCTAGACGACCACTATATGGACACGAAAGATTAAACGACGTCTAGACGGATTAGGCGGCGTCTCCGTCTAAGTAGGCTAAGCGGTTGTGAAATTAGTCACGTCCAACTTGGGTACGGTGTCTAGTCACCATAATTTTTTTTTTAAAAAAAATTTGAATTTAATTTTAAAAATAATAAACATAATTTAATGTTTTTGTGTATAAAATACATATTAATTATATATTAAAATAATAATCATCCCATTAAAATTAATATTTTGTCCAAATATCTTATAATGTATACATAATGATAAAATCTAAAATAAATAAAAAAAAGTGCATCATTTTCATTATTAACTGTCTTCACATCATTCCCACATTAGAATTGACTGTAGGAGCTAAAACCAAATGCTAAATATGCTTAAATATTCATTAAACAAACTCTTGATAAACCTTACATATTGTGGAAATAAATTAAGTAGTGAAACAGGTGTAAGTCATAAATTATAACTATATAATTTCTTTAATGTAATTAAAATAAATATGCATTAAAAGAAATATATGTAAGAAATAACATTTTAGTTGATTAGTAGAACAATAGTCTTTTCATAAAATAAAAGATAAAAAGGATTAATGTGAGTAAGTGGAATCTAAAATTGTCCAATTAAGAAAACCGAGTCTTATTGTATTTTCGTTTGTCTCTCCCAATTGTACTTCAAAGAAAAAAAAAAAAAAAGAAAAAAATTGTTCAAGCACAAAAAGTTTTTTAAAGAGAAAACTGTCTTTGTCTGTATATTGGGTTGTAATCAACCTGGGCTGAGTTAATAAAAATACAGATTTTGTATTTCATTTTTTTTTTTTTTTATGAAACAAGCCTGGGCTGGAGCCCACCCCAGCCTTTGGGGTGGCTCTGCCCCTGACGACGTCGTTTAGTACTGAAACATAATAACCAAAGACGCAAAGGAAACGGCGTCGTTTATGAAGAAACGACGCCGCATGAACTTAAATGAAATAAGCACAAAAACAAAAAACGCCACACGATTCTAATGTAAAAGAAAAGACAAAAGATAGTCCATGCAAATATCTCATGCAATGCAATAAATTTGCTCCACCATTTGCAACACCCGCCCTTCAAGTTGGGCCAGGATGAACGACAGTCATGCCCAACTTGGACACAAAAGCAGCAAAGCGGGTGCCAGCAACAATCTTGGTGAAAAGGTCGGCGAGCTGGTGCAGAGAAGCAACAAAGAGAGGTAGAATGAAGCCTTGTTTCAATTTGTCTCTTACAATGTGGCAATCAATCTCCAAATGCTTCGTCCGTTCATGGAAAACTAGATTGGTTGTAATGTGCATGGCAACTTGATTGTCACACCAAAGTGGGATGGGAATGTGACAGAAACCTGAAACTCTTGTGCTAGGTAATGCAACCATATTAATTCAGACACAGTGGACCCCATGGCTCGATATTCAGCTTCAGTAGAGGATTTTGACACTGTATGTTGCTTCTTACTCTTCCAAGAGATGAGTGCATTACCAAGGAAAATGTAGACCAGTAATAGACCTTCTAGTGTCCTTGCAAGTGGCCCAATCAACATCACAATAATAAACAAGGGTGAAAGATGATGATTGAGAAGAATAGAAAAAACCAAAGCTGGTGATCCCTTTAAGTATTTCAATATATGCAAGGCTACATTCCAATGAGAATCATGTGGTGCTATGACAAATTGACTTAGTTGTTGTACATCATATGTCACATCAAGTCTGGTGAGCCCAAGGTACAACAATCTCTTTATAAGCTTCTGAATAACTCAGGTTCTGCCATGGCTGTCCCACTGTAAGCATCCAATTTAATTCCTAGAGGCAAATGTGTGGGAGATGGTGTACACTCCAGCATATTCAAGTCACTGAGGATGTCCATAATATATTTTCTTTGACACAAAGACACTTCCCTAGCAGTGTAAGCAAATTCACTGCCTAAGAAAAATTTATCAATTCCCAGATCTTTGATGGTGAACTGAATATCAAGAAAGTGCTTTAGACTTTGGATCATAGGCAAGATGAGCTTGTTAGTATCACATCATCAACATATACTAACAAAGTCAAGAAATCTAAACCCTTTTGTAGTTGTGAAGAGGCAATGATCATAACTGGACTGAATAAGTCCATATTGAGATAACTTATTGCATAACTCATGATTCCACTCTCTAGATGCTTGTTTGAGCCCATATAGGCTTTTAACCAATCTACAAACCTTGTCAGGTCCAACTTTGTCATACCCCAAAGGTGGTTGCATGTACACTTCCTCAGAAAGATTGCCATGGAGAAATGCATTGTTCATATCTGACTGGTGAATGGGCCAGCCCTTAAGGATTCTTGTGGCAATAAGAAACCTCACTGTAACCAATCGTGCCACTGGTGAGGAAATGTCAAAGTAGAGTATGCTTTCTATTTGGCTATATCCCTTAACTACTAGCATGGCTTTAAACCTCTCAACTGAACTATCTGCTTTCCTCTTAATCTTATAGATCCATTTGCTGCCTATTGCCTTCTTTCCATGTGGAAGTCCAGTTATCTCCCAAGTGTGATTAGCCTCTAAAGCATCCAACTCCTTTTGCATTGCCTCAACCCAAGAAGGATGTAAAACTGTTTGCTTATAGTGTACAGACTCCTTTTCGATTAACAAATTTGCGAGAAATTCCTTTGAGGCAGCCCATGATCCACTCCAAAGTTACAAGAGTAAAATTCCAATGGAGGTGGTCCATTTCCAATTACTGTGGTTGACGATTTTCCACAGATATAATCATGATGCCAATTTGGTGCCCCCTTGATCTGCTACTTCTCCTTAATCATGTAACATCTTCTTCATGAACTTTTGGTGGGGCTTGAACTACTTCAACCTCTAAGTGATCATCTTCAACTGCCTTGGGTATAACCACATTAACTGTATCTAGGGCTATGTAAGGGAACATTTCTATATAAAAAAAAAAAACACAACATATCTGGAGAAAAAACACTCTCCAGTGTCTACATTGTAGAGTTGAAACCCTCTTTTTTCTGGAGCAAAACCACGAAAGACACATTTGTTTCCTCTGGGTTCATACTTAGATTTGAAAGGATGAACTTCAGATGCATATGCCAAACATCCAAAAGGCTTGAGAGTAGCATAATCTGGCTGTTCTCCATAGATTCTCTCAAAAAGTGTGGTCCATTGTAAAAGAGCATAGGCAGTCTATTTATAACTTGAGTTGCAGCTAGAATAGAATAAGGTCAAATTTCAATGGCAGTTGTGCTTGGTATATTAATGCTCTCCCAATTTCAAGAAGTTTTCTATGTTTTCTCTCAACCACACCATTTTGCTGTGGTGTGTAGACACAGCTGGTTTCATGAATGATTCATTTTCCTTGAAAAAAAATTCTGTATTTCATTCCCCAAGAATTCTTTACCATTGTCTGTTCTCACCTTTTTAACCTTTGCATCAAACTGAGTTTCTATCATTCAGACAAAACTACTCAGCAACTTAGAGGCTTGTGATTTCTGATCCATCAAGAACACCCAAACACCCGACTATAGTCATTCACTATAGTCAAGAAGAAAGAAGTATCAGTTATATCTTCTTCTTTGCATGGTCACCATATGTCAGCATGGATCATCTCAAATATCCTGATAGCATGCATGGTGCTGCTTTGAAAAGAAGTCTGTGTTGTTTTGCCTTATGCCATATTTTTTCTTTTCTTTTCTTTTCTTTTCTTTTTGTTCGGGACGAACAAAGGTTCTAGTGTGGGGGAGTTGTTTGTCCCATTTTTGTGTCTTTATTTTGGGTTTATTTTCTCATTATTTTTCCCCACGTATAGGATTTTCGTAGTTTATTTGGTCCAATTCTGTGATTTTTCCGTTTTTCTCTTTAGCTTCGTTTTGTGCGTCTTTTTGCTGTGTTTTGCTTCGTGTTTTCTTCGTGTTTGTGTTTTCAGGAGGTAGGTTGTGTTGATCGAGGACGGGACTACTTGAGCTGAGACCGGGATATCAAGAAGACCCATTAACGTGCTCAAAATACTGAAGGAAAGACCGAAAAAACGGACCGAAAAGCTGCTCAGAACTTCTCGCGACTCGCGAGAAGGTCACGACTCGCGAGTCCAACAGAGCCGAAAAGACGAGTTCCGCGAGACGAGTCGCGACTCGCGAGTCCATGTCGCGACTCGCGAGACAAGTCGCGACTCGCGAGTCAGGTTGCGAGTTTCCCCCAGAAGTTAAATATTTTTCGAAGACGCGCGACTCGCGAGATGTCGCGACTCGCGACTCGGCAAAAGTGCAAGTCGCGACTCGCGACTTAAGTCGCGACTCGCGAGATAACCAGCGCGAATTTCGAGGTCGAGATTTTAACATCAGAATTTCGACCTAGACATGATTATTCACATTCCAGACTTCGTTTTTACACTTTTTCTCTATAGAAACTCATTCCTTTTCATACTTTAGCTATTTTGGATTGGTTTTGGAGATTAAAAACTATGTTTTCTGGCTTGGATTTGGATTGTTCAGTGGATTTGACATTGGGATTCTTTTATTAATCGTAAGTTCTTCTTTTCTCAATTGTGTGATTGATGATGATGGCTTGGGTTTTTATGAGTTTTGATGTTGAATTCCATATGAGTAGCTAAATCCATATGCTAGGGATAGGGGATGATTGATTAGGTTCGATTATAATTGCTTGTTCTTAATTGTTCATATCTATTCAAGTTGTTCTTATTATACGGTTAGTAGATTGATCACCTTTCTAACCTAATTAATCAACGTGTAGAACCGAGAGGGGAGACGTTGGTCGATATAGGCTTGTTTAGAGTAGGCTTGTTCGTAATAGTATTGTCTATGAGTTGTTGGAATTGATAGTTGATCGTGTACGTTCACTCTCTTGTTACGAAGAGTTATTGAGAGTGAGTCTCTGGACGAGAGACGATTCAAGTCCTTTAACCGAGCAATTGATTGCTGGTAGTTATGTTAGAACCGAAAGCAATTATCCCCAATTCCCTAGCTCTTTAATCAATTGAGTTTATTCACTTGCTATTTAATTTGTTTGCATTAGTTTTAAATCTTAGCTGATAATTAAAACCCCAATTATTGAATAAAGTGTTTAGGAATTTTTCTTTTCTTTCTCGTGATCGAATAATCGTACAATTAAATCCGGCTAACCTTCCTTGCGATACGACCCGAGGAACGAATCTTTCGATTCTACTCCGGTAAAAAATACTCACAACAAAATTAAAATTCTTGGTCACCAAGTCCTTAAAGAACTTACCATATGATGGCATATTCTTAATCACATCCAGGAGCGGTAAGTTGACATTCATTTTGGAGAGCATGCTGAAAAGATCTCGGAACTGTTACTCTTGCTTCTCGTTCCTAAGTCGGTCCGGAAAAGGAATGCGCGGCTTGTACGGATTCGGCGACTTATGTAGCACCGGCTCGTCTGTCGCCTTCCCGGACTCTGCTTCTTCAATCTTCTCCGAATGAGTCTCTTGTTCCTCGGGCTTGGGCATCTGCACCTTGTTGTCCACCTCCTTCCCACTTCTGAGAACTGTGATAGCTTTTGCTTGCTCGGGCTGACTAGGTAACTTGTCTTTGTTCATTTTAGTCTCAATTGTACCGACCCGAGCGGCCAGTTGGCCCAACTGTGTCTCAATGCGCTTGATGGAGGCGTCCTGATTGACATCTCGCTGCTCTCTGTTCGCCATAAGCTGTAGGATCTTGGCAACGTCGTCTTGGAGGTTCTAGCTCGACCCCACTTCTGGTCCCCTCTGCTGCTGTTGTGGCTGCTGTGGCTGGTAGTTCGGTCGGGGCACAAAATTGGGTCGAGGTTGTTGCTGCATAAAGTTCGGACGGGGTGGTTGAAGGGTGTTCGAGTTGTTTGACCACGAGAAGTGTGGGTGGTTCCGCCATCCTGGATTGTACGTATTGGAATATAGATCATTGACTGGTCGGCTTTGATATCCTTGTAAGGCGCTGGCATCCGCATACTGCTCCCCAGAATCCTGCTCGAATGATGAGGGGCATACTTCGGACCTATGCCCTGGGACTCCACACGCCCCACATGTATCAACAACGAAAGTATTAACCGGCTGGGATCCTCGTGCGGTAAGCAACCTCATTTGCTCAGTAAGCTCAGCTAACTGTTGGGCCACCATATCATTGCCTGTACTGACCTCGTTCACTATTGCTCTTCTCCCTCGAGTGCTCTTCTGCGACGAGTTAGTGCTCATCGTCTCAAAAATCTCAAACATCTCCTCGGTTGTCCTTGCTCCGATATCACCTCCTGCCGCGTTGTCGACCATATACTGCAAGTTCTGGTGGAGGGAATCATAGAAGCAGTTCATGAGTAGCCCCGGAGAGAGGTTGTGATGGGGGCACTGCCGTTGGAGATCCTTGAACCGCTCTCAAGCCTCATGAAGAGACTCATTCGGTAGTTGAGCAAATGAGACGATCTGTGACCGAAGCTCCTGGGTCTTTTGATGAGAGTAGAACCTCCCAATGAATTTCGAGTACACCTCGGTCCAAGTGGTAAGAGAACCAGGTGCAAGCGTCATGAACCAGGCCTTGGCCCGATCCTTCAGTGTCTCAGGAAAGCACCGCATCTTCAACTGCTCGTCATTAAGCTCACCGAGAGGGAAGGTGTTAAGGACGTTGTAAAATTCTCGAATGAAGTTGAGTGGGTCCTCGCTTGGAAGCCCGTGGAATGCCGACAGCTGATTGTAGTGAATCATTTTGAGCTCGTAGTTTCGTGCAGCGTCCGGCAAGTGGATGCATGAAGTGACTGGCCCGATAACTGGCTGGGCCAAAGTTCGGAGGGTGTTACGGGGAGCTTGTTGTTGTCGTTCACCCATTTCTAGGTTGCTGCCTTCTGATGATTTTGGAGAATGTTCGTCTTCCCCTTGCGATTCCAGAGTGAGCTCTTCCAGCAGCTCCCTCAAGCTCTCGTTAACTGATTTGTTGATCGGCGATAGCAGTTTGCGTCCACTCCTGGTATGCATACACTAAGACCAACAAGGTTACGAGCACCAATGATAGACAAAAGAAAATAAAAAAGAGAAATCAAAAGAAAACGAAGAACTAACACCTAACAAATAAAAAGAAAGCAAGAGAAACACGAAAAATAAGCGAATAGGCGCACAATTAAAGTCCTAAACCCTCCCCGGCAACGGCGCTAATTTTGTTGTGAGTATTTTTTACCGGAGTAGAATCGAAAGATTCGTTCCCCGGGTCGTATCGCAAGGAAGGTTAGCCGGATTCAATTGTACGATTATTCGATCACGAGAAAGAAAAGAAAAATTCCTAAACACTTTATTCAATAATTGGGGTTTTAATTATCAGCTAAGATTTAAAACTAATGCAAACCAATTAAATAGCAAGTGAATAAACTCAATTGATTAAAGAGCTAGGGAATCAGGGATAATTGCTTTCGGTTCTAACACAACTACCGGCAATCAATTGCTCGGTTAAAGGACTTGAATCGTCTCTCGTCCAGAGGCTCACTCTCAATAACTCTTCATAACAAGAGAGTGAACGTACATGATCAACTATCAATTCCAACAACTCATAGACAATACTATTACGAACAAGCCTACTCTAAACAAGCCTATATCGACCAACGTCTCCCCTCTCGGTTCTACACGTTGATTAATTAGGTTAGAAAGGTGATCAATCTACTAACCCTATAATAAGAACAACTTGAATAGATATGAACAATTAAGAACAAGCAATTATAATCGAACCTAATCAATCATCCCCTATCCCTAGCATATGGATTTAGCTACTCATTTGGAATTCAACATCAAAACTCATAAAAACCCAAGCCATCATCATCAATCACACAATTGAGAAAAGAAGAACTTACGATTAATAAAAGAATCCCAATGTCAAATCCACTGAACAATCCAAATCCAAGCTAGAAAACAGAGTTTTTAATCTCCAAAACCAATCCAAAATAGCTAAAGTATGAAAAGGAATGAGTTTCTAGAGAGAAAAAGTGTAAAAACGAAGTCTGGAATGTGAATAATCATGTCTAGGTCGAAATTCTGATGTTAAAATCTCGACCTCGAAATTCGTGCTGGTTATCTCGCGAGTCGCGACTTAAGTCGCGAGTCGCGACTTGCACTTTTGCCGAGTCGCGAGTCGCGACATCTCGCGAGTCGCGCGTCTTCGAAAAATATTTAACTTCTGGGGAAACTCGCGACCTGACTCGCGAGTCGTGACATGGACTCGCGAGTCGCGACTCGTCTCGCGGAACTCGTCTTTTCGGCTCTGTTGGACTCGCGAGTCGTGACCTTCTCGCGAGTCGCGACCATCTCGCGAGTCGCGACACTGACTCGCGAGTCGCGAGAAGTTCTGAGCAGCTTTTCGGTCTGTTTTTTCGGTCTTTCTTTCAGTATTCAGAGCACGTTAATGGGTCTTCTTGATATCCCGGTCTCAGCTCAAGTAGTCCCGTCCTCGATCAACACAACCTACCTCCTGAAAACACAAACACGAAGAAAACACGAAGCAAAACACAGCAAAATGACGCACAAAACGAACTAAAGAGAAAAACGGAAAAATCACAGAATTGGACCAAATAAACTACGAAAATCCTATACGTGGGGAAAAATAAAGAGAAAATAAACCCAAAATAAAGACACAAAAATGGGACAAACACCTCACAAGATTGAATAGTTCTTTCTTCTTGTTCTGTGTATTTTCCTTTAAGAAATTGAAGATATTTCATAGTGTTGATGTTGGCATGGTCAAGGTATTGATGCCATTGCTTCAAGGAAAAATCATAACTTACAGCATTAGTGTGCACATTGTTGTCTTTACTTAGAATGTACAGATTTTCTTTTGAAACTCCTTGTCCCAGTGATTGTCCACTATCATAGTGATTGAAGTAGCAAGAGGTAGCTGAAAAAAAAAAAGCATTACACTTTCTCATCTGAGCATAACTGGCTAACTGATAGTAAATTGTATTTGAATCTAGGAACAAACAACACATTATGCAGTGTTAGGTTTTTATTCACAACAACTTTCCCTGCAACATTCACTCTCTTGCTTGATCCATCAGGCAGGAAAATAGTGGCAGCATCATTCAAAGTGTATGTATTTCTCATTAAGCTTGAATCCCCACACAAATGTCTACTAGCTTCAGTATCTATAATCCAATCATCACTTCCAAATTTTCAGCAATTGTCAGAGCAAAATGTATCTCATTATTTTTATCCTTTCTTCGAAAGCTCACCATTTATGCAAAATCCACTTTGTTTTCTGCAGTTTCTTTTCCTTTTATGAATTATGTTAAATCCTGCAGCTGCTTGACAATAATAGAGAGATCACTTTCCTTTGAGCTTCTCTTATCAATCATAGACTCTCTTCAATCCTCATTATCATCACACATTTCAACATTATTAGCATAATTCAATCCATGTGTTTTCAGCTCCTTATACAACTCAGGGACTCCATGTATTTTGAAACATTTGGACACCGTATGTCCTCTCATTCCACACTTGTCACATATTAGTTTAGCCATTTCCTCTTTGCTCAACGTGGTAAAACCTCTACCACCTCTTCCACTAGGCAAATTTCCTCCCCTAACACCAAAACCTCTTCCTTGACCACTCAAGCCCCTGCCATATCCCTCAGATCTAACATTCATAGCCATATTATCAACTCTGTCAAAGGAATTCATCACATTTCTTTGCCTTTCTGCTGTAAGCACCATTGAATAAGCCTTGTCAACACTTGGAAATAGATCAATCAACATAATCTGATTCTTCAAGTTGTCATATCCTTCATTTAATCCCATTAGAAATTGTATAAGTTTGTTTTCAGCTTCATTTTTAGCTACTAATCTTCCTTTTTCACAAATGCAAGACTGAGTGGGAACAACACATGCATACTCATCCCACAACCTTTTCAGTTTGCTGAAATACTCCATCACAGTGCAATTTCCCTGAACTAAAGTACTGATTTCTCTCTGCAATTTATATTTCATCGGTCCATTATTTTCAGCAAATCTCATACACACCTCATCCCAAAGATCCTTAGCAGTTTCTGCATAATTAAATGATTCAACAACATCTTTAGACATAGAACTCAAAATCCACCATAAAATCATCCAATCAACCTTTTTCCATTCATTGTAATCATCACTATCGACGTCAGGGACAGAAATTTCACCATTAATGAAGCCAAGCTTTCTCTTAGCTCCAAGTGCTATCATCATCGATCGACGCCACGATAGAAAGTTACTTCTAGTCAATGGATGTGAAACGAGCACCAAACCAAGATGATCAATCCATGGAGGAAGAAAGGATCCTGATTGCCTTGACACACACCAGATCCACCGGCATTCTCACGCAACATTGCCATGAATCAACAATCAACAAGTTTTCCCAGAATTGCTTGTTCTAGATACCATGTAAAATCTGTTAATTTGTATAAAATGCGCCGGAGTATTTTTGGGATTTTCTTAGCTCATATTCAGAATTGAAAATCGAAAATAAGTACGTACAAAGACGACAATATAAGGCCTACTCAGTCATGCATGACGACGACCTAAAACGACGTCGTTCATAAGCAAAATTACGACGTCGTTTAGTACTAAAACATAATAACCAAAGACGCAAAGGAAACGTCGTCGTTTATGAAGAAACGACGCCACATGAACTTAAACGAAATCCGAAAGCGCAAAAACAAAAAACGCCACACGATTCTAATGTAAAAGAAAAGACAGAAGATAGTCCATGCAAATATCTCATGCAATGCAATAAATCTGCTACACCATTTGCAACAAAAATTGGTTTGGAAAGTGTCATAAATAAATTTTTCATCACACATTATTGTCTCCCATCAATCTTCTCTTATAACCAAATTTGTCTTGAATTTAAATATCACACAAATTCTTCTTTTCTTACTTCATTTTAGAGTAAAATGCATTTTTAGTCCTGTATGTTTCACTAACCTAACTTTTTCATCCTCTTCGAATTGCATTTTATTTATTTTCGTCACGTATGTTTGCAAAAAGGTTACAAAAAGATCCTTTTTGCAAGAAAAATGCCCTTTATATTTTGCAAAAAAAAAAAAAATCTAATTTC
>CACSLK010034598.1:15238038-15248908 GCA_902706635.1 Striga hermonthica
CGGAGACTCCTCATAAAAAACGGGCGGACCGTCGTAAATTGGCCCATCCACGTGATCTTCGTCAAAGTCGGGAAAGTCAGCGCAAAACGGGCCCACCCCTGGACTAAATTCGCTGCCAAAATCAGTCTGTACTGGCCCAAATAATAATAATAATAATAATAATAATAATAATAATAATAATAATAATACTTATATCTATTCTGCATCACTAATGGTACAACTTAACCTAGTTTAATTCTTGGTTTTTTCATCTAACAATGTTAAACATTTTTATAATTTCTTGCATTGTTGTTCCCACGCATGAAACTTACAATGGGATGCTTGTTACATATTTTTATAATTTCTTGCATTGGTGTTCCCTGAATGAAACTTACAATGGGATGCTGGACAAAAATGAAGACAAAATTTTGTTTGTGGCATAGAAATATTTTCCATTTGTTTAATAATTAAAACTAGTTGATAGATATATTTTAATTTTATTTTATAAATTTTAATAGTATCATATAAAATGACATTCTTTACTAAAACTACTCTATTTATAACAAAATAAAATTAGATTGTGAAGGGAAGAAACATGCTCAAAGGAATTCACTTAAAAGAAACAGGGAATTCAGACAACTCATTTGCGGTGTGTCCAGTTCACTAGATCCAAATTAGATCGCAAGTTTTATTTCCTCTATTGGATAGTAAGATCATGGATAATTTCCGGAAAAGAAAAGGAATAATAATAATAATAATTAAAGTCTTCCCAATGGTTGATTCTATTTTGCCTATTTCCATTACCTACTAATGTTGTTAATTAAATTTCAATCAAAGCCCTCAAAATTTCTAAGTTTTATGCATAGTTCCAGCTTTTTGTGACTTCTTGAAGTGCCATAGATAACAAAAAGAAGACTGTTAAGTTTGTAACTTGAGGACTATAATTGTAAATTATAAATATATTTGTCAAACGACTTTTTTTCTCAATGGACAGTTAAAATTGACAAAATGAGCCAAATGCCAGCAACATGTAAACCACAACAACATTATCCTACAACTACATTTGGTTGCCATTATGATTATTTCCTTTTTCATGCCTTAAGTTATTTACAGAATCATTCCCCATCATTCAGTAACAGAGTATCAAAATTATGACCGAAAACAGTGTGTCTCACAAACTTTTATGTTCATGCATACCAAATTGTTACTATGCTACTGCCATCAATATCAATTAAAACGACGAGAATGCAAATTCACAAAGAAAATCTCAAACCGATTAGTGACTCACAACCTGATTCTATAACATTTAAGTGCTACAGATAGCAGATATGGTGTATTATAGATAGAGGACATGGTTGAGCCATAAAAATAAAAATGATAAGTTTGTTATATATATAACTAAGATGAACATTCGACCATGAAAAAAAATTAGCATAAGCCATAAGGAAATTAAGCAAAAGAATCACTTTAAGCCAAGAATGAAATCAGGAATCATAAAACTATCAGTGTTTTCTTAAGACATTACGTAAGTTGAGTCTGCTTTTTTAAGTGAATTCCTTTCTGGTTCTTCCCTTCACAATCTAATATTTTCCATTTGTTTAATAATTAAAACTCATTGATAGATATAATTTTATTTTATTTTATAAATTTTAATAATACCATATAAAATTAAAAGCACAGTATAAAGTTACTATATAATACATATCTTCACTAAACTACTTTATTTATAACAAAATAAAAATATGTGGCCATAAGGAAGTTATATTCTAGAGTTTAGATTATAAATTTGAAATTTTCTACAATCTTAATTAACATTTTAGTAAATATTTAGTACATGTTTTAGTAAATAAATTATAGATTGAAACATTCTACAATCATAGTTAAAATTCTAGTAAAAAATCATTAGAAAATTTTGAATAACAGAGATCTTTTTTTAACTTATCTTCATGGCCCCTATTTGGAATTCCCTTCCATTTTTCTCTTGTCAATATTTGAGCTAAATTAAAAATGATGCATTGAAAAATAATATAGATTATTTGATTTGTTATGTCTTAAAAATGCAGATGTTAAATTATACAAAGTGTTTGTGCACGTCCTCCACCAATATATAGATGTACTGCGATACTTGGCTTGTGTGGCTTCACTGTAACTCCAGGCCGATGCTCTCAACTGTGCTTCGATTACTTTGAGGGCACTAATCCCTATTCACATTGTGACCAAAACTCTGGAGATCAAGACCCATTTTGTTATTGTGAACATGATTGTTTCTAGCGATAAATTTAATTTAGAACTAAAAAATAGAGGTTAGTGATAATCCACCAACAAAATTTTACACTTATTCATCACTCTCACAATTATATACAGAGTATGTAGAGATCACAAATATAACTATCAAATATAATTCTTCACAATACTTCTATCGTTGCTTTTCTATAATTGGTCTCTGGTGCTCGTGCGAAAACAAAATTATTTAAATTCACAGATTATTTATATAACATGAACTATAAAAAACTGACGCGCCTTGTCACCAACACCACCAGCAATGAATATCGGAAAAGCCAACATTAACATACATCCACATGCCGCTCATTCAATTAAAATTAGGCAACATTGACCTTTTATTTGGGATTTGTTCACTCTACTCTATTCGTGCACGTCATAATAGCATATCTGAGCTCGTCTTTGCTCAGGGAGGTCCGCACAATTACCTGTGCAAGTAGTTTCGTTACTCGATTGTTGGGAATTATGACAACATAAAGCAAACAACCTAAAACATCGATGCATGTGTTTCAGAAGTATTTTTCTCTAGGTCTAAAGGCAATGAGAGCTTCTTTCAACGAATTGTACTGAAAATAATTAGGAGTAATAAGGTACTATCACCTCCTGTACTCTATTTCCTGCTCGAGCAAGCAACTTGTACTGGTTTTCGAACAATGAGGCCATATAGACCTGCAGAAAACATTGGACTTACAGGCTTAATACCAACCGGAATATTTACAGCATAAGCTTCACGGTTTTCGTTCTTTGATTTGTATAATCAATTGCAGAACTATTAAAAAAAAAACTTGAGGGATAATTTCTTTTTTTTTTTTTAACTTATTGTCTTTCAAAATTACAAATATCACCTTATGGTAATACAAACACTGTCATGGGATTTCCAGTCTCTTGATGAGTATACCATTACAAGTGGCAAGTGGTAAGATTAAATATTCAAGGGTGTAATTGCAATGTTTAAGGGAAAGCTACGGTTCTTATAATATAAAACCTCAAGGTTATTTTAAAAAATTAAACCTCACAGTAATACCAGCTAACCAAATTCACCTGAAATGTAGGAGCCAAACCAGGGCTTAAAAAGTAACGTCCTTTCGACACGGATTGAATTCCATCAAATTGCTGTAATTCTTTGATGAGTGACTCCACATCAGGCCACTACACAATTTTGTAACGAAAATATTTGACAAAATTAGCCATGTTTCTGATAAAGGAAACCGGAGTTGCGAAAAATGCAATGGAGGTATCGATTAAATATTTCAAAATGAAAACCTTAGTATCTGCCTCAGCCGCTTCAAGTCTACCATCCGAAGAATTGTGATCGCTAACAACAGCCTCCAGCGCCTCCATCAGTGGGTCTGGCTGCCAAATAATAGAATAAAAAACATGTTGTTTCCATTACAGTTTTCTTCTCTGGTGATATAATGTCGTAGGACATGGTTAAGAGTTTACCGTGATTCCCTTCAAAGACAAATATATACGTTCAAGTGAAAAATCCAATTGGTGAACTTTTGCATCAACCGTCTGAAAAAAAAAAAAAAAAAAAAGCATAAAAATTGAAGTACTAAAAACATCAATTTCTTATAATATGACCATAATCTCTTTTCTTCGGGAAAAAAAATTGCCAATAGAATGCACAACCAGGACCCTAAAACTTACGCTATAATTATTTAAAAGATCTCATAATATAGTTTTTGGAGCATGTCAGAAGAAGATTTCACTTCGAAAATAACTAGTTTGAGTGTTTGGATAAAACAAATCGGTGGAGCTTTCAACTTGTTGCTGAGGGGCGATTTTATTATTAAAATAATCAAAAGTAGACAAGGTTGTAACATATATCTTATCTCATGAAAAGTAAGAAATCTCCCAACCATAAAACAACCAGCTTATACGCATCTAAAATCTTATTTGGCTTCAAAAAACATTTTTGAAAACCAACCGCAAACACTATTTCCAGATTTGAAAGATTTCATATAAACACCAGAGCCAGCATACCTGGCCAACTTGAAAGTATGACGAAAGATCCAAGGTGGCATCCCACGAAACTTCTGACTGATGAATTAGTGCTGGTACCCCCCCTTCAACCTAGATTTGAATACCCATATCACGACTCAGCAGTTAGCCATTACGAAGCTTCATTTTTGGAGCTTCAATATTCACAAATTATAACTAACCGTCAAAGAAATTATACACCGGCGGTCATATGAAATTTGATTAACCTACCTCGACAAAGATACCAAAATATGTGACCTTTGTAATGCAACACTTGACTACATCTCCAACATTTAGTCGTGCCTGTAAAATAGAATAGCATTAAAGGTCAAGAAGCTAAATTTGTTATTTGTATAATGCAGATATGGAAGCCAATGCCTCTATAACAGGAAAACATGACAACCTCTAGAAATTATTTCGATTGCTTTGAAATTCAAATCAACTATGTCAATTTCATATATAGGACCCTCTGCCCCAATCATCTAATCACTCATGTCTGAGATACTGATGAAAATGCATATCAATAAGAAACTTAAGTTGGATAACAGTCAAACCTGACTCAATGCACCAAAAATTACTAAAAGTAACAACTCCCAGTTGGAAAGAATTTGTTACCATGAGACTCCTCTTCATTTTGGCCGATTCTTCTTTCTCTCTTGGTTTGAAGGACATTATTAGCCTCTGGGAATTTCTGTCAGCCAATACTACACCCACTTTGATTTTCTACTAGCAAACAGGTACTAGATAAGTATAACAAAAGTTAAAATCAAACGGAGTATTCAATTGGGATTTCTAAAAACTTTTTAAGACTTTAGAAATCCTGGTGTATTCAATTTACATTTGTTAAGACTTTTAAAGACTTATAAAAGTCTTGAGTTATTCAATTGAGATTTTAAAATATCTTACAAAATCCCTGAGGTATTTAACTTATTTAAGACTATGATTTGTTAAGACTTTTTAAGATTTGGTGGGATTTCTAAAGAAAAAACCTTATGTGAAATCCCACTTCACCCACCTCCAAACTTAAGATTTCACAGTAATCCTCCAAAATCTTAAAATCTTACAATATCTCAAATCTTTAAAACGTCTCAAAATGTCACTTGAAATCCCAATTGAATACACTAATAGTCCTGGAAAATAGTTGTCAAACCTGACCAATAAAGGATGATAAGAATTTGAGTTTCTCTTGATCATAAATCATGAGTAGATCCTCAAGTTTCATATCCGGTGTTATTGCGGTGTCAGGTTTAGGGCCACTTTCTGGATCTAATGTCGGCTCAGAGGTATCGCCCATGCTGATAGCTTCATTGTTTCCAATTATGCCAAGGTTTTGTCTGTAATTAGATGGGTCTAAACCATTTCTTCTCAACCATGACTCAAAAGCTACAAACTTCCACCGCGCACCAAGGTTGCGGTGAGGTAGAAATCCAGTCAAGGAACCAAAGGATACCTGTAGTGGAAACTGAATGGTCAAAAAGAATTTTTCTGATGTTAAACTAGAACACTAAGATGTTGTTTGTTTAAGTTCAAAGCACCTTTTAACATACTTCAATGAGTCAATGACTATAAGCTCTGTAAAAGGGACTGGTTTATCCAATATATATAAATACACACAAACACACCACACACACACACATACACACACACATATATATAAGCCTAAAAACTACAATGTTAAAAAGCTTATATGTTGTTTCAGAAAAGGTGGGATATCCCGACTCCTCAGATGATGATATAGCTTTCGCAACATCGTTATAATAGATAATTTTAACTAAAATGCCAAAATTTAACATCTTATCCCTTGTAAAATTTTATTTGTGGTGCAAACAAAGAAATGGCTTAGTTTCAAAATAAAGATCAACACCATCTTAGCTCTAAGATGCTTTAAGGATAAAACTTCCTCTAATTTCTATAAATATACCAAGTTAACTCACAACAAATCCTCCAGTACTGGAGCTAATCAGTTCAACTTCTTCTCTTTCCCCTGTCTGGACCATCTTTTCGGCCCTGGTCCAGTCTCCCTCCTCATGTTCCTACAAAAGCACACAACAATCAATCAGAATCCAATATAAGAAACTTCTCCATTGCCTGATGCGTTGGTCGCTAACCTTAACGGGTGAATTTTTTACGAAGTTCTCAAGTCCTGAGGGATTTCCAAAGCTTTCAGGATTTTTGGGAACCTTCTGAGATGTTGCTTTACTCGGGCGATCTAATCTATAACACAAGTATAATAGTATAAAACAATCAATTTTAAATACCCACAAAGACACACACACACACACACACACACACATAGAGAAAGGGGGAGAAAGCACACAACCGTTTTGGTTTTTTACTAAGCACAGAATCCATAGGCATTGAATTGATACTTCCAGAAGATCCATCAGTAGCAAATGTTTCTCCTCCAGACGACACATCTGCCTGTAATTCTTCAAAAGGAACCAAGAATTTATTCAAGCATAATATCTTCAATTTCCCTACAGCTTGCCTTATATCGTAAATAGCTTAACTGCAAACTAATCAAACTACCTCCTGCAGACGGCTCATCCACTTCAGAATCTTTTTTAACAGTTTCCTGGAACTGATTGGCATTGCCTCCATATGCAGTCACTATCTCGGAAGTAATGAATTCGTCCTCAGTGACAATAGCATTGAAGTTAGACTCAGTGAGATCCTCCGATGAATTTTGTTCTCTCTCCTTATTGAAAGTAATGACCTTATTCTCATCTTCAATTTCAAAACTAGAATCAGATTGACCGTTCGCTTCATTACTTATGGTCATTGGCTCGGGCTTTTTCAACAGTGTGATATCACTAAACCTCTCCTTTTGCATCTCCTCCCCCATTCTCAGAGACAAGTTTGGTTTCATGCCAAACCTATAAGTTTTTTTCCCATTGGCACCATCAACGTCCTCATTAACCAAACTTGGCTTTCGCAAAATAACATTGGGCACGCTGCTTTTGGCCTCGTCCGCAGATTTTTTCTCTGGCCGGGTAGAGTTTTCATCATAGGCTTTTGACATTTTATCAGTTGCCTCAAACTTGATACCTTTCTTTGGAACAGGACGAAGCAAACTCAGCCCTTGTGTTGATAATGCCGACTTCTTTTCATTAGACAAATTTACAGGTCGGCCAGATTTCTCAATATCAGCTTCCAAAATTTTGTTAGTCGCCTCGAACTTAACACCTTTCCTTGGAACAGGACGGACCAAATTTAGTCCTTGTGTCGATATTTTAGACTTCTTTTCATCAGACAGATCAAACGGGATATCAACTATTTCATCACTCGATGACTTGCCCTTCCGTCCCTTCCGTTTATAAAATAGCTTCTCAATTTCCAAATAAGACAAATCCGGATTCAACTTCCTCCCCATTATCTGAAAAATCCAAAATCAACTTAAGAAAACATTGAATTGCAGAATAATGCAGCTAACTGAATACAGAAAGCCCATCTAATCATATCCTAAAACAAGCAAATTAAATAACAGAAACGTTATCCAAAGTTCCAATGAACAAGGCAACACTACATTCTCTCACTCAACGCCTAAGAAACAGCAACATAAAAGAACACCTGTAATCTTTTGTTCGCAAGTTCCAGATTACAAAGTACCTTTGCCATGGTGAGTTCGGGGTCCTCCCCAGTCATTCTACCGAATTTAAGCTCCATTCGATCCCACTCGTCCAGCTCGGGTTTATCTTTTGATGCAAGAACCAGAGTATTTCGAGGTTTTCTGATAGGAAACCTCAGAATTTTAGAGCTCCTACCAATGCCATTAATGGAGGGCTGCGAGAAGAATTGAAGCGCGGAGGAACTATTGGCGGTGGTGCTTGTGCCAAGACAGAGACTGTCCATTCTTGAGAAGAAGCTCATCGGATAAGATTTACAAACATTGAAAAACCAAATCGTAGGTTTTTTGTGCTGTGGGTTTGCTTCCCCTGCAAAAAAATTCTGTGCTTCCAAATGCTGGGAAGAACAAGGATGTTATGGTGTTATCAAATTATCTTCAAGGAGGTGCGAGTGGATAAAATGTGGGTTTACACCTAGTATTCGATGTTGTGCACGTGCACGAACTCTAGTAAAATATTGTTAGGAATCTATACTCGTATAAAAAGTTTGTTGAAAAAATAATGAAATATAAAATTTGACTAAATAAATAAATTCTTTGACTTACTAATTTAAGAAATTATTTGAAAACCAATTTAATATTTTTCTTTTAAAGTTTAAAACTTTAATCTCATATATGACACAATGTTTATTTGAAATTTATTTAAATATTTTATAATTAATTACATCAATAAATAATATTAATTTAATTAAATACTTATCATTAAGAAAATATTACTTTTATTAGTGCTACAATAATGATAATGAAACTACGTGAAATTAAATTTTAGAATAAAACAATATTAAAGTAGTATTATGAATAATAATAAGTAAAATTATTATTTATGTATAAAAAAACAAATACATGTTTTAAAATATTATTTATAATAATATAAATGGGTCAACGGGCAAATAGAGTTTTTTTTTAAAAAAAAATGTTATAAGATACAAACTCGCATGTGCATCACACGGGATGCTTACTAGTATGTATAAATATTCTAGTTAAAACTATAAGTAAAATAATATGTATATCACATTTCATAAATATGTTCATTAGTAGAAATAAACATTGTAATTATGAATTATTTTAATTATACATCAATCAATAAATAAATTGCATAAAATGTAATGACGAATATGACTTTTTTTAACAAATTTCAAATATTATGACCCATTAATTAGTTTAAAATATTAAAATTACATCCTACGGTAAACAAAAAATAATAATAAAAAAAAAAATAATAATAAAAAAAAAATGAGGCTAAACTGTTCAAGATCGACAACAGTCATACACTCATGTTGCAACGCCGATCATGATCAAACTGTTCGAGTCTCAAACATCTCACTATTATTGCAACATGTTGGAATATCACTTGTGAGTGTCCCACATTGATTCTACAGGGAAAATGAGTCTAGTATATAAGCCTAGTGGGCTACTCCTCCCATTACCAATTGGTTTTGGGATGGAACCTCACTAAGGTGCATCTAGGCTCACCCTCTTATGGTGCGCCTTCATCTGGTGGGACCGCACTCTCTTCCCCATTCTAATACAACCTATAAAAAATATCTATATATATAATTGTAGGCTATCTAATCAATGCAAATCATAAAAAAATTTCAATCAAATTTTCGAGTAATATAGAAGAAGCCTTTCATCTACGTTTGGTAAAATTAGCTGATAAGCTAGTTTATAGCTTATTAGTAATTTTTGAAATTATAGGAACTCCAAAAATAAATAATCTTAGTAGTGTTGAAAAAACAAATTTGAATGTTCAAATATTCTTTTCTTTTAGATTCAATTCCTTCCGGAATAGCAATGTAGTAGGTCATGGGTTAGCGCTGTGTATTGAGGTTTTTCGATATTTGAAATGAACATCTTCTATTTCGATTGTGCAATTAATTCTCCGGGTGAAAAAATATTAGACATTCCATTTTCTGAAACCAAGACCTTTGATATAGCTTATGAGTTATAGCTGAAAAACTAACTTATAAAATAAAAATATTTAGAAAATTAGCTGATAAGCTAGTTGGAATAACAAAAATTAACTAGCTTATTTGAAAAGTTAACTAAAGAAGTTTATCAAATAAGCTCGAACTTTTTAAAAAAGCTCGTCCTACCAAACAAGACTTATCTGAATACAGTGAGCTTATAAGCTAACCAAATAAATTATAAGATAGTTTATTTGTCAACCAAACATATGTCTTACATGAATTTAGTTTATAATTTTTTTAAAAGATTTTATTATATTATAGTAACTACTAATCACGTGTCAAAGTTACATACATATAAAAAAATCTATGAATTTTTTTTCTTTAAGATATTTATTCTACAATATATATTATTACTTTCATCTTATTTAGATTTTTTCTGTAATATTAGTTAATTAGTTTTAGTGGCCTAATCAAAACACTTAAAATTACATAAACTATTGTTATAATAATAATAAAAATATTTGTAGTTTTTTTAATTAATTAAGTAGTTATGGTCCTTCTAAATTACAAAGTATCCATTACATTTTATATCATCAATATAACGATTTATAAGTAACTTAACAATTTATATTTCTATAGTTTATTTACTTATATTCAAAATATTAAAATGTGATATGTCTATTATTCAATTTAAAATTTTATGTATTATTTACATATATCTCTTTATTATTGTTGCTGAGCTGCTCTCTGCACTAGTTACAGCTTCCTTTAACTCAGGTCAGTTATCTGGGATGAAACTTTCTAAAAATGGCCCACCAATATCTCACCTTCTTTTTGCGGATGATTCATTGTTCTTTTGCAAAGCTGATGTTGGACAGGCTAATGCTCTTTTAAATCTTCTGGATAAGTATAGACTGTTCACTGGGCAAAAAGTTAACATCAATAAATCAGCTATCTTCTACAGCAAGAACACCCTGCCATTTTGCAAAATAGAATTGGTGCAGCACTACAAGGCATCACTGCTCATAAATCAACTAGATATTTGGGATTGCCCTTGGGAATTGGCAGATCAAAGAAGGATGCATTCCAATAT
>CACSLK010034598.1:15256228-15279348 GCA_902706635.1 Striga hermonthica
ATGTATTTTTTTGTGAATGAGTCTAATGGTAATACTGTCTCACAAAATAATTTATAGCTCTATGTAAGGAAAAATTTCATAACTAGTCCATTAATTTGATCTATTTAAATTTTAAATGGTAGTTTGCATTGACCTATCATTAAATTTAGTCCCTTTATTGTATTTTGACAACGAACGACAAAAACAAATATTGAGAGCACAACTAATCAAATTATTTTATTTTTTTGGGCAGTTTCACGGGGACAGTGAAAAATTATGGTGCTTAAGCCCGTGAAAAATTATTTTTTCGACTCAACCTTCTGCTTTCGTCTCGATTTTGCTCACCTTAGAGGACGGGTTATACCATTCGTAACCTTTAATTTTCTTCAAAACATAGAATTTCGTATATGGTTCGGTAGCCATGAAATTGCCAATCATAAGAGGTAAAATGGGAAACAAAGGACCGTGATTTGCATTTGCTTTAGTCTATGCCAATCATAAGAGGTAAAATGGGAAACAAAGGACCGTGATTTGCATTTGCTTTAGTCTATTATATTTTTTTTTTTTTTGTAGAGGGACATTTCGGTTTCCGAATCCACATGGAAACCGACTAATCCGGAATCGAGTCGGGTAGGACCACAAGAACGGCAAAGCTATACCTCAAGAGTTTTAACACTGCTGTATTTTCAGGGCTCGAACACGAGACCACTGGTTAAGCTAGAAGAGACTCAAGCCATCTCATCCAAACGCTCTTGAATTTAGTCTATTATATTTTAATGATATAAGATAGGTATATATCTTAGTTCAATCAATATTATATCAAGTTATCAACATCATTTACGTCAATTTTATATTTCTCAAACAAAACTTTATATAAGTTGTCAATCACATGCACGTTTTTTTAAAAATTAACAAATATAACGGGATCTTAAGCTAAAATCTTAAAAAATTTCCCATCTTTTCCGATAAACTGAAACTTATTTTATACTCCTTCCTATTTTTTTTAAATGTCATTCTAGCATTTTCAACTATTTGCCAAATAAATATCGTTTTGGATCTTTTGTACATATTTTTCCATTATTACTCTCATTTAGCCAATAAATACATTACGTCTTTTCACATTCACTCTTCACTTTTTCTCAAAATATTCATCTCTATCTTCATTAAATTAGGTTATTATTGACAAAAAAATTATTCTTAATTAGTGTGCAACTTCTCAAAACGACATATATTAAAAATAGGAGGTACCATTGGCGGATTTACACAGGGGCCCGTAGGGGCACGGGCCCCTGTTATTTTTTTTGTAATATGTATGTATATATATATATATATTATGTATAAATGTATTAATTAACATAAAAAATACATATTAATTATTAAGAAAAGTTATTTCAACATAAAAAAATAAAAAGAAATGTTTAGAATTATTTAACTTTTAATGGTATGTTATTTTTTTAACTTGTGGAATTTATACGTATGCTATTCTCAACTTCTTTTTTATTTCCTTTTTCTTCCTAAAATACATATAAAAACAATTATTGTACAAAAATGTATATACTATATAGAGATTGGATCAAATGTGTCAGTATTTTTAAAATGAGAATGTAAGATCCAAGCCTATCTATTAAATAAGAAACATAATGTCTGTTAAGATTTAATATTTTTATTTTATAATTGGTTAAATAATGATTTGACCGTTGACCTATGGCGTTTACTGTCGACCGTAATTTGTGCCCCCGTTGCCATTAAAGTCTGCGTCCGCCCCTGGAAGGTACTACTATATATCTTAATTTGTTTTACAAGATTTCAGTGTTTAATTTGTTTTACAAGATTTCAATGTTCGATCATAAGTCGACAGAAATTAATGTAATTTCATTGTTTCAATAAACACATCATAATCATAAGTACGAAAAAGTGTGCATATATTTGACTAACTTTTTCACTCATCGTTTATACGTTATGGTATCCTATGCTAACGTTATAATCTCTAGTTATTGCTTAACCAATAACCACGATAATAAATTTGGGCAAAAGTGTAATTATATGAAATAAAAATTAATTAATAAACGTAATATTGAGAATATAAATTCATTACAAACGAATGTTTTTTTTTTTAACATAAAATTTACACCTAATTTGAGATTATAATTTTGTAGGGAGATGTTACGGTCCCGTTACGTGACTATCTCGTCGGGGTCCCATTACATGATGGTCTAATGGTTATAAATTCTGACAGAATAATTGTAACCGGATCGTAGCATTTCCTAATTTTGTATTTGGGTACAACATTGAATTTTTCCCAAACAAATAGATATTTTTACATAAAGATTTCAATTAATTGGGGGGATTAGTGTATCTTCGTTTGACCCACAGAAGCTTCCCTCCTCAACTTTTTTTATTCACTTTTTTTGTCCTATCAAGAAAACTCTGAAAATATCAAAATACATGGTTTTGGAAAAATCATAAAAAAATAAATAAAAGGACGTTAAAAATCAATTTTTTTTTTTTCATTTTTGTGTTTAATAAATAATTATAATAATGTCACGCTGTATCACACTCCTCTCGAGAGTATACTGTTACGTATAGAGAGAGAAAATAACAGTGAGAATCCACGCACAAACTTAGACAGAGAAAGCTGGCCTTTAATGGCCACAGCGCACAGGCAGCGAGGAAAATGGCAAATAATTATTGAAAGATCGTATTTGGATCTGCTTCCTACTTCCTGTAATTCAATCGCCGGGTTGTTTTTTATTCAGTATCACGATCGTTGGGGGTGAAATTGGTTGAGCTTGACTCGGCATTGATCAACTGATAAATTGCTCGGCCGCTTGAATTTTACTCATTATTTTGGCTTTTTAGTAGCTTGAAAGCTCGAAATTGAGCGCCTGGCGTCTTGGTGGTACATCGGTCGTCGTTAGCCGTTGTTCCGGCGGTGGTCGCCGGAGCTCAGTTAAGTTTCCGGGAAGAGCTCCGGCGGTTTCGGGAGGAAAGGATCTGAGATAAATGTGGAATTGAAGGGCGAAGTTGTGAAAATGTTCAAGTCGGCGCGGTGGAGGAGCGAGAAAAACAAGGTCAAAGTTGTGTTCAAGCTGCAATTTCATGCAGCTAAGGTACTTTATCTCTCTTGCTGGGCGGACATGGAGATATAAGATATGGATACACACATTTTTTTTCGGTTTGCACCGATGGGACTTTTTCGCTTTAGAAACAGTTCAAATGCACAGAGTTTGAGTGTTTTGGAAGATACAAAAATGTTCTGTTCGGTCAATTTACAAATTTTTCCTCTTTTTTTTTTGGTGCATTTCAAAATTATCATCACTAGTTCTTTAGATTTTCAAAAACTGCAATTCTGAATCCTGAATTTCTCAAAATTAATTCACCAGCATTGAACTGATCGATCCCCATTTGGAAACATTTAGGTGCCAAAAGTTGGAGATGATGCGTTATTGGTATCGATTGTTCCTGCCGATGCCGGAAAGCCAACGGTAAAATCAGACAGGGCATTGCTTCGAGAAGGGAGTTGTTTCTGGGAGAATCCAGTTTACGAGTCCGTGAAATTCAACCGAGACCCGAAATCAGGGAAAATACTTGAGAGGATATACTATTTTGTTGTGGGGACGGTATGGAAAAGTGTAAATGGCCATATGAATTCAGTTATGCCTTGCTTTGCTGCCAAGTGATCTTTTTAAAAGCTAACTGCTAGTTTTTTGTGGTGGTGTGTTTTAGGGATCGTCTAAATCTGGAGTCATAGGGGAAGCTTCGATCGATTTCTCGAATTATGCCGAAGCAAACAAGGTCTCGATGGTGTCTCTTCCTCTCAAGTGTTCAAAACCTGAAGCTGTATTAAATGTATGCAGTAAATTTTTTCCTTTTGTTTTCGAAAATTCATATTGTTTGCTCGTGGAGATATTTGTATAGGTTAATTGGTAACCAGTTTGCACTGGATCCTGGTTCAGATCTTGGTTTTCTTTCTTTAGGCCATGCTAATTTTTCCTAAAACAATTTATACTTACAGGTGTCAATTCAGAGGATGATGGAATCTGTTGATCACACCAACAGGTGGTGGTAATTACTGATATTTATGTTTTTTCCTTTCAAGATCTACATTTGGTCATAGGCAGTGGTAACTTGAAGTTTTTGTACTTGCTCGCACAGGGAGGACGAAGACAATGAGAGCATAAAATCGGACTATAAAGATAGCAGCTTGAAGGCACAGATGGAAAATGGTGATGTAGATGAACCCATGAGGAGCAACTCTGACGTATTTCACTTTCACCTACCACTTTTATGATTTTTCTTTAAAGAAGTAAAACAAACTGCTGATGCCACGTGTCATATTAAAAACGGCGATTGGCGTCTAAAATACTTCTATGTGGGCCGTCTATTTTCATTTTTATTTACAAATTTAAGTTTTGTATCACAGATTGTGCCGTTTAATAAAACCGTTTCCAACATTGCGGTGCCGAACAGGCCCTGCCGTGGGTCCAGCGGGTCAGACATCACGATGTCGAGCTCAGAGAGCGACAACGTCCATCACGAGTGGCTTAGAAACACGGCCCTTGAGGCTGCAAGCACGGACAACGATTCCTTGAGTACCCCAAGAGAAAAAACCTTTTCAGGACTGCAACAAATGTTGTCCGATGAGCCCTCGGGTGTTGTGGTCGAAAAGCTGAAATCAGAAGTGGCAGCTTTATCTAGACAAGCCTCAATGTCTGATCTAGAGCTACAGACCCTCCGTAAGCAGATTGTAAAGGAAAGCAAAAGGGGACAGGACCTTTTTAAAGAGGTAGTTTGCTTGAAAAAGGAAAGGGATGCTCTGAGGGAAGAATGCGATAGGATAAAAATTGCAAAAAATAGAATCGACTCTGGAGGTGGGGACTCTTGGAAAATTGTGGAAGAACTCAGACAAGAACTGAACCATGCGAAGGAGATCAATTCAAATCTCCAAATTCAGCTCCAAAAAACTCAAGAATCAAATTCGGAACTAATTCTCGCAGTGCGCGATCTGGATGAGATGCTGGAGCAGAAAAACAAGGAAATACTGAGACTCGAGAGTGGGGCCAACAAAGAAATGGTGCTCACATGTCGACCAGATAACAGTAACGAGGATGACGATGAAGAACAGAAAGCTCTGGAGGAGCTCGTGAAGGAGCATGGCATTGTCAAGGAGGCGCATCTTCTGGAACAACAGATCCTTGAGATGCGAGACGAGTTGGAGACTTTCAAGAGGGACAAAGACGAACTGGAAATGCAGATGGAGCAGCTCGCACTTGATTATGAGATAGTGAAGCAGGAGAATCACGAGATGGCGTACAGGCTGGAGCAGAGCGAGATCCAGGAGCAGCTGAAAATGCAGTACGAGTGCTCGTCTTCGTACAATGCTGTCCAAGAGCTCGAGACCCAGGTAGAAAATCTCGAGAACGAACTAAAAATACAGACGAAAGAGTCGGAAAATGCGCAGAGAAAAATAAGTGAACTCGAAGCTCATGCGAAAAGTTTAGAGGAGGAGCTTGAGAAGCGGTTGCTCAGTTTTGAAGCTGATCTAGACGAGCTCATGCGCTCGAAAGTTGAGCAAGAGCAAAGAGCGATTAGAGCCGAGGAGACATTGAGGAGGACAAAGTTGCAGAATGCAAATACAGCCGAAAGGCTTCAGGAGGAGTTCAAAAGGCTTTATGTTGAGATGGTGTCCACGTTTGAAGCAAATGAGAGACTAGCCACTAAAGCTATGGCAGAAGCAAACGAGCACCGTTTACAAAAAATCCATTTGGAAGAAAGTATTAAGGAAGCTTATGAAGATCATAAATTAATTGAAGAACGTTATGAGGCTAAATTGGATGAACTTTCTGGACAAGTGGAATTGATGACGAACCAAATCATGCAGCTGCAGTCTGAAATTGAAGATAAATCTTTGCAGCTGGAAAATCAGAAAAGGCTTGAAAACGACTTCGAAAAGTGTACTACAAAGATTAAATTTCTGTTGGAGGAGTTAGAGAATAAGGGGACTCTGATGCGTGAGTTGGAACAAATGAGAGTGTCCGTTAAGGAAATGGAAATTCTTTTGAAACATGGTAATGATGAAAAGATTATGCTTGAGAAAAAGATTATGTCGGCAAAGAGTGATGCTGAAGAGCTGCAGAAGGAACTAAATAAAATGAAATGCATTGCGAAAGAAAAAGAACTAATGGTCGAGAAACTACAGGAGGAGCTCGTCTCTCTTCAATCACAGGTTACAGAACTAAAGCACACTGTATCTGAGGATGCACAGATGAAAGAAATATTGAGGAAACAGTTGGTTTTATTGAAAGGTGATATCAAGAAAAGGGATGATGCCCTGAATGTCATGGAGAAGAAGACTTGTGGAGGCTCCCCAGAGGTTGCGAATCTTAAGGAGAGACTTGAGTTTCTTGAGGTAAGTATGAAGGCTTCTTTGAGTGAGCTTATTCGTTTATTTTTGTATGCGTGGAATTATCTATTATAGATAGTTCAATCATCTGTTAGTATGAAGGTGTCAGGATCTAATATATATCACAAAAGTTACTTGTTAGGTACTAATTTTTTCTATGTTTTTCTCATTCTCTTTACCTCTGTCACTTTTGAATATATGTGTTTATTTTTATTGGGAAAGGAGGGATAGTGCGAGTACGTAAATGCTTCTGTAAGGAGTCGTAAATGCTTGATAGTGATGCTATAGACTATGGCTTGTTGTGTTTCTGTGGTAACAGAATCAGGTCAGGCTAAAGCAAAATGCTTTAGAAGCTTCCAATAATGCATTTCTAGAGAAGGAAAAGGAACTTAGTAATGAAATTGGAGATTTGGAAGCAAGACTTGAAGTGCTCAACCAAACCAGTATTGATTGCTCTGAAGATGAAGTCGTGGAGGTAAGTAAACATGCAGAGTGGCATGATCAACATGTTTCTCTAATCGGTGTATATTAGTAATGATCAGGCAGCTACTAGCTTTTATTCTATTTAGGATCAGTTTAAATATAAATGTTAATATCCTAATACTTGCAAATTGACGAGCAATGAATTTAGCAGTAATGTTGGGATAGTATGACCAGAATCTGTTATAGGATTTAATTTTGGGAAAAAATATTTTTCGCCCCAATACAAAGATACATTAAGTTTTTCACACCGCCCAATAAAAAGCTAAGTTATTCAGCCCGGAAAGTGCGAAGGTTATGCGAATGGACTGCATAACTGTCAGCATATTCATCGCACAATGCCTTCGCACTTTAACTTTTTTTCACCCCAGAAAGTGCGAAGGGATATGCGAATGCCTTCGCACTTTTAACTTTCGCACAATGTCATCACGCAATTGTCGCATATTCATCGCACAATGTCTTTCGCACTTTCTGGGGTGAAAAACTTAGCTTTTTATTGGGCTGTTTGAAAAACTTAGCAGGACTTCAAAACGGGTGAAAATAGCTATTTTCACTTTAATTTTTTACCACTAAAAACGAGTGTTTCCTCATACGAAACAGGTAGCTGCAGTCGAAGAGGACGATGACCCAAATTTTGGATCAAATGAAGAAGCAATCAGTTTTGATGACGATGCAACCAATCAGAAAACGTGTACAATGGTATCCTTTTGCGGGTATGGATCTAGTGATATTATAAGCCATGATAAGAAAAAAGTTGATCCTTCTAATATTACGCGCAATTTACAACTGCAGTGAAAATATTTTTTTTCGTGAGGAACTAAAACATTGCGCGGACAGCAATGGTGATCTTGACGAAGCTAAAGATGAAATGTCTTTACTGAAGGAGAGGAACAGATTGATGGAGGCAGAGCTGAAGGAGATGCAAGAGAGGTATTCGGAGATAAGTGTTAAGTTTGCGGAGGTCGAGGGCGAAAGGCAACAGCTTGTGATGAGAGTTCGTAACTTGAAGAATGCAAAGAAGAAACTGTAAAAAGATATGAAAACTTGTTCGACACAGTAAATAATATGCAATTAGCTTTGGTTGGTCCCTTGGGGGGTCACTTCAGGTTGAATTATTTTGACGAGTGTTTTCAAGTTTTCTATATATTTTTTTTTTTTTTTTCATTTTCTTTGAAGGTAATTGCAAAATTTGTCTATGTGAAAAAACAAAAAAAATAAAAAAATAAAAAAAGAAAAAGAAAAAATGTGGATGGTTTTCTTCATCTCAATGAATGTGTAAGCAAAATAGGAAAGAGTAAAAGCAATATGGCTGTTAATAGAGGCAAATTATATCGTGTGTATTTTGACCCTATCAGTTTAAGTAGAAGCCTAAGGATGGGGTTTAATTAATCCAGTTTTGCTATGGAGCAATTGGATGGCTCGACTTATAGAGTCAATCCACATTTATTCACTAATAATGTATTGCAATGTTTTTTACAATAAATACACTTTGTACATGTGTCAATACATTAAGTGGTGGATGACTCCATATAATTTTTGTTGATTAATATTAAATATCGACTGTTTAATCTAATGATGATATCTAAATTAGGTGCTAAGCATTAGATATCTAAATTAGGTGCTAAGGTTCCGTTACGGAATCATTCCTTCGGAGTTTTTAACCGTTAGATCATCATGTAACCGTCAGAGATAGTTGATCTAACGGTTACAAACCCTGACGGAATGGTGATGCGACCATCATTATAATCAATATTAGATTGAGGATATACATACACAATAATATATACAAATATTGAAGCATGTCATCATTTGGTTTAATCCCTCTGAAAATTATTTTATTACAAAAAAAGATTAGCTTATCTTAGCCACATATGTAGGATTAGTCATATATAGTATTGAAAATGCAAGCAGATATTATTTACTATTATTCGAGCACTTCATATTATTTTATTTTCGATCGCCATCACATAGGAACATGACCATTATATTTTTCTGTTTCAAAATTATTATGTTCTGATCAAGACAGCATTTATATATTAGTTCTTTATTAACTCGATATTAATGTGGTCCACTTATTATAAATGAAAACCTAATTCAGAAGATGGGGTTTTAGAAACATGGGTGTTGACTCTAATTTGCGACCACACAATTTTATATGTTTTTTTTTAACAAATACTTATGCTCTCAAATTTAAATTAAATATTTTAACCAAAAAAAAACAAATAAAAACATCACATTTAAAAAATATCAATATGAATGTGCTTAAAAAATATGATACGTCCATTTATTAACAGTTAATAAACAGTCTGATAGCAATATTTATTAGTGTTTAATTTACATAAAACTAAATGGTCGAGGCCGATTAGCGCATGAGAATTACATTTTCAATGTTAGACTAGCATTAAAAGTAAGTTGGATATTGAAAAGCACTCTATTAAATTTATACCACATGTAACTCTCAAGAGAGTTAAACACACTTCATAATTAATAATGAGTTGTAAGTTCTAACAATATCCTCTGGACTCAAAATCGACCTCGCCTAGGCGCTAGGTGCTATCCGGCCGCCTTCGATTTGCATAAATCGATTGAAATAATCAGTCATGCGGCTAGCCGGGGCCTAGACGGACCGATGCGCTCCTAGGCAGGCGCGGTGACAATTTTTAATTTTTAAAATTTTTTAAATAATAATTACATTATTTTATAATCGTGTTTCTATATAATATATTAATATTATTATTTGGACTAATTAGGTGTATTGATTTATTATATATTGAGATAATTTTATTTTATAGGTATTGAAAATAAACAAAACATGAGGGTGTTTATAAATTCGGTGTTCTAGAAGTCGCTAGACGCTCGGCCGGCGCCTAGGAATCAAGACTAAATACCTTATTTTTTATTTATTTTCACAGCCTACATAATAAAACTATCTCAACTTATAATATTAGTATATTATAAATAAAACATGATAACAAAATAATGTAATTAGTATTTTAAAAAAATTAAAAAATTTCCGTCGAATCCGCTTAGGAGCGCATAGGTTCGCATGGCCACCGAGCCCGCCAAGGAGCCGTCTGACTAATTTTTTCAGCCTATTTATGCAAATCGAAAGCGGCCGAGCACCGCCTAGCGCCTAGGCGACCGTCTAGACCGACTTTTAAAAGAGAGATTTAATCTTGATTTCTAGGCGCCGACTAAGTCCTACCTAGGCGCTAGACACTGATCGAACGTCTAGCGACTTCTACAACCATGACAATATCACTACAACGAATACCGTTTGGTTTGACCCGAGCCATGTCCTTGGCAATCGAATAGTTGGTTGCATATTAATTAAATAGCGCGACCCAATTGTTGGGTTTGAGTCCTGTGCTTATCTCCATGATAAATTTTTCTAGAAAACTATTTTTATTTGATTCTAAAAAGAATGCTCAATTGGGTTTAGACACCAGAAAATTAACTTGCCGTATATGTGGATATTATGTTGCGTTAGTGGTGGCCAGTCAGCGGGCCAAGGCCGAGCCACGGGCCTTCCAACACGACCCGTGACCGGCCCGCTAAGAACCAAGGGCCGGTTCTAAAAAAAAAAATTAACAATGTGGCCGCCGTCCGACCTGGCCCTGCAGGACGAAAATACAAAAAATGGAATCGGGACCGAACCGCGACCCTATGGGTCCGGTTCAACGAACCGGTTTTTAGGGAGCCCGGTTCGGGCCGGTTCGTGCCGGGCCGGTTCGTGCCGGGCCGGTTCAACCCGTGGACATGTCTATGTTGCGTGGGACAGTTATTTGATCATTTGATGTGTCATCTAAAATAGCTCGATTCGGCCACATCTTAGCCCGGCCTCATGAATATTAAATATTTAAATTAGCCTGAGAATTGAACGAATTTAGATTGTTCCAACGCATAATGGATGATATTCTAATTTTATCCAATTATCTGTGAAAAATCTACTAAATCTATATATATATTAAAAGCCAACCTATTTACCAAAAATAGTAACAAGAAAAGTCAACACACATTTAATGCATACCTTATTTGGAAATTTTTTACTATATGCATTAAATGCTTGCATATTTACATTTACTATCCAGATATGATCTTAAAGATTTTTTCCTTAAATAATTTATGCAATGATTTTACTGATATCCATTATGATTAATATTTGTCGAGTAATATTTTTTAACTTTTATTTAATTATATAAAACTAATATTTTTTTTAAAAAATAATATTATTTATCATTTAAAAGATAATGATCACATCATTAAATAATTTTATTGATGGTTAGATAATAAAATTATATTAGTTATTCTTTAAAATTTTTACTAAAATAAAAATCGGCTTAAGAAAAAAAAAATCTCATAACATCCGATAAGTAAAAAAAAAGTACGTAAAATATTTACTCAAATAAAAAAGACTTTATTTATTTATCTTATTCCATAATAACATCGATTTAGTCAAAACAAATACCATAATCGGTGAAGTCAAAAAATGTACGTAAAGCCTATTTATACTAAAAAAAGGCAGATTCAAAATTCCTTATCTAATTTCTGTTTAAAGCATTTTATTTAACATTTATTTATATGAAATATTGGATAGGATTGCTGGATCTGAGTCAATTTTGAAATCGCGTTGTTTGGTATGAGAGGATTATCCGCATCCTATATATGTCTAAAGCATATTATTTTAAATTATTTAATTAATTTATTAATATTAAATTTTTTTATCCATGATATCAGTTTAGTCAAAAAAAAATTGAACAAACAAATAAAAAATAAACGGAATTAATTACCTTCGACTTGTAAGAAATTTATGGGTGGACGTAAATATTTAACAATGTTGTTTCAAGTTCCTTAAATAATACTATAATAATGATGTTGAAATATAATTTGTTTTATGAGTGACGTAAATATTTGTTTAAAGTTCCTAAAATAATTTTTTTAAAAATTATGCTATTTAAAGTTCCTTAAATATTAATATATTTAAAGTATACACATGCTGTAATATATTAAAGTCAACACAATGTTGGAAGACTTTTGAATTATCTAAGTTAATTAATTTAAATATTTAATCCCATTAAATCTTCAATTCATGGAATATTTTTACTAATCCGTACGTGAGCATGTTGTTTTGTTATTGTAATCAACTTATACACTATTTTACTAATAAATTATTTAATATCTATGTACAAGGAGGTCTTTAATAATATATGATTTTTTTTTGTCAGATACTATTTTATTGTATAATTTTCCTGCGTACTATAAAACTTTTATTGAATATTGCATCTTATAATATAATATTCCCCGAAATATATCTCATGTCTCGCACCGGTCCCGTACTATATATATCCCGTACCTTTTTTTTATTAATTTATATAATTATAAGACTGGATAAATAACCTTAAAATTGTGCACCCCGTGCATCGCACGGGCTCTGTACTAGTATATAAGAATAAATAAAGGTGAGCGGAACCATTTGAATTCGCAATGTTCTGAAAATCGGACCAGACGGTCGGTTCGACGGATTTGACCTATAAAAAGTAATAAATTTACAACAAAATTGTCTATTAATCTCCTCTTATTACAAAAAGTAAATTCACATGTTTGTCCGTACATACATATATATATATATATAATATATCACAGCTTATTGTTGATCATGCTATAGACTGTAACAAGAGCCATGACAAGTGATTGGTCTGCCTGTGGCTCCACCGTCAGCCTCAGCACATCTTCTCCCAAACTAACTCCCATTAATGACTGCTTTTGTACAGCCTGCAAAACACACCGACAATTGATCACAACATTTTTACCAAAGCTTATAAGTTGAGCCTATTTTCTCTGTATAAACGATGTGGGACAACTCATAAGTGATAGTTTACCTCTGCAAGAAGGTGGCATGAGGAGTCTACAATTTTAAGTGCTGATTTTCCTTGTATTGACCCAATGATTTTGTATTCATCATTTTCCTCTCTGCACTTAAATGCGACTTTATAAGACATGTCTTTGCTCAAAATTGCTGAGTTTCTTCGCACTTGAAACCACGGCCTCCCATCGTTGTCCTTCGAGTTACCGTTCCACTTATAACCTTCCCAGCATCCCGAAATATGCATTTTCTGAGAGAAAAGTATAAAGGAATATAACATTCTGACATATCAAACAACATAAAAACAACTATTCAACTGCTCGTTCGTTTGAAAGCATTATATTTCACTGCAAAACGTACATTTTTTGTTACATAAATTACCTTTTTATTTATCGAGTACAAGACTTTGCCATTGGCATCCATGAGAAAAACTCGACTGCCGCATCGTTTTTGATAATTGTCGACCCGATAAACCACGTCGCCTTTGGTATTGAAAACGGTGCAGCCATTGCCGTGGAACACGAGCGATTTCATCCATACAGTGTACGTTTCTCTTTCGAACGAGTAATCACAATTAAAATTACTCGACTGATTATTATTATTTGGATATATTTTTGCCATTTATATAACACGCTATATATTTTTTTTTCTCTCTCTCTCTCCTTTTTTTTCGTACTATTATAGATGATAGTGATTATTCTAATAAGACCAGCCAGCCACAAAATTAAGCTCGAGAATTTATACTAAGAGCTAAACACATTTAAAAATATTATCCACAAAATGGGCATAAATGCAATTTGCATTAATCGGGATTAAAAGTTGTCTATACCGAAAGCTTATTGGGGATCACTAGTTTAATTAAATATATAAAATCGTCATTATCAAATAATGACTCCTTTCTCTCTCTCTCTCTCTTGCTTTAGTTGGTGGCTCGCCTTTTGTTGTGATTAGCTTAACCGCACTTGAGGCATAATGATAATTGATAATAAATTAATTAAGTCTCGCAAAACAAGCTATAATAAATCTAGGCAGGCATTTGTTTTGATGATGATGATGATGATATAAGAATATTTGTTGGTAGTGTTTATGACAATTATATAAGGGCAAGGGATGCAGCATCCATTGTTTACTAGGAAGCTTGTTTTTACTACTTTGTTCTTATATATCAACTTGAGGTTTATATCTAGCTAATTAAACAATGTTCAGTAAATAGTTAATTTACAACGAGCCAATATTGACTAAAATAGTAGTTTTTGATGAGATGTTATTTTTAATACGTAGCAATTTATAGAACACCCTTAGGTTTGGCTAAAAAATTGCGACTTTCGACCCTGGTGCCCGTACGTCGCCGTACTTCCCCGACAAGGAGTTCCCGCTATTGACTGCGAATATGCACCCCACCACGAAACATCCGAGAACTCGTAAACGGACTGGCTACGTTCTGGAACAGCAAACCCCTCTGCCCTCGTCTCCTCCTGCCCTAAATCAGCAAAACCCTAACCCTTTCACCCCGCCCAATGAACCCCCGGCCCATAGTGGTGCTCCCCCCTTGCGATGGACATTCCGGGACATGGTTAATCGACTCAAATCCCATGTGGATCTGAGTGCGGAGGAAGAAGGGGAGGAGGTGGAGAGGGATGAGGATGTCTCGGTCGACCTCTCTAGTCCGGTGCTGAACTTACAATTGCAAAACGATTCTTTGACCAGATCTGTCAAGAATGGAAAAGTGTGGTAGTGATTAAACCCTTTGACGACTCTATCACCATGGTTTTGCTGTACAACCGTTTGACAAAGATGTGGCCATTCATGGCAGGCTGTAATATGATGGATTTGGAAAACGGATTCTATCTCATTCACTTTGGTACACGTGAGGATGCGGAGCAAGTGCTCACGGGCGGCCCGTACGTGATTGGGAGGGGGGGATATTTGCATGTCCAGCCATGGAACCTTGAGTTTGATGCGACAAAAGAACAGATAACGTCTACTGTAGCGTGGATCCGTTTGCCCGGCATGCCGGCTCATCTCTATCATAAACAAATATTCCGAACTATTGGCCGGATTGTGGGGAAAGTTGTCAAGATAGACCAGCAAACGGCCGCTCGTACACATGGTAAATTTGCGATACTCGTGGTCCTAGTAGACATTACGAAGCCTCTTCGTACACACTTCACTATTAACAGTCGAGAACAACGGATAGTGTACGAGAACCTACCTAACATCTGTTTCCTTTGCGGCCGTATGGGACATTCGAGCCACGTGTGTCCTCATCAGTCCCACGACCCAGAACCGAGTGAAAAACCTGCTCCTCCATCGGCCGGAGGACAATCTGTGACGAAGACGACGCCGGAGAAGGATAGCGGGACCAGCCCTAGTTTGGCCCGTGGATGCAAGTCCCACAAAAAGTACGCCAACCGTATGCGCGTCGCGATAGGGCCCCGACGACTAAGCAACAACACGGGAGTACGCGACCGGGTTCTTGATTTGGTGTTTTGGAGAGTGAGGATATCCGGGAATCTTCCCTTCAGTTTGAGTTTGGTAGTAAGGCTAAGGAGGTCTAGGACGTCGTGAGTGCTCCACACAAAGGCAACGATGGGCCATCGGGAGCTACAGACTGGCGTTTGATTAAGAGCAAGGCGAAAGGCAAAGCTCCTGCCCAACACGAAAACCGACCACAAGTTAGGACCCATGTGACGAAGCTTGGACGCATGACAACCTGGATATTTCTATGACCGAGTCTCATGAGGAGGCATCTGGGCCATCTGATAATTTGCGAATCGAGAAGACCGTTGTCGAACCATCAACTCGTGCTTCCCCTATGACTCATGCAGCACAGATTCTCGTCGGCGCTGGGCTTGACCCGACCAAACACAGGGCTATAGTCGTTGAAGAAGAGAAACTCTGACCACATCCCTTAACCCCCTCAATTCAATTGACATGGATATCCTAGGCGATGCGGTCATGCTAGAAGGGGACCACACTGTCCGTATCCAAGAACCTTGGCCAGAGGAACCAACAACAGAAGGGGATGAGAGTCAGCCTATGCTCAGTGAGGGAACGTCGAGCTCGAGGGACCAGACCTCCACTTGATGTGCGCCTGTTAGATTTTATCTCTGAAATCTTTACCTTATGGATATATTAACTTGGAACGTTCAAGGAACGGGTTCAGCCGGTTTCCGGAGAGCCTTCTTAACTCTTATCCGGCAGCACAAGCCTGATGTGGTCGTTTTGTTTGAACCACGAATTAGTGGAGTTAACGCCGACGATTTCGTGAGATACAGTAAATTCGCGAACTCTTTTCGGGTGGAAGCCCGGGGGTTCTCTGGTGGCATATGGATTTTACGGAATGACGAGGTCTCTATTGAAGTGTTGGGGTACACCAGACAACTGGTCCATGTTCGGGCTTGCAAGAATGACGAGGCTTGTCTTGTATCTTTTATTTATGCGAGCCCAAACTTAGTTCTTCGGCACCAGCTGTGGAGTGACCTAGATAAATTGGATGGGGAAACGACAGATCATTGGCTTATCGGTGGCGATTTCAACTGCCTCCTGCACCGTTCGGAAAAGATGGGTGACTCTTCCAGTCATTGCAATGTTAGTAAGGAGTTCGCTGATTGGGTTTTTTCGCACAATATTCAGGAGGTGGCTACAGATGGTCACCTTTTCATATGGGTTCGGGAGGGAACAGTCAGGCGAGTTACGAAGAAGCTGGATAGATTTGTGGCGAATATGGCATGGATGGATAAGTATGAGACGAGTCGGGTCCGGTTGCTACCTAGAATCCAATCCGACCACTCGCCCCTCTTGTTGGGATTTGGTAGTGCGAGTTTCGTCCCCCAAGGAGTTAAGCCTTTCCGTTTTCTTGCGGCGTGGCTCCTTCACCCGGGGTTTACCGAAATGCTTCATACCTCGTGGAATCCAACCATTGGCTTTATCGATGCGGCTAAGAATTTTGCGGCTGATGCTAAGAAATGGAATTTTCAAGTATTTGGTAACATATTCCAACATAAGAAACGATTCTTAGCCCGGATTGGTGGAATCCAACGGAGTCGGCAACTGTACTTCTCAGCCCGCCTGAAGACTTTTGAGAGACAGCTACATGCGGAAATGGATGATGTCATACTGCAAGAGGAGCTGCTCCTATTCACAAATCGTCTCGTGATTGGATGCATCTGGGGGATCGAAATACTTCATACTACCATCGACATCTTAAAGTAAGGCGACGGAGGGGTAGAATTAAGGAGCTTGTGGATGATGAGAGGAATTTTGTTGCTGATCTGGTGCTTCTCCAGCAACTAGCCACGGAGTTTTTTAAGACCATCTATACAGAAAGTCCGGTTATCGCCATAGCCGAGCCACTATCTTACTTCTCTACAGTGTGCTCAGTGGATTCGGTGAAAGCCATCTCTGAGGCAATCTCTGTAGGAGAAGTTCTCTCAGCTCTCCACAACATGGGCTCATTAAAGGCCCATGGGCTAGACGGCTTGAACTCGCTTTTCTTTAAAATGAACTGGGTCACCGTAGGACCATCCGTGTTGGAATTTATTCGTCACATGTGGACCACCGAGGAAGTCCCTCGAGAGGTGAACCGTACTCTTCTCGTCTTGATCCCCAAGATTGAGAATGCGACTTCGATTCGGTATTTCCGGCCTATTAGCTTGTTCAACGTCATTTACAAGCTATTAACAAAGACTTTGGTGAACCAAATAAAAGACACCCTTCCTGGACTCATTCATCCCACACAAGTCAGCTTCGTTTCGGGACGAAACATTATAGATAATATTGTTGTCGCCCAAGAGCTGGTCCATTCCATGCGACGTAAGAAGGGTGTGACGGGCTATATGGTGGTTAAAGTTGACCTTGAAAAGGCCTATGATTACTTCAACTGGGCCTTTATTGAGGATACCCTTCGGCTAGCTGGTTACCCCGCTAGTATGATTACGGCCATCATGGCTTGTGTGCGGTCGGCTTCTATGAACTTTCTATGGAATGAGACGGTAGGAGAAGAGTTTCGCCATACCAGAGGGGTCCGACAGGGAGATCCCATATCTCCCTATATCTTCGTGTTGTGCATGGAGAGACTCGCCCAGCTTATTGATAAGGCGGTCGATAATTATGTATGGAGACCGATCTCAGTCGGCCGAGGAGCAGTCAGTGTCCCTTTCCTGATGTTCGCTGACGACCTTTTTCTCTTCGTAGAGGCTTCGGAAACTCAAGCCGGGGTTCTTAAGCGGACCCTCGACCTTTTTTGCCGCTCATCGAGTCTTAAAGTGAGCTCAGCTAAGATGCATGTATTTTTCTCAAGCAATGTGGCGCTTGCTGAGTAGCATCGTTTGGCAACTTTACTCTACTTCAAATGGACGAACAACTTGGGGAAATATCTAGGCGTTCCCGTCATGCACGGCTGTGTTGATAAATCTACCTTCGCCCATATTTTGGCTAAGGTGAAAACGAGACTAACCGGGTGGCGCATGAAGACACTATCTTTGGCTGGACGAGTGACCCTCACCCAATCCGTGCTCACCTCGATTCCTTACTATTCCATGCAATCCGTCTTACTCGACTGGTCCGCTTATCCACCTTGTGTCTCACCCGCCGGCTGCGAGCACCATCCAGGCCACGTTCGCCGAGTTCATCGATGACATAAGTAACTGAAAGTGGGACTCTTTCCATGGAATTCTCCCGTCGGCCGTTATTATGCGGATAGCCGGAACATTTCCGCCGCGAGCCATGACAGGTCCAGATCGCATTACGTGGGCACCCTCCCAGAATGGTCTATATTAAACTAGCACGGCATATAAGTCCTTAAACCTTTCGGATCGTCCCTCAGATACCTCGCTGTGGAAATCAATATGGAGAACACAAGCGCCGCAACGGGTCCGCACCTTTCTGTGGTTGGCGGCCAAGGAGCAAATTCTTGCTAATGAGGATCGGGTTTGGCGACATATCACCAGATCTGCTCTTTGCGAAGAATGCGGCGAGACGGAGTCATTACTGCACGTTTTACGAGACTACAGATGCACAACGAGCTTATAGAAGCAGCTCATACCTGCTTGGAAGTTAAGGGACTTTTTCTTGTTACCCCTTCAACCGTGGCTTCGGCGAAATCTGATAATAGCTAATGTGGCTTCGTTTCATGACTGGGGCAGCTTGTTCGCGTTTACCGCATGGAGCTCGTGGCGTTGGAGGAATGATAATATCTTTAATAACCGAACTTTGAGTTTCGAGAACACGAGGAAGCAGGTTGTAAGTCTCATGGAGTCGTACGCTCGTGCGTGTACCGCCTATAGGCGCGTTGGGGCTGCCATGTATGAGGTGCGACTCATACATTGGTCTCTTCCGGAGCCAAGATGGATTAAAGTGAACACTGATGGTCTTATGATGACACTTCAGGTCTCAGCGGGGCTGGAGGTTTACTTCGGGACGAGCATGGGAGATGGATCGAGGGCTTCCTTATGAATATTGGGATTAACACCATTACAGGAGCCGAACTTTGGGGACTTTTCCAGAGTTTACAGACGGCCTAGAAGCTAGGCTTTCGTAACGTTATCGCGGAGATTGATAGTCAATGCGTGGTTCTAACATGTGCTATCATTGTCACTGGGTCCGACAAGCATTTTGGTGATCACGATTCTATCGTTAGAGCTATCAGGAAATTGGTTCAACAGGATTGGATTGTTAGAGTCCAACATGTGCTAGAGAGGCCAACTTTGCAGCAGATCATATGGCGGGGCTTGCTTCCTCATCCCCGTTAGGTTTGAGCAGGGATTTGTCTCCTCCCCCGAGTCTCGGAACTTGGCTCGATCATGATGTTCGAGTAGTATCTCATCCACGTCGAGTTTTAGCTTAGCGTGGTTAGACCTATAGCCTCATTCCTTTGTATCGAAAAAAAAAAGAAGTTATAACACAAGAATGTTTTAGAAAATTATTTAAACTCATATTAGAAATTTGTTTAAACTCATATTTTTTAGTGCAACATAACAATATTAAAGTTACATTACAATTATTGTTTGACAAATCTAACTGTTATATCAGTTTTTAAGTAATAAGCATAGTTTAATTTCATATATACGTAATATATTTAAAAAAATGACATTTCATTGTTTGAGTGCATTTTTTACTCAAAGTATGGCAAGTCGATCCAATTAACCATTAGATTGATTTTAGTGGTGATCAATGGTGCAGCTCGGTGAAAAATAACACAAAATCGTAAAATTGAAAAACTAAGCCTACCCAAAAATAACAGCACCGCACTTAGGAAACAAAATTTGTATTTTGTGCCCTGTAACTTGTCATGTGCGGCAAAATGTGGACAACTTCTTTCTGGTTTGACAAAACAGAACAAGGACTTGTTAAAACATAGAATTCGTGCTCAATTTATGTACAAGTTACTGAAAATCACCGGTAGGTGTTGACTCAACCTGGTTTATCCAATGTTTATGCACGCGTGTAACAAAAGCATCACCACGACCAGGCCAAGCTCCGCAGCGGCCAGCCCGGACCTCCGCGACGCCCGGCGACGCGACTGGATCATCCGCGACCCGATCGTGCGACACGACCCAACCTCGACTTTCATTGGACAAACCTAAATTGACTTGTTTCCTGGCCTTAGATCGACTCATTTCCAAAACCTAAATCATCATGTTCGTGTGTTCATCCCGGTCAACCCGAATCTGTCAGATTTAGAAATTTTTAAACCTTTGGATCTGTTGCGCATATATTTACGTTCGCTATTGGATTTGTAACTTGTATATACTGAGATCCTCACAGATCCCAACATATCCAACGTCCACGCGTGTAAAAAAATGATAAATTATGATTCTAAATGAGAAATTAGTCGATTTAGGTTGAATGAAGATTTTATTGAATGTTTAGGGTGGAAAATTAAGGTTCTAGATGCTCGGGTCGTGATTCGTCGGCTCCGGTAGATGATCACGGAGTCTCAGTTACCTTCGGGATCCTCTACTGTATTACTCACACGCCTCTTCAACTTATATCAGTGGAGCAACAAGAAGAAGATAAAGCTCGAACAGAAACTTGAGAGAGAGAGAGAGATAGGGGCGTGCGTGTATATGAATATATCACGTCGGAGAATTCTGATTTATACTTCTCTTGTCCATGTGCCTAATGGTGTATATATAGAGATACAGTAGGGACCCTTATGAGATTAGGAATAGGGATCCATAATTAATTAGACTAACTGTGAGCCAAGCCCACTCCTCTAATTAATAAATAATATTATGGATCACTGACATAATATTATTGCACTCATTTTTTCTAGCCCAATTTACAATTGAGACTCCAATAATAATTATCCGAATTATCTCTCCATATTTAAGATATAATGTCCATTAATTAATTCAATTAATAATAATCAAGAATTAATTGATATATTATTATATTCACCGAAGCTAGTGCTCGTTCCTCACATTATTACTATGCCGAAATGTAATCCACCTCCAGGGTTTAGCATAATAATCATTCATGAACTCACTTCGGGGACATCATCAAACTAAACGTATATGGTGATCGTAAATATCTTAATAGCACATCATACATACAGTAATACTACCCAAGATAGTAGGAATATTAATTCAGCGAACTTATCCTCACCCAAGTAAATCAAAATAATATATACTGCATATATATGCCTATGTAATATCTTACGGGTTAAGAGAACGCAGTAATTAACCGAGTCTTAGTTCGTTTACGACGATCAGTATAAAATGAACTTCTCCTCTTTGGGATCATGTTCAATACATAAATGTACTAGTGCAACTAATCAGTAAAGACAAACTGTATCGTTGACACTACAACTATTCGAATGGGGTGTTCATTTCCATCTAGGTTGTGAACCACAATTCTTGCAAGTTACTGATAGAACGATCTTCGGTTCATCCGATGACGACCCATTCTATCTAAGTGCAAAACAACAGAACGAAGATCTTGCTTAATCTAACATGATTCTCATTCATAAAGGGTAAAAGTGTAATATCATCAAAAGTAAAGCTTTATGTATATAACACTAACAGGATAAATCGGGTTGAGTCAGAACCTACCGTTGATTTCCGGTAACATGTAGATAAATTGGGCACAGATTCCATGTTTTAACAAGTTTCTGTCTTCTTTTGTCAAAACAAAAAGAACTTGTCCACATTTGCCACGCACGAAAAGTTACAATGCACAAATTACAATTTTGTCAAAAAGAATTGTAATGAAACTTCTTTGTACCAAAATAACCTAACTACACCAAAATTCATTTACTTCGGTTTCTGGTTTTTGTATGGATTTATATTTAATTCGGTTCGATTTGGTGAAAAATTGCACAAAACCGAATGAAACTCAACATCGAACTTCTAGAGAATTATAGCTGAAAGGCACCACAATGTAGAGAAAAACCAAATCAAAATCGAACAAAAAAATTTCCATATACAAAAACCGACTTGCACGATTTGATTCGATTTTTCAATTTCGGCTTGATTTTGCTACACCCTACACAAGAATTCGAGTTACAGTTACGACAGCTGGAACTTACCGGGAGAGGCCGCATAGATGAAAAGAAAAATAAACAATAAAATAGACAAAAGCCTGGAAACATAGAAGATTTGCTTTTTAATTTTGCTTGCAACTTTTGACTATGGAGAAAGCATGGTCGTTAAATGGACAGATTACAGAAACCGGGGAGGTGATTTTGACTCGCTTCTCATGGACTATGATAACATAAGATTAAATGGACGTAAAATACTTTAAAATTTGACTTATTGCACATAAAATTCTCACTTTTTGTGTAATTGCAAATAAATCTCAACCTTTTTTATCTTTGAAAATAAATACCAAGCTTTTATTGTGTTGCAAATTTGTCTCAAAACCATTTTCCGACCAATTCTTGTTGACGTGTCCGATCAGAGATCTTATGTGGAACTTATGAGCCTTGTGTAACATCAATTTTTAAAACTCCTCACCATGTTTTTGCCACATCATATGTCAACAAATTAACCAAAATTATAATTTAGTACAAATTGAAAAAATAAGATTTTATCACCATGTTTTTTGCTCTATAATCTTCATAAAATCGAGTTATTCTCCTTCAATTGAAAAAAAAATATATATTTGCAACGATTCTTCTCTTCTCCATAGCACGATTAACATGTAACTAAAAAGAAGATAGCAATTTGTGCGAATGGCTTGCCTTTACGCACTTGCAACATGTTAATTAATTAGTCAAATATGAGAACCTTTTAATATCTTGATTATATTATGCAAAAAAAGGCAAAACAGAAATATGATTATGATTATTTAGTCTTTTAATATTTTTGCTACACTTCATTGCAAAGAATACAACTGGCAACCTAATCACCTGTTTTTCTCATACTGGTGATTCACAAGTCATGTCTTATT
>CACSLK010034598.1:15313265-15323995 GCA_902706635.1 Striga hermonthica
AAAACCGAAAAGTGACATATCACTAGAAAAGTGATATAACAATATTGATAACTTCTATGAGAGGAAAGAAATGGTGAGTATACGAAAAAAAAAAAATGGATATAAGATATTTAGAAAAATCTTATATAAGTATAAAAATAAAAATTTTCGTTAAATTTGTAATTTTGCTTTTTTTAAAAAAAAAAATATTTAGAAAAATCTTATGTGATGTCTTGTTTTAAATTGCCTGTAGGAGTTTGTAAGTAGACAGAAGTGCCTCAGAATTTTGGTGGAGTAAAAATGAGGAAGGGAAAACAGTATTCATTAGGCTAATTGAGTTTAGAATACTACATTGTTCAATGAAGCATTAATAGTAAATGATATGATTTAAATAGGATCTGATTAAAGGGATGGTTCAAGGTAGGATAAAGATTTCATTATACAAGGTTTTTGCCTTAGAGATGTTGAATTAATTCTAAGTATTCATATTAGAAGAGACAATTCACATGACACATTGATTTGGCATTTCAATCATAAAGGAATATTTTTCTAAGTATTCATAATTCAATTTTTTTCTTTAAACCCACATGTCTTTTCCCAAGAGACAGAGTGAGGTTGGCTATGGTTAGTGATCTTATTGGTGAGAGCAAAACAATGTGGGACAAAGACCTCATTAGACAAATTTTTAGTCCTCAAGAAGCTGAAATGATTTTGCAAATCCCGGCCCATATCTTGCACAGGTCAGAAAGATAAACTTAGCTGGCACTACGGGAAGCATGGTCATTTCAGCGTTAAATCTGTTTATGATGCCATTTTGTCCAAGGTTGGGTGTTACAGGAATGATGCCAGTTCTAGCAATCAAACCACCAACAGAGCCCCTGTATGCAGAGTCGCATGGAATCTCCCAATCAAACATAAAATCAAGCACTTCATGTGGAGATGTTGGCATAACTTCCTGAGCTCCAGTGATCAACTTATCCAAAGACATATGCAGGTTGATCATATCTGCTCTCAGTGTGGCCTCCAGCCAGAGGATCTTGATCATATCCTCTTCAACTGCTCTTCAGCCAAAATGGTCTGGAAATTCAATGGAGTAGAGTGGAGCTGTTTGGAAGGTAACAACACAAAATTCGAGCACTGGTGGGGGGAAATATGTGGCTATCATATTTTTGGTAGCCTGAAGGATAGAATAAGCCTATCGGCTCATATCCTTTGGTGGCTGCAGTTTGATATGTGTTGTAGCACCATTGCACATGACATTTTTTCTATATTATCCTTGTTTGATACTTTTGTGTTTATTCCTTTGGCTTAGTTTGTTGATTTGTAGGCTTGTTCTTTTGTAGTTCTCTAGTTTATAAGGGTTGTTGCTTCATAACATCCCGGTTGTGTAATAGCAATTTCTGGCTGCTCGACATTATAATATTTTCTGAGGTTTATATTAAGTTGACTTTGAAAAAAAAAAGTTAGATTGGATGAAAATAAAAAAATATTTTTTTTTTATCCGTTCAACAATCGTGAAAGATAAATGAAACAAAAAAGTTTAAAAAATTACATATTTTATCTCATTTTTACCATACAATTTCACTAACATAAATAAAATAAAATTATTATTATCATTAGCTCAAGGGGAGAAAAAGTAACAAATAAGAGAATCGTCTTTAGGAAGGAGCTGCTTAACATCATTGAGAACAGGAGATCAGAAGATTTGGCCCGAACAGCTTCTCGTTTTCCACGGTTTGTATTTCTTGTTGAATGGAAAAAAGTCTGTTTTCAAGGATTCGGTTGCGCTAAATCGATAAATCGGAACAGCCTTAGCGCTCGAAGAACTGGTCTTGCAGAGCCTTGGCCAGTTTCGGACCTTGGTAAAAGATCTTCTCGTTTTCTCTTTATCTTTTGACACCGCCCATCCTGTGAATGATAAGCACGGAAGTCATCTTTTGATACCTGGCCTGCCCTTCTAACTGGCTATCACGTAAAGCCCTTTAAGCTTAGCTAGCGCAAACCGATTGTATACCACCACTGATAAACACCAGAATAAGCGATATTCACTGGGCCCAATGCCCAGACGACATGCGAAGTAAGAGGGATGTAGGGACGGACCTAACCTAGTATGGGTGCGATCTCAGCTCGCTGCTAGGCGAAGAAGAGGTCGGCACTAGAAGGTTTCAAACCCTCGAGCCTCGTAGAGGGCCAACTATCGTTGCGGCCATTCCTGGCTCGGCTCCGATAACGTAATTCCGGGAGGAGTCGGTAGTTGGGCACTGGATCCCTTCGGACCTGGAGTGTCTTTTTTAAGAGAAATTGATTTTCACTTTCTTTTCCTTTCTTGTGGTCCAGTCTCTTTGTAAGAAACATCCACGTCCATGAACAGAGTCTGCCTGCTTTCTAGCCAAATTAATGCGACAGTTAAACAATCCTAAGAGCGAGGCGGGTCAACCCAACCCGAATGGGAATAAGAGGGTCAGCCAAACAGCGGGCAGCTCCACTTTGTACATTTGCTGAGGCCTATACTGATCATGGCATAAACCATGCCTAGATACCCGAAAACCGGTTTTCCCGAAAAAGTCGAAACGATTTCACTCCCCGACGGGGGTTCTTTTCACCCTTCCCTCACGGTACTACTTCGCGAGTCACAGGTCTCTAACATATTAATATCTAATGATTTTCCAAAAAGTATTGACGAAAGATATAACTTATAAAGCTTGGAATCTGCACAGTAAGCTTCGACCCTGGCTTCCGATCAGCGAAGACTGTTTTGTTTGTACTTTTTTGTCCTCGTCGACATATTTGAAGCATTGATGGAGGGTGGGCTCCGAGAGGGTGATCGAAACATCTCCTTCAGTGCCTGGTCAACCATTAAAGAATAGGAGCGGACCTACGTCTAGAAGAGAATCCCGACTAAGCCGATGGGAAAGGTCAAGTACTATTGGACAAATTTCTCCTTTTCTTTTCTTTTTCTTTTTTGCCATAACGCCCTGCAAAAACCTAAAGTGGTTGGTCCAGGAGAAATGGGATCTGTTGCCTCAAGAAAAAGAAGGACCACTGGCTCGGCAGGAACTGGAATGAGTCTTAGTTTCAATATCCCCTGCTCTTGTTGAGTCGACTGTTCATGGCATGGTTTGGTGGGACCAAGAATTGCTCTTGTTCCCGGACCAGGAAGTTTTTGCTGCCGTCACTCATCCCTGGCTTGGCTACGAAAGAGGTAGGGGAAGATCTCGGGATAGAACAGCTAACGCGCATCCGTTTTCTTGCTGCGGCGCTTACAGTCTCCGGTTACCTGGAACCTGGACCAACTTGAGACCAGGAGACCTGGGGCTCGTACCTCGGGTTTCAGTTCAGTGGTTTCGTTAAAAGTCGGCCGAGCGGGAACCCGTCTGAGAGGACGAAGACTCGGAACCCGCCAACCGCTCCGTCGGTGCGCGACAGAAAGGACCGAGCTTGCGAGTGCAGGGGAGGTGAATTTAAGAGATAAAGCCCCTAAACTATAAGATAAGTAAGCCTCCCCCGACCATACAAGGGCACGCCGAGCCCACGCGAAGGGTTTAGTTAAGATATGCCAGATTCCGCCAAGTATACAAATGGAACCTAACCACACATGTCCTCCGATTATATCTTCTAAATCGTCCACACTAACAATCCACCCTTCCCCCCCAAAGGGAGATTTTAGTAAATACCCAACTATGATACTTGGGCTAAGGGTCAAGTTGGTAATTTTTCTTACATCTCCCCCTCCCGGAGCCCAAGTATCGTATACGCCCCCAAAATAAAGAGCCTTGAAGACTAGAAGAAAGGCACCCAGACCCAACAAGATTAAGTGAATACCCAAAATTGTGGTCATTTTATTTCTATCTTTCCATACATAACCGAAGAACGGAAAAGATTCTTCCAGCGTCTCGGGTCCCAGAAGTGCATGATAAATACCGCCAAAGCCCAACACTGCAGAGGAAATTAAATGAAGGACTCCAGATACAAAGTATGGAAAGGTATCTACAACTTCCCCCCCAGGACCTACTCCCCAACCTAGAGTAGCTAAATGGGGGAGTAAAATTAATCCTTGTTCGTACATAGGCTTCTCTGGTACAAAATGGGCCACTTCAAATAGGTTCATTGCTCCAGCCCAAAATACGATTAACCCGGCATGGGCTACATGAGCTCCTAGTAGTTTACCGGATAAATTAATCAGTCGGGCATTTTTCCAATGGCTTGATTTGATAGGGGAAACCCTTGAACTTCTGGCTGGTTAGGAACCTTATGTTGACGGAGGCTCGACGAAGTTGAGATCGATCGCTTGCCCCTTTCTCATCTCAAACCAGAACAAGTCTGAACGCGGACTGACAGGTTTTTGGCGCTAAAAAGTGAGGTTCGATGCAGAATCGTATTGATTTCGCATTTGTCGACCTGTGGATCGGAGCGGAACTATGTGTGCCTGATTGACACACTGAAAAACCTATATCAGCCAAGGTCAAAAGTCAGAGCGGGTCGGGTAGAGCGAGCCCTGCTGCCCTTTCTTCCTTTCTTTCCTTTAACTAGAGACTGAATCCACCAATATTAAAGCCTGGCTTGGCGACAACCTCTTTCCTGTCCTGCCGGAAGTACGCCTTCTATTGAGAACTTTAGCTGCTGTTCGATTTCACGTCTCAAGCTAATAGCTGTTGGATTCCTGGTACTCTTTCTTAGATGTGATTTACCCAATAAGCGGATACAGGGCCAAGCAGCACGAGATCATCGAACTGCACTTTAATTAAGAGGTTCGGGGAAAGCTACAGCTTCGACCCTTCTTTCTAAATGGAAAACAAAGGCACTGAAAATCTCCACCTTGGCTACGAAGGCTTTCTGGTCGATAGTCTAATTCATAAAACCAGCTCCGCGAAATAAGTAAACGGTCTAAGACAACTGTTCTCGCCTTCCTATGATACGCAAGAGGAGCAAATAGCACGGTCTTCGAGACGTTCACGCCGGCCTAGTAGCGAAAGTTATCAAATGTTTTTCCTTTCCGTTTTATATAAACATTCGAAGGATCCTATGCCAATGAGCTGATTGGAAAAAGTGGTCGGAAACTTGCTTATGAAATCGGTTGTAGCGCGGGTTTCGGGTCATCGTGGAGGAAGTAAGCTCCATCGTTGGTGAGGAGTTGAGGGAAATTCAAGTCTTTTTTTCTCCTCGCCGGGGACTTCCGCTGCTTCTGGTCGCGCTGCTACTTCCGACTGTGCTGATTCGGGCATTCCTTCATGGGAGTATGAGAAAGCCCCGATTCGATCAGTTCCTGTGAAATCCCCGTGATGAACAACAAACAATAGAGGAGTACGCATTCTAATCTAGCTGCTTTTTCTCAGATTCCAATGGGAAGTTGCTGGCGCCACCCAGAAATGAAACAAACCGGTGTCCTTAGAATCAGACGAGATGGAGCGGCGTTGTACTGCTACAATCTCCTCTCTACCAACCAGCGACCTCCAAAATCCAATCTACAGCGGCCAAACCAGGATTTGCACCTTCTCTGTCCTACGTCCAAACTCCAATCAACAACTCTTCTCTAATGGCTTTAACTGATCATATGTCCCGTCCCGCTTGAACGCGCTAAGAAAGGTTGCTTCTGTCGGCCTTTATGTGCAACAGTCCACCAGTAGCGAAAGAGAGGCGTACATACTTCAGTCTTCCAGTTCTTACGGAAGCTCTTTCTTACCAGTCAAGTAGTACACTGTATCTTATCTTATAGCCCGGCGCACTTCCCCAATACCCCCTTTCTATATAGGTCATGGGGGGTTGGACCTACGCTGGATTTGGCATCTAAGGTGTTATCATAAAAGAAACACTATTCATCTCTAGCATATTTTTAAATATCAATTTTGTCAATTCATATTATATTATTCTTATATGACAATAACTTTATCATTCTATATTATCCCATATACATTAGCAATATTAATTTTCTACTTTTGTTTTCATCTTTTTATTCTCACTTTTTTCAGCAAGAAAACATTAGATATATATATATATTTTTTTTAAAAAAAAAATTGTTCCGATTAAAAAAAATGAGATAGAATTAAAATTGCCAACAAATATAAGAATAAATATATAATTATTAAAATTTATTTATTTAAAAATAATTAATACTAATCGAAAAATGCGGGTGGAGAGACAATTTTTTTTTTAATTAAAATTTGATAATAAATTATTCTTTACTTATTGTGTATTAGTGAACTTTATGAAGGAAAATTGAGATAAATATATGTTAATCCATAATTTTTAATTGACTAAAAATAATTATATCCAATATAATCATTTTTAAAATAAATCTACATCAATAAAAAATATAGACCGATATACAACAGGAAGATACTACGGTCCCGTTACTGAACTATCTCATCGAAATCGTTAGATGGATTACAAACTCCGACTGAATAGTTCCATAACGGACTTATCATTTCCCTATATAACAATTATCAATTCATCCTAACCCACCCGAGTTTGGACCCAGAATCAAACCCGTATTGGGACCTCCCAAGAACACATCCCATTCCACTACCGCCCATCACAAAAATCCTCTGCAACTCAGAGCTTTATATTACCCTTTTTCTCGATCGGAATTCCAAGCTACAATCGGCATCTGATCTGTAAGTCTTCATCCGTAGCTCCTTTTTCATCTCTCTCTACGCTTACCGCGTACGCACTCATCAAGCATATGTTTATGTAGCTAATTTGTCATCTTGTGATCATCGCTTTCTTGATAGGGTTCTTGCTCTTCGTTAATTGAATCGATCGAATTTTGAAATCCCTGTCCAATGGGCTGCACCGTCCGAGAGAAACACATCCGAACAAATCGGAGGGCCCGATCGGTAAAACCCGAACCCGATAATTCCACCTCCGCTAACACCAATGGCAATGTCGATAAATCATCCAGCGGCAAAACCTGCCTGAAACCTAAAGGTTACCAGATGGGCCTCCAAGCCCTGTCCCAGAGCTCGATGACGGGCCCGAGCTCCACGTTCGAAGATAACGGGTGGGGTTACTGCACCGAGGAGCAGCTGGAGGAAATTTTGCTTAAGAATTTGGAGTATCTTTACAACGATGCCATTAACAAGCTGGTGGCTTTGGGCTACGATGAGGAAGTGGCATTGAGGGCGATTTTGAGGAATGGGCACTGTTATGGTGGGATGGACGTCCTCACGAACATCTTGCACAACTCCTTGGCCTATCTCAACAGTGGCAGCACCACTGGAGCCGAGGATGAACCGGAGCCCTCGTTTGCTGATCTAAGGCAGCTGGAGGAGTACTCACTTGCCAGCATGGTTTGTTTATTGCAGCAGGTGAAGCCCCACCTAAGTAAAGGGGACGCCATGTGGTGCTTGCTGATGAGCGACCTCCACGTTGGCCGTGCTAGCGTGATGGAAATTCCCGTATTGCCATCCCCCGGCGGGAGCACAGGTGGTGGTGAGGGAGCACCGACGGGTGGTGGTGGGCCCCATGAGGTAGTTGTTGGCAGTGGGGGCCCTGTTGGGGTGGCCCCTGCCTTGTGCAGGTTTCATGGCGGCTGGGGGTTTGGAAATGGCGGCACATCCGAGTATCCTGCAAATGGGATGAGCGGATTCCTATCGTATGCATCCGAAATGGCCCTGCAGAGGGAGATTGAGTGCCCGAAGAGGTTCAACCTCAGCCCATCCATGAAGAGTCTGCTCAAGAGGAACGTGGCCATGTTTGCTGCGGGTTTCCGAGCAAATGCGAAGCAGTTTCACGGCCAGTCACAGGCCTGCATGAGCTCCTTGTCCAGTGGGAGCTCATCCGGGCCCCTGCCAGCTGGTGAGGAGTCCCAGCACTCAAAAAATCAGGACGTGGTGAACTCGGTCATGAGCAAATTCCGGGACCTGAACCTGGACGAGACCACAGAGCATGTGGCCCTGGACCAGAAAGACGAAATGATCCTGAGCCTGGTCCACCAGATCAAGGACCTGGAGAAGCAGGTGAAAGAGCGCAAGGAGTGGGCCCACCAGAAGGCCATGCAGGCTGCCCGGAAGCTGAGCCACGACCTGACTGAGCTAAAGATGCTGAGGATGGAGAGGGAGGAGACTCAGCGGCTCAAGAAGGGGAAGCAGACGCTGGAGGAAACTACCATGAAGAGGCTGGGTGACATGGAAGGTGCCCTCAGGATGGCCAGTGGCCAGGTGGACCGTGCGAATGCTGCTGTTAGGAAGCTTGAGACAGAGAATGCAGAGATTAGGGCAGAGATGGAGGCATCGAAATTGAGCGCATCCGAGTCAGTCACGACCTGTTTGGAGGTGGCCAAGAGGGAGAAGAAATGCCTCAAGAAGCTGCTGGCGTGGGAAAAACATAAAGCCAAGGTGCAGGAGGAGATTGCATCCGAGAAGCGGAGGATCATGGAGCTAGAGCGTGACCTGGCTCAGGTGGAGGTAGACACCAAGGAAGCTGAGGTAATGTTGTTGTCACCGGAGAAAGTTGTTTGTGTATGGTAGTTCGCCTTTTAGACTGCTGGTACGCGACAAATTTAAAATTCTTGTATTTGATGATTCTTAGTTTAGTGGTTTCAGATATAATGCTACTTTTGGTGAATTGCGGTAGGAATGCTTGTGGCATTTTCTGAACAAATACGGAGCAGTATTTGTGAACTGATCTGTGGCAAGTTCTGCAGATATGCACAATTGTGCATGGTACATTGTCTGTGTCAAAATATATGCTGCTAATGTAGCTGAGATAAAGCTTAACAATATTATTATACTGTATCTTATAGTTCTTCTATGGCCCCACTATCAACGAAGCAAGTGGTCCTGTTTCCAATTGCTTAGGTGAACTGATGCGACATGGCAATTTGTGCATGAGTAAATTGGTGGATATACAGTTATGACTTGATATAGTGTCAATGCACCAAAGCTGCTACTGGATTTTCCTTTGCTAGAAACGTCTATATTGTAGCTTAGGACCTAAGGAAAGAACCAGTTATGGGTTACCTTGGAGTTTCCATTATGATCTGCAATTTTAGCCCTGTTTCCAACTTAACCTATTGGCTATGATCCAATTTAGAGGTTTACCTTCTCCTATGCATTCTGGAAGTTTTTTTAAAAGCCATTCTTTTGCTTTTGTCTGTATAGCTTGTTCTGACTTTTATTCAAACTTGACAAAGGAGGTTATGCAACTTTTTTTAGGAAAATCTTTCATTAGTCTAACTGATGAATTTGTTGGGGACTCCTTAAAGTCGCATATTACTAGCAATCATTTAAAGTGGTCTCACTAGTTTTTCTTGATAAGTTGTGCTATTAAGGTTCGACCCTTTTATATATGTTAACTTTCTACTCTCATTTCCCTTTTTGTTGAAGTTGATGAGAAAATTAATGTGCCTTTATGCATCGTTTCTAATTGCAAATTGCCTAATTGTCATTCAAGTATGGCAAAGATGTTAAGTGCTGTGTACTTTAAATGGTCAAATCTTCTGGTTTAACTGGAGTGTTAACAAACATTCCGATACTAGTTGACCGTACCCTTTTTGTCTCTGTTGTGGCTGTCGATGTGGACTCTTCCAACTCAGCATATTAACTGTCACTGCATAATTAATCTGCTATATCATCACGTTAAAGACTGTCGTGGCATTTCCTTGTTCCACGGAAATCTTCAGTGTGTATAGAAAGCTTTTTAGGCATGAAAATGGTTAATAAAACTAAACCCGTCGTGTTCAATTAACTCTTACGAAAAATTTTGTGCTGCCTATTTTTCTTTATTAACTGTCATTATAATGATAGGTTCTTTCTTTCACTTTTAGTATTCATTCATCATTCATATAATCTTCCTCATGACAATTTCTCGTTAAGTTGGTTGTATAATTCAGCTACTGGAATTGCATATTTGCTCTCTTTTCTTGGAATAATAGCCGGTTTATCAGAGGGTATTTGTAATGCATCCTTACCAGAGCTTACCGCAGCTTTGGCGTGTAAAGTGTATTTTGTTGAAAACGCTTTAGAATTAATTGTGTTTCGTGGCTATTAGCTGGGTGGGAGTTTTTCTCCAGGAAAAGTATACATTTTTTCGGCAGAATCTGCATGCTGAATTTATGAAGTTGACATATTTTATTTCTTTTACAATTAAGATATATTTTCTATCATCAAACTCTCAATCTACTTCATATTATTAAAATGACTTCCAAGTTTTCCGAATCCCATTCCTTCGACATATATTATGAACTTGTTGAAGTTTGTAGATAATTTTGTGTTTTGTTCAACTCTCTCCTATGAAAGGCCAAGTGGAGACAAGAGCAAAAGGCCAGAGAACTAGCACTCGCGCAAGTAGAAGAAGAAAAGCGCCTCAAAGAAGTCTCGGAGGCCAACAACAAGAGGAAACTGGAGGCTCTCCGCCTCAAAATCGAGATCGACTTCCAAAGACACAAGGACGACCTCCAACGACTCGAACAAGAGTATGCCCGTCTCAAGGAATCTGCTCAATCCGAGGTCGAGAATCAATCGATCAACAACTCTTGGACAGAGAATGTGAAACCCCCGAAAGGCGGTGAAACCATAGCAAGGCTTCTGCACGAGCTCGACCAGACCCAAGAAGAAAAGCCGTCCGGCTGTGATCGTGATTGCATGATCTGCATGAAAGACGAGGTCTCAGTTGTTTTTCTTCCTTGTGCCCATCAGGTCATATGTGCCAGCTGTAACGAAGGCTATGGCAAGAGAGGGAACAAAGCTGCTGCTTGTCCATATTGCCGGGTCCCGATCGAGCAGCGGATTAGGGTTTATGGGGCTAGCTCGTGA
>CACSLK010034598.1:15334814-15350334 GCA_902706635.1 Striga hermonthica
ATGTGTTGGGTTAGTGATAATTAAAAAAATAAATTAATAATATAAGATATCCAAATGACATTTAAAATTTCGGATATATAATTATTTTTAGTGTTTAAAATATACCAGTATTGTGTGGACCATGTAACAAACAAGTTTTGTGTAATAATTAGTAAAAAAATTTGGACGCTGAGTGGACACTCGTACTATGACGACATTATCTTGTAATAACTTTAAACAATCATAAAGATCTCTAGTTAACTGAGTGGGATCTGCCTCACTAATAATCAAAGTTAACGAAAGCAAACATTGGTTAAAAATTAAAATTAAGGGTGAGCATGGGTCGATACGGTTCGGAGATTGACAAATCTCCGAAACCGTACCGAAGTTCAAAAATTACTGAAATTCAATTTTTGGAACAATACCAAAAAAATGGTTCGGTTCGGTTCAGAAATTTTCATTTTCGGTTCCATTATCGGGACTATCGAAACAGTTCAGTTCAAGTCGAATATTCAGACATTTCTAATTATTTTTCTAATTTTTTTTGAATGGCTGCCTAGTTGTATTTTAGTTTTCATATTTTTTTTTAAATCCAACATTCATCAATAATTTATCTTACTAAAGATTTTATTTTTATATCAACTGGAAAAATAACTCTAAATTTTAGTTCATACTAAATTTGTGCAACTTACATTTGAAAATTCAAAATTAAACGAAATATAATATAGTTTTTTAGTAAAGTAATATTTTTTAACCTTACATACCATGTTAGTTAAGATAGAATAAGAGTAGTATCGACAAATTTACGTAATGTTTAAATTTTTTTAAAAAAATATTCATTTAACCTTTCATACCATTTTAAATATATTTTTCTTAAACAAGAAAAATTCAATTGTAGATTTTAAGTATTACTAAACATAAAATTTAAGTGAAGTTTAATTGTTATAACTATATTTTTTTCATTTTACAAATTTTCAAATTATATAAGATCAAGCATAAAATATATCAGTATCACACATCTATTTTTATAATTCTGTTTAAAATTCGGTTCTTCGGCGCGGTTCGATTCAAAGAAAGTCAAATGATCAATGGTTATTTTTCGGTTCGGAATAATTTCAGTTCGGTTTTTAGAATGATTCGAAATTCCTCGAGTCGCATGCTCAGCCCTAGTTCAAACAAACGTATTCACCTGTCCAAAAGGGTACCACTTTTGGAACAAAATCTCCTTCTTCTTATGTGTTAATTTCATGATGTTGGATTAATGAGACGTGTACAAATACGATGTAATCGATCATGTGCACATGCTTAAAACTGTCGAAGTAGATATTTAAGATACGTAGCGAAAGTTCATCGATTTTAGAGGCTAAAAAATTTTCATTTTTGCCGAAAAAACGCAGGTGGAAAACATCCGTGAGGCGATCGAGGATGCAGGGTTCGATGCCGAATTGATCGAGGAGGACATAAACGAGACAAGCGCTCAACTAGTTAGTCGAATACATGTACAAGGCCTTAACTGTATCTCATGTGCAACGACCATAGAACACCGTTTATCGGCCGTGCATGGCGTACAAAAGGCACTAGTCGTATTACTCGACAAACAAGTCCACGTACACTATGACCCGAAAATCTTGACCTGCAACCAAATCTTGGAAGAAGTCCACGAAATCGGATTTGAAGGCGAAATCATCAGCAGTGGAGAAAATAGCAGCAAAGTACAACTCAAAGTTGAAGCACTACAAACCGAAAATTCAATCGCCATAGTTACAAACTCTCTCAAGTCACTGCCAGGTGTTCAAGAAGTCAACTTTGAAACAAAGCTTCAAAAGTTGTCGATTTTGTACGAACCCGGTTTGACGGGCCCCAGAGACTTTATCCGAACCATTCAGTCGTGCGGGTTTAACGCAACAATGTTTTCCAAAAGAGAAGGACAGGAAGCTCGTCGAGAGGACGAGATCAAACAGTACTACAGATGCTTCCTCTGCAGTTTGTTGTTTACAGTTCCTGTTTTTCTAATGTCGATGGTGTTTATGTATATCCCCGGTGTGAATCACGGACTGGATGTGAAAATTGTGAATAATCTCAGCATTGGCCAGGTTCTGAGGTGGATTTTAACCACGCCGGTCCAATTCATCATTGGCCGGCGATTTTACACCGGGGCTTATAAAGCATTGAGACGTGGCTCGTCAAATATGGACGTCTTGATTGCACTCGGAACAAACGTGGCTTATTTTTACTCGGTCTATTCGGTTCTAAGAGCTGCTTTCTCACCGAATTTTGAGTCTAATGATTTTTTCGAGACGAGCTCGATGCTCATCTCGTTTATATTGTTAGGTAAATATTTGGAGGTTCTGGCTAAGGGGAAAACATCCGAGGCCATGGAGAAACTAATGGACTTGTCCCCTCAAGAAGCCACGCTATTGACATTTGATAGAGATGGGAATTTGTTGAACGAGCAAGAAATCGAGAGTCGGTTGATTCAAAAGAACGATGTGTTGAGAGTTGTGCCTGGGGCAAAGATACCGTGCGATGGGCTTGTTGTGTGGGGGCAGAGTCACGTGAATGAAAGCATGATCACGGGGGAATCCAAGCCGGTGGTAAAACGAAAGGGCGATTTAGTCATTGGAGGGACTTTGAATGCGAACGGGGTGCTGCATGTTAAGGCAACTAAGGTGGGGCCGGAGAGTGCCCTGTCGCAAATTTTCCGGCTGGTCGAGTCGGCTCAGATGGCGAAAGCCCCTGTTCAGAAATTTGCTGATCTTGTTTCGAAATTCTTTGTTCCTCTGGTATGTAAGAATGATAAAAATAAAATAAAAATATATACATTATTAAGTCTTGATGCTTTGGATATTCAATAATTTTCAGGTGATAATTATATCGATTTCGACTTGGTTTGCATGGTTTTGTGCGGGGAAATTGAATCAGTACCCGAAATCTTTGATCCCGTCTTTTATGAATGGGTTCGAGCTAGCGCTTCAGTTTGGGATATCGGTTATGGTGATAGCTTGCCCGTGTGCACTTGGTCTAGCTACACCAACAGCTGTTATGGTAGCCACAGGTGTGGGTGCTTCTCAGGGTGTGCTGATCAAAGGCGGCCGCGCATTAGAAACCACTCACAAGGTCTGTTAACTGTATCAACCCCTATAAAAATATTCTCTTAGTACAAAATGTTTCTTGTTCAGTTTTGACACTCTCAATAAACACCATGGTGTAAATGATTTGGTAGTTTCTTGTTAAGAGAATTTCAAGTAAGCCTCAATCAGAAGTGGAATAATTTCACGTAACTCGTTTACACGTGACGTGGCAGGTGAACTGCATAGTTTTCGACAAGACGGGAACTCTCACCGTTGGGGAGCCAGTGGTGGTCAGCTGTAGACTCTTGAAAGATATGAGTCTTGAAGATTTTATATCTCTAGCTGCTTCTGCTGAGGTAATCTTGTTCTTCTTTTTTTCTTTGCTGATTTTACGAACTTTTTCCACGTCCGATTCGCATTATGTTTTGACATGTTTGATTTATCAGGTGAACAGCGAGCATCCACTAGCCAAGGCGATCGTCGAGTATGCTAAAACGTGCTGTCTCGCCAAACAGAGCTCTGTTTGGCCCGAGGCCCGTGATTTCCAGTCCATAACTGGCCACGGTGTGAAGGCACTCGTTAGAAACAAACAAGTCCTCGTGGGGAATAAGAGTCTAATGTCGAATCACAATGTTACTATTCCAGTGCATGCTGAAGAAATACTGGCAGAAGCCGAAACGTCTGCTCAAACTGGAATCCTCGTGTCGATCGATAAGGAGCTGCACGGGATACTTTCCGTGTCCGATCCACTGAAGCCGGGAGCAAGAGAAGTAATTTCCATTCTTAAGTCGATGAAAGTCGAAAGCATGATAGCGACGGGTGACAACGAAGGGACTGCAAATGCAATTGCCAAAGAGGTCGGCATACGTACTGTGATCGCAGAAGCTAAACCCGAACGCAAAGCAGACAAAGTGAAAGAACTACAGGTTAGTGAATCTTAACCACATAGACTAAATGTATACGTTCTTTTTTCTTTTTCCAATAATTCTAAAAATTTAACCGGCAGGCTGCCGGAAAAACGGTGGCCATGGTGGGGGACGGCATAAACGACTCGCCGGCGCTGGCGGCGGCAGACGTGGGTATAGCGATTGGGGCAGGCACAGACATTGCAATCGAGGCCGCTGATGTTGTCCTAATGAGGAGCAACCTCGAGGATGTGGTGACAGCCATTGACCTCTCGAGGAAAACATTTTCTCGAATTCGACTCAATTATGTCTGGGCCCTTGGGTACAATGTCCTGGCTATCCCGTTGGCCGCGGGGGCTATTTTCCGGTGGACGGGTTTCCGGCTGCCGCCGTGGGTGGCCGGTGGGGCAATGGCGGCGTCTTCGGTCAGCGTGGTTTGCAGCTCTCTTTTGCTGAAGAATTACAGGAGGCCTAAGGTGCTAGATACTCTGCAGGTGGGTGGGAAATTATAAGGTCAAGATTTAATGATAATCTTGTACTAGGGAGTTGAAACATTGTGTTGTAATGAAATTAACTGATTTAATAAAATAACATTGGATTATGTATTCTGTAATTTGAAGATGTTTATACGACAAAACAGGACAATAAGTCGAGTTATTATTTTGATTAAATTCATGTAAGATGCTATAATCTCGTTACGAAATCATTTCGTCACGATTTATAACCGTTAGATCGATTATCTCGACGGCATAATACTGTAACGGGTCGTAGCATTTCCCTAAATTCATAATGGACGAATTTGCATTTTATGTTGAATGTAATTTGTATTTTGTTAACAAAATAAAACAAATAAAAAAAAATTGGATTACCTCTAATTTTAAGAAAAGAAAAAGGGAAAAGAACAAAATGGGATGCCTCGAAATGGGAGACAATGGAACGTGGGGCCCGCACGTGGCAGTGAAAATGAGAGACTGCAGAAAATGAGGACCACCAATGCCATCTCCCGAGACGCATTAAAATGGTCAAATTTCAAGGTCTTTTTCTTAATTTTTTTATTTATTTATGTGTGCCAATTTTTTTTAAAATGAACATGTTATGTTACGTTATAAAATGGACATGTGTAAAAATTTTTAGTAACTGCACTGCTGTTACTAAAAATCACAGTTGCAAATTACTTGCATTTTCAAATTTCAAGATATGATCATGTAGTGCGTTGACCACAATGTTTTAAATTTAGGGTAAATAATTTTTTCCATATGTGATTTTGAGATTTTCATCTTAAAGTATAGGTTGTAAAATGCAACTTGAACTACATATATAGTCACTTTTTGCACGCTCGACCACATCTTGACCATACACGTATCCTGTTTTGCAGATGATCGGACGGTCAAAAATTAGTCGAGCGTGCAAATAATTGTATATATGTAGTTCATGTTGCATTTTACAACAAAAAAAAACTTTAGGTTGAAAATCCAAAAAATATAGTGCATGTTAGAAAAAAAATATCTACCCTTAAATTTATCTAGGCATTAATTTTTTTTCAAGATCTATTATGTGTTAGTAAGAAAAATGTTTTCTTATTTTGTTAGAATCATTTATGAAACTATACAGTCTATCATTAGTTTTGCCCATACATTGTCTAATATATACATACAAACAATAGACATACCTTTAAATGTTGACATATGTCTTTTATCTAATTAAATAGATAAATTATTTTATTTAATTAGTAATGTCCTTGCTTAAAATCTTTAAAAAAACAAGATCACATGCATATTTTATTTTGTTTTTATTAATAACTTCATCTCAATTGATTCGTATCAAAGATCAGATCGAACGAACTAACTAGAACGACCTACCAAGCTATATATGACTCGTATCAAGATCAGATCGAACAAACCAACTTGAACGAACTACCAAGCTATCCTGGCTATTAGTGGCATTGTGAGACTGTTATCTATATATATAATTGCTAGCTAATCATTAAATAAAACCTCATAAATAAAACCTAATTAATAAAACCTCATTTATTTTCTCTCCAAAAGAAGTTACAAAATTTGTCATTAATATTTTAAGTGTAATCAAGTAAAAATATTAATAGCATTAACTATTTTATAATATAATAGCAAAAAATAACATTAACTACTATAATAATAATATTATAATAATAATAATAATAATAATAATAATAATAATAATAATAATAATAATAATAATAATAATAATAATAATATCTTGAAACACTAAAATTGTCTATACATATGTAATTTATATTTAGTGTGAAATATTATGAGTTAGTAACAGCATTAACTATTATATAATATAATAGTAAAAAAATACATGATTACACTTAATATGGTGTATTTATGTGAAAGACAAAATATGAATGACAAATTTTGTAACTTCTTCTGGAGGGAAAATAAATGAGGTTTTATTAATTAGGTTTTATAAATACATGATTAGACTTAATTAGGTTTTATGAATGATATTATTATTATTATTATTATTATTATTATTATTATTATTATTATTAGTTTAATTTTATATTTCATGAAACAATTTTCGTTAGAAACAATTAGTAAATAGTTTTAATAGTATGTAAAAAAACCTTTAAAATCTTATAAACAATTATCGTTGTAATAATAATAGTAATGATAATAATAATAATAATAATAATAATAATAATAATAATAATAATAATAATAAATAATAATAATAATAATAAAATTACATTACTCACTTTTTTTTAATTAATATATTGGTTCATATGTACTCAAATAATTTATATAAATATTATTCTATTTTTACTAATGATTAAATCTTGAAAATGTGGTATGTCCATTGTCTAGAATTTTAATATTAAATTCACATATCTTGAAAATATGATATGTTTATCATTTATAATTTTAATATTAAATTCACACATATCACTTATAATATTTTATGTACATCTGTGCATGTGCACAGGATGATAACTAGTCTATATAATTGCTAGCTAAGCAATAAATTTTACCTAATAAATAAAACTTATTTAATTTTACTTAATAAATTTTACCTCATTAAACTTTATTAGTCTTAATAAATGATAGAGAGGAGAGAGAAAAAATAAAAACATAATGGTGTATTGATGTGTAATTAAGTAGGAGGGCAATTTGGTAACTTTCTTAACACAAAACCGTTACACTATATTATTATTATTATTAATATTATTATTATTATTATTATTATTATTATTATTATTATTATTATTATTATTATTATTGTTATTACATTAATTCACTATATCCCATTAATGATAAAAAAAACTTGCACTTTTTTTTTGGTTAATTTAAACAAAATTAGTTACTTATTATATTAATTGAATAATAATTATATTTTTTTTATTATATCATATAATAGTTATTATTAAAATTATTAATTATATTTTACTCTGTTAAAAATTTTTTGTTCAAAATGATTTATTCTAAAATCAATATTATATTGTAAAAACTTTATGTTCAAATGATTTATTCTAAAATCAATATTATATTTTTTATTTGATTAAGCAATTGTTTTTCAAATAAATTAATTTATCTTAAAGTCATAGTAAAATTTCTTAAAACCAAATAAGAAATTTTTTATAATAAGTTTAATATTTTTCAGCTAATTAATTGGTCATGCAACATTAGAACTACAAAATACGTTATTTATTACTTTTTTTTTGCAATCAATATAGTGATTCATCTGCAATGAAATCACTATCTACTATTTATTTTAACCAATGATCAAATTTTAAAACATAATGTCAGTATTTAACTTATAATTTTAATATTTTATGCATATATATATATATATATCTAATACTCTTTGTTTGAAATTTAATATCATAATGTTCTTATAATTTTAATATATATGCATACAAATATCTTATAATACTTTTTTTATATATGTGCAAATGCACAAGGTCAAATACTAGTTGGGTTATATCGTGAAGACTATATTGTAAATGCATATTTATTTTCTTAACAAAAAAAAATAAATTAATTTTTGGTCAAATATCAAAATGACACATATACAATTTTGACTGGCTAAGGCATGTAACGTCAATTTCTGCGCAATCTTCTATATTATTGCAAAGTTAAAACGTATGGCACAAACGTGCGACTGTTCCGAGTTCCAATTCCAATGCCTTCCCTCTGAGACTGTCATCTCCCACCTCCAAATTAACCTGAAAAATTCCTTCATTCCACAGAATCACCCAATTCTCAGCCACTATTAACAGTAAAGTGGCTGCATTGTGTTACTAACGCCCTATTCAGTAGATATATGTTTACAAATTCTTTCAAGCTTTCTGCAATGGCGGTCGAGGGTTCTTGAAATATTTCAGCTGAGAAACGTAAAAACGAGGTATCTTTATTTGATTTTAACGTGTCCCATTTTGATTTTATTTGTTTATTTTTATGCTCTTTGAGTAATTTTAACACTGTGTCTGTTCAAAATTTCAGAAAGCTACTGATGGGTTTTCCATATTAGGTGTAAAGATTCTGTGTTCTTGGTTCTTACAAGCAGGCACAAGCTCGAAAATTGTTCTACATTCTGTTCTGGAGCTCAAGATCTGAACTTTATTTTTAAATTGTTCGAGTTTGGTAAATCCTTATCATTCCCTTGATTATGTTACTATGAAAGTTGTCCTTTTTTATTCGCTTTTATTTTCCTGTCCGATTGTAATCATTCCAAAGTTGGTGTCTTTTGATAAGATTAAAGTGTAATAGCTTTCCTTTTTTTTGTAATTATGCTTGCATTTTTTCATACAGTTTTCTCTCTATCTGCCAGCAAAAAAATTGTATGCCCTTTAACGCTTTGTGGAGGTATATTTGCCTTGTACCACGAGTACTTATAAAAGTACATTAAAGGAAAATGCTGCTACGGTCCCGTTACGGAACCATTCCGCCGGAGTTTGTAACCGTTCGATCATCATGTAACCGTCGGGAATAGTTGATCTAACGGTTACAAATCCCGGCGGAATGGTTCCGTAACGGGACTGTAGCATCTCCCGTAAATTATCTATGCCTTGAGGGCCAGCAAATAGCAATTAGAATTACTAGGTTTAAGATTTATTAATTTATTTGCTTACTTTTTCAACTGCAAGAATGCTTTGTTTCTAGGCTCATAGTCATAGATCTCGCCATGAGGTACGCCCTCACATGGTTCTCTGCTAAACTGTTGACCTCATCTTTCTAATTTTCCAATTTCCCCCCTAATGTTTAACATAATTACTACTCTTACAGTTGATGTGGGCTCTCTTTGCCTTTTAAGCTCCATTAAAATATTATTCATAGCCCCAAATCTTTTCACATTTCACAATTTTTTTTTTGCTTCATTTTGTTTAGTTGGAAGCTGAGGAGATACTGGTTTAGAATCTGTTGTTTTCAGTGAAAGTGATTTCATTTCCTTGTCCTCTATAGCAGTCTATGTTTTAATTATTAGTAGCACTGCTACTTTATCTTGTGGGCCTGATGATTATGATTCTCTAAAGCTATTCTCAAAATATTATTTTTAATGGAGATCTGTTTATGTGTGCTGTGTAAACAATTGTTTTTATCATTCTGCAACTTTATGTAAGAAACATCTAGCAGTTTCCTTGTGCATGATTTTTGTTTGCATCCGACTTATCCATTTGAACTTAACGTGAAACGATTCGATTACTCATTATAGTTTCTCCTCTCATTTTTGTGTTTTTGTTTTCAGGAGATCCTCAGCTGCAGACATTGCATTTGCTGCAAGTGTGAAGTTTCTCCGTATTTAGGTTGTTTTCGGGGACTTGACTCTCGACTACTTGAATCATCAGTGGTGAGGTGGGAATAATCTACGTACGAACGCATCTTGTATTGAACAAGGATGACTTTCTGTTTGAACTGGTTAAAATTTTGTTTCGACAAATGATACCGTTATGTGTCGTAGAACCGACTCGTCTTACTTTCCACTGCGTGTTTTCGTAATAACACAACTGCCAAATATTCAATCCTGCGTATGGTTCTCAATCCCCATATCTAGATGACAAAATATTGCTGAACTGAAAAAAAAAAAAAGAAAAAGAAAAATGGCTATATAACCAGATTGGTTTAGTTAGTTGCAGTTATGATACTGTAGATCATTGTAACTTTATACACCCTTTCCACCATAGCCTATTTTCTTCATTTTGGCTTCATTGATCATGAAACTGATGCATGCTCGGGTTGAGAATTTAAGATTTGTGGTTTTTCCCTTTTTCTCTTAAAAGTATTGTAAACTACAAAAATGAGATTCTTGTTATTGGGTCTCTGTTACTGAAAAACATTTTTTTCAGTTTGATTTTTATGACCGTTGATGTGTCTTCGTGTTTACTTTCTAATATCTTTGTGTTTTCACATGTGGTTTGTAATATAAGCAGACCTCAATGACCATCGGGAACCTAAAGCTTGGGGTCGACATCATCAGTGCCCATAATCTCTTACCGAAAGATGGGCAGGGCTCGTCCAGCGCCTACGTGGAGCTCTGTTTTGACGGCCAAAAGTTCCGCTCGACAATCAAGGAAAAAGATCTAAACCCCGTCTGGAACGAGACCTTCTACTTCAACATATCCGATCCCGCTGTCCTCCACTGCCTCACCCTCGATGCCTACATCTACAACAACGTCCGAGCCACCCAATCCCGAGCATTCCTCGGAAAAGTCAGCATCAGTGGTACCTCGTTTGTACCCCATGCTGATGCAGTTGAACTTCACTATCCTCTCGAAAAACGGGGAATCTTTTCCCGCGTCCGTGGAGAGCTCGGCCTCAAGATTTACCTAACAGACGACCCCTCCATAAAGTCATCCGTCCCAGTTGACGAAAATAGGGACTCCCATGAGTCAAGAAACAAGCAAAGGCACACGTTCCACACTCTCCCAAAACGTGATACGTCTCACGAGCACCACCACCTCAGTAGTCATCACCCCTCGCCACCAATCGAACCTCATCACCACTCGACTAAATATATGGCTGACGAGATGAAGGCCTCCGAGCCGATACCCCCAAAGCTTGTCCGCATGAACTCGGCCTCGTCAGCCCAGCCGGTCGATTACGCCCTCAAGGAGACAAGCCCCTTCCTTGGTGGGGGCCGCATAGTCGGTGGGCGGGTCGTCCGGACCGAGCGGGCAGCTGTGGGCACGTACGATCTTGTTGAGAAGATGCACTTTCTGTTCGTCCGGGTTGTCAAGGCCCGCGAGCTTCCCGCAATGGATGTAACCGGCAGTCTTGACCCGTACGTTGAGGTCCGAATCGGGAATTACAAAGGCGTGACCAGGCACATTGAGAAACAGCAGAACCCGATGTGGAATGTTGTTTTTGCCTTCTCGAGGGAGAGGATGCAGGCGTCTGTGCTTGAAGTTGTTCTGAAGGATAAAGATCTATTGAAAGATGATTTCGTTGGTCTTGTGAGGTTTGATCTTAACGAGGTCCCGATGCGTGTGCCACCCGATAGCCCTCTGGCTCCCGAGTGGTATCGTCTGGAAGACAAAAAAGGGTTGAAAATAAAAGGGGAGCTCATGCTTGCCGTCTGGATCGGGACCCAAGCGGACGAGGCTTTTCCGGATGCGTGGCATTCGGACGCGGCCACACCTGTCGACAGCTCAGCAGCCTCGTCCGCACTCATTCGCTCGAAGGTGTATCACGCCCCACGCCTGTGGTACGTGCGTGTGAATGTGGTCGAGGCTCAAGACTTGGTCCCAACTGAAAAGACCCGCTTTCCAGATGCTTATGTGAAGGCACAGATAGGGAACCAAGTCGTGAGGACAAAACCGATGCAGGCCCGGAATTTTAACCCGTTATGGAATGAGGATCTGTTTTTTGTGGCCGCTGAGCCCTTTGAGGATCATCTTGTTCTCACGGTCGAGGATCGTGTGGCACCGGGGAAAGACGAGATACTCGGGAGGGTTATCATACCCTTGAATATGGTGGAGAAACGGGCGGACGATCGTATAGTGCATTCCCGTTGGTTTAACCTCGAAAAGCCGGTTCTTGTTGATGTTGACCAATTGAAGAAAGAAAAGTTCTCGAGCAGGCTCCATTTACGGGTCTGTCTAGATGGAGGCTACCATGTTCTGGACGAGTCGACTCACTACAGTAGCGATCTCCGCCCGACGGCAAAACAGTTGTGGAAGCCGCCGATCGGCATTTTGGAGCTCGGGATACTGAATGCGGTCGGTCTCCACCCGATGAAGACGCGTGATGGGAAGGGCACATCCGATACGTACTGTGTGGCCAAGTACGGCCACAAATGGGTCCGGACCCGCACGATTGTCGACAACCTTTTCCCCAAATACAACGAGCAGTACACATGGGAGGTCTTTGACCCTGCTACCGTCCTCACGGTCGGTGTATTCGACAACAGCCAGCTTGGGGACAAGGGCCCCAACAACGGCAAGGACCTGAAGATCGGGAAAGTCCGGATCCGGATCTCGACGCTCGAGACGGGTCGGGTCTACACACACTCCTACCCGCTCCTTGTCCTTCACCCGACCGGCGTCAAGAAAATGGGCGAGCTGCACCTAGCCTTACGATTTTCATGCACCTCTTTTGCCAACATGCTATACGTATACTCCCGCCCGCTTCTGCCCAAAATGCACTACGTACGGCCGTTCACAGTCATGCAGCTGGACATGCTGAGGCACCAGGCGGTCAACATTGTAGCCATGAGGCTGGGCCGGGCCGAGCCCCCTCTCCGGAAAGAAGTCGTCGAGTACATGTCGGACATGGACTCTCACATGTGGAGCATGCGGAGGAGCAAGGCTAACTTTTTCCGCCTGATGTCGGTTTTCACTGGCCTATTCGCGGTCGGGAAGTGGTTCGGGGACATATGCATGTGGCGGAACCCGGTCACGACTGTGCTCGTCCACGTGCTCTACTTGATGCTCGTCTCCTTTCCCGAGCTGATACTCCCGACGGTCTTCCTCTACATGTTCTTGATCGGCATTTGGAACTTCCGTTACCGGCCAAGGTACCCGCCCCACATGAACACCAAGATCTCGCAGGCGGAAGGGGTCCACCCGGACGAGCTGGACGAGGAGTTCGACACGTTCCCCACGAGCCGTAACCCGGACTTGGTACGGATGAGGTACGACAGGCTGCGGAGCGTGGCAGGGAGGATCCAGACGGTCGTGGGTGATGTCGCAACGCAGGGGGAACGGGTGCACTCGCTGCTGAGCTGGCGGGACCCACGCGCGACGGGAATTTTCGTGACGTTATGCCTGGTGGCGGCATTGGTGCTGTACGTGACGCCGTTCCAGGTGATTGCGGCTCTTGGGGGGATTTACATGATGAGGCACCCGAGGTTCAGGTACAGGCTGCCGTCTGTGCCGGTTAACTTTTTCCGGCGGCTGCCTGCCAGGACAGACAGCATGCTGTAGTTTTGTGCTCTCTTTGGAGAAAAAACAAGAAGGAAAGGAGGGATGGTATGTGGGAAATAAATTGAGGTGTGTATGCTTCTTGTTGTAATGTGTTTTTGTAAGCTGTGTTCTGAACCTTCTATATGGCAGGTCATGGATGTGTATGTGTGTGTGTGTGTGTGTGTTTTTTTTTTTCTGGGAACTAATGCTAATATGCCTGTAGTGTGTGTGCTTTTCAGGAGACCTGTAGTGTAATATTAGTAAAATAATTATTATCTTAATGAATTATGTGCATTTTGTGCCTACTCTATGCTCACCCGAGTTAAGTTAGCTACGTTCCCGTTACGGAATCATTCCGTCAGGATTTGTAACCGTTAGATTATCATGTAACCATCGGGGATAATTGATCTAACGGTTACAAACCCGACAGAATAGTTTTGTAACGGGACCGTAGCATCTCTTTTTTTTTTTTTTTTTTCAGGGTTGAGCTAATAATGGATCGTGAAGATTCATGCCCAAAAAAACACCATAAGGAAAATGCTACGATCGCGTTACGGAACCATTATGTCGGGGTTTGTAACCGTTAGATCATCATGTAACCGCTAGTGATAGTTGATCTAAAAGATTACAAACCCCGACAGAATGATTTCGTAACTGGACCATAGCATCTCCCTGTCTATCTATCCAGGTGTCTCATGCAAATTAATTATGAGTGCATAATTGCAAGTTAACCACCACTCTTTCACTCATAGAACAATATGTCAATATCATCACTACAGTTTGGTCTATTTTGACTTTCCAACTCTTGCCAGCAAACTATTAAATTTAAATTCAATGAACAGACTGAATTATAAGCTGAAATCTCATCACATCTAATAATAAAATTGATAGTCAAACGTTTCTATTCCAAAACGTGCTCCCATGTCTCCACCGGAATTTTCTTCTGAGCCCAGAAAAAAGCTCACCGTCCACTATTTAAAGCACCAGCAGAAGGTTATGTTAATAAAAGAAGTGTGTCCTAAAAATGGCTGTCCCTGTGTCTAGGAAAAAACAAAGGCTGTCCAAAAAGATACACGAGGCTGATGAAAGTAGTCTCTTTTGCCGTTTCTTTGAAAAATTTCTGTTCAGAGTGCCCTTAGCTCTGCTTTTCTTAGCTTTTGTGTATGTATGGTCTTCGTCTACGACTGTTTTCTCGGGCAGCATTGTTCATGTGTGCGTGTCGTCTAGAAAGCTCAGCAATTTGTACTGCTTGTCGGCCGGTACTCAACGACCCAATTTCGAAATCCCAGTTTCATTAGCTAATCACACTTCTTCGAAAGTTAATGATGAAGACTCGGACGATGTTGCTGATTCAAGAGCCGACCGTGGAGCAAAAGAAGGTACTTGAGAGCTTTCGTGCTCTCAGTGACTAAAACGCACGTTTTTAACGTTTTCAAACGCATGATTTTTTGCTACCTTAATCGTCTGTATATGTTATAAATTGTACCCACAGATACTCCCTCAGACAGCACAAGCGTAATTAACATCGAACAAAAATTCGGCAACCAAACATTAGAAGACGCTTACAAAGAAGTCGAGGACCAGATAAAAACACACCGGTCGTGGATCTCAAATTCCTCGGACCACACCACGTGCGAAGAAAAAGGGATTTACGTATACAAACTTCCCTCAAAGTTCAACAAAGACTTGCTTGCCCAATGCGAGGAAATGATCCCATGGGCCGACTTTTGCCGGTTCTTAACCAACAATGCATTAGGGGAGCCAATCGAAAGCCTCGGCTCGGGATGGCACCACACGCACCAATACTCGTTGGAACCCATTTTCCATGCTCGGATTTTAAAGCATCCGTGCAGAGTATACGACCACAACATGGCCAAGCTATTCTACGTCCCGTACTACGGCGGGCTCGACATCCTGAGGTGGCATTTCAAGAACGTCTCGAACGATGTGAAGGACTCGTTGGCGCTTGAACTCGTGAGGTGGCTCGAGACACAAGGCCCGTGGTACAACAACCTAGGCAAAGATCACGTTTTTGTTTTGGGCAAGGTTTCGTGGGATTTTAGAAGGAGTGGGGGGTCTTCTTGGGGCACTAGGCTTTTGGAGCTCGACGAGATGAAAAATCCGGTTAAGTTGTTGATCGAGCGGCAGCCGTGGCGCGTGAACGACATCGGCATACCTCACCC
>CACSLK010034598.1:15379909-15393109 GCA_902706635.1 Striga hermonthica
CCCGAAAAAAAATTTACTATTAATATTAGAAATTATAATTTGACCCCCCTCTTAAATTTAATTTTGCACCCATCCCTAAATTTTTTATTTTCAAAAGTCACTTGATAGGCCAACTTGTTAAATAAAATAATAATTTAAGTTATAGTTAATAGTTAATAGGTAACTAAATGTTTAAATCTTAATTAGTTAATTTTTTTTTTAAAAAAAAAAACGGACGCTGGATGCATATTAGGATTAAGGAGAGCAAAATTGATGGTGGGTTAATGGTGCTTCTTTTTCTATTTCTTATAACACTTTTAACTTTTATTTTATATTTTAATATTATTTTATTTTGTGTAGAAAAGCAGATTGAGGGGCGACATATAATCTGTTTTGAGCGAGATATTTAGGAATAAAGGGCTTAGAGCTGGGACAAGTTCTTCTCCTCAGAAACTCAGAATCGAGCTTATCTCTATCGCATCAAAAATTCAGATCACCCCCATTTCATCACTTCACCACTTCAGCCGTCTGTCGTCCCAAGGCCCAAGGTAATGTAATTGGTTTTTCTATTTTGTGTCGTGAGATTCATAGAGCATGCTTGGATATAAATTTGTTTTTGTTTTGATTTGGGTTGGTTAAATTTGAAAAAGTAGGTATGGTTAGTTGTTAGTGGATATAATAAAATAATAAGTATTTAAAATAAAATAATTAAAATTAAATTGATGTAAAAGTAAGAGAGAGAAAATGTGATGTGATAGTTAGTTAAATTTATGTGAGTAGATGAATAGTGAATTAAGGTTGATGTTGTGTGTAAGAATGATTGATTGATATTATTTAATTATATTGATAATATTGATGATAGTGATGTTGAGTTAAGGTTGAGTTAAAAAAGTGGTTGAGTTAAAAATGTTTGGATTTTTTTGAGAAATTTTTGTATCCAATCATGCTCATAGGATTTAAAATTGAAAGCTTCAAATTTGAAGTTAATAGTTTCCACTGTTAAATGTCCTTTTGCCAATTTGTGAATTTGTTCTTGTTCTTGTGTCCAAGCCCCAGGCTCCCAGCCCTAATTTTGTTTAATTGTTATTTTGAATTATTTATATGAATTATTTTGAATGTTGGAATTGCTCTTGCTGACCAATTTTTTTTTTTTTTTTTTTTTTTTTTTTTAGGGAGTTCAAAAGTGAATAACCATGGATAAATTCCTAAAGAGAAAGTTTACAATGATTGAATCTTCAAATCCCCCGAGTCAAGAAAAGATAGCTGATTTCGAAAACTTTCCAGCTGATCCAGGATTGTGACAACCAATATGAAGTTACGATGCTAATGACAGGGACAGAGTGCGCCGGGCATATTTACTAAAGGGCTCATGTCAACCTGTTCTTCACGACTTTCCCCAAACTGAAATGGGAAATGTGAAAAGAAGGTTTGTTGCAAATTGGTTTCAAAAGTATTCTGATTGGCTAGAGTACAACATATCTAAAGATAGTGCATACTGCTTGTATTGTTATCTTTTTAAAACACTAGGTAATCAAAGTGGGGGCGATGCATTTGTTAGCGAAGGTTTTAGAAATTGGAGAAAGTTGGAGAAATTTGATCAACATATTGGCAAGCATAATAGCTCTCATAATATAGCCAAATCGAAATGTAATGATCTAATAAATCAAAATCTCACCGGGAATGTTTCCGCTTTATTTAGTGGAAAGCAAAACAAGGATAAAGTTGAATATCGAACTCGATTGAATGCAGCTGTTGATTGTGTTCATTTCTTGTTAAGGCAGGGTTTAGCATTTCGAGGTAATGATGAATCTGACACGTCTTCTAATCGGGGTAATTATATGGAACTTTTTCATTGGCTTGCTGAACGTAGCGAACTTGTAGAAAAAGTTTCATTTCATAATGCTCCTAAAAATTGTCAGTTGACGTCTTCCTCTATCCAAAAAGATATTTGTGTTGCTGCTCCTGCTGAAACAACTTGTGCGATAGTAAAGGATATTGGGGAGGCATATTTTACAATCTTGGTTGATGAGTCTCGTGATGTGTCAGTGAAAGAGGAGATGGCGGTTGTTTTACGATATGTAAATAAAGAGGGGAAGATATTGGAACGGTTTCTCTGTATTGAACATGTTTCGAGCACATTTGCATCTTCACTTAAGGGTGCCATTGATCGTCTATTCTCTTATCATGGTTTAAGCATATCAAAATTGCGTGGTCAAGGCTACGACGGGGCAAGTAATATGCAAGGTGAGCTTAAAGGCTTGAAAACCCTTATTTTGCAAGAAAATCCATGTGCATTCTACGTTCATTGTTTTGCTCATCTACTTCAGTTGAGTTTAGTAGCTGTGGCAAAATATCATTTTCAAGTCCAATATCTTTTTGAGATCACATCAAAGGTTATGAATGTTGTGGGAGGATCTTGTAAGAGATAGGATATTCTTAGATCCAAACAACATGAAAAAGTTGTAGAAGCTCTAAGAAAAGGGGAAATTCTTAGCGGGCATGGATTGAATCAAGAAACTAATCTGCAACGAGCATGTGATGGGGTTCACATTATGGTACTCTAGTTAAGTTTACTTCCATGTTTTAGTCCGTAACTGAAGTACTTGAAATTATTATGGAGGATGGGGCAAGCACTGATCAAAAAGTTGAAGCACGAATGTTATTAGATGCAATGCATTCATTTGAGTTTATATTCATTATGCATTTGATGAGAAATGTTTTGGGAATTACTCATGACTTGTCATTGGCTTTACAAAGAAAAGAGCAGGATATTGAGAATGCTATGAGGTTAGTTTCTATATCAAAACAAAGATTGCAGTTAATGAGAGACGATGGATGGGATGGTCTTTTGAATGAAGTTTCTTCATTTTGTTCTATACACGAAGTCTATGTCCTAAATATGGATGAAAAATTCATAGCTCCTGGTCGTCCAAGACGAAGAAGTCAAAAAAAAACAAACTTGGTTCATTTCCGTTTAGAATTATTTTATGCTATTTTGGATAAATAACTTGTGGAGCTTAATAGTCGTTTTTCTGAGGCAAATACCGAATTACTTCTTTGTGTGGGATGCCTAAATCCCAGGGATTCTTTCAAACCTTTCGATAAGGAAAGGCTTATAAGGTTTGCACAACTTTACCCTAAGGATTTTTCTCCATGTGATATTGTGGTGCATGATAATCAACTTGAAAATTATATTATGGATGTGCGTACGAGCAGTGAGTTTTCGATGGTTGATGAGATTTCAAACCTTGCTGTTAAAATGGTAGAAACTAGAAGGCACGTGACATATTCTTTGGTCTATATGCTTATTACTTTAGCGTTGACATTGCCGGTTGCTACTGCTAGTGTGGAGAGAGCATTTTCTGCAATGAAGATCATAAAAAATCGACTACGCAACCGAATGGAAGATGATTGGCTCAATGCTTGTATAGTTCTGTACGTTGAAAAAGATGTTTTTGATCAAATTAGTAATGACACTATTATGCAACGATTTCAGAGCATGTCATCTCGTCGTGAACAATTGTAATTATAAGGTACTTTTTTATGTATTTTTGTTATCTTTTACAAATTATGCCATGTCTTTTGCCCCCTCTCAACAAATTTTCTGGCTTCGCCCCTGGCAGCACACATTAGTGATATTAATATATTTAAAAAAAATAAATCACCAATGTGTGCATGTCACATAAACGGTGAACATATTAACATGTGTCTACCGTAGGTAAGGGAACATTACTGCTATCTATCTATGTATGTTTTTTTATATAATATAATTAGTATTATATTAGTATTTTCAATGGATTGATAAATATTTAGGATTTAATGTATATATGCATATTAATGAATATTCATCTTGACATATAATGTATTTTTGCCAAGGTCCACCGCACAATCGTGCACCTTCATGAAATAACAAGTGTCATATTGGTTTTACATCGAACTGTCCTAAAGAATTAGGTACAGTATTGAACAAGAGTTGATTTTAACCGTGTTATTATATACCGTGGGCTTTTGTAGCCAATTTTTATCCACGGAATATTAATTATTGTTTGTTGACTTTGAATTTTATGAGTGTTGTGCAATTTGTAATTTAAGCATATGCCCTCCATATAAAAGCTAGTTTCCACATCAATGTGCGGTTTCACGCTCCTAAGACCACCTCCAACTTTTCGATATTTTTTTCATTTCTCTATAGTTGTGGTGCTACTTTGCTTGATGTTAGCACTAGGGCTGAGTATAGGATTCGGAAAATTTCAAATTGACCGCGCGTCGCAACGCGGCAAAATTAAAATTTATATTTTCCTCGACTAACCTCTACTAACTAGTAGTAGTGGCGAGCAAGGGTCGATCCCACAGGAAGTGTGAATCGAATCGTGAATTTTCTCGTATTAATTGAAATATAAAAGCAATAAAATAGGGGGGGATTGGATTTAATACTAAGATACTAATTAAATAAATAAAATAAAAATAAATTAATTAAGAGAAATTTCTAGTTCACGGTTCCGTCTACACCCTCGACCGACTCATCTAATCAATTCTAGTATCAAATCTCGCTATCTTATGAAATTACTAGCCCTAGGTAACGACACGGTCTGTTACCCGAATTTTTCCTTAATTTTAATTTAACCGCAAGACGCTCTACGATTAAACCTGACTTCTTGTACAGTCTAGAAAACGCTTCTTAGATTTAATACAATCGGCCGCTTTACGAATTAGAAAAATAGGCTAGACTAAGTAGTGACGCGTTCGTTCACTTAAATAGGCCGTGTTATCCCCGGTAGTTATCATCTTCCGGATACCACTTGCGAATTAAACACATCAACAATTACGGATTGAAGGCCTAATTCAGGTGTAGATATGTAAAGCCTAATCTAGGTGATCAATCTAAATCAAACTCAACACATCATGGTTAATTATTCAAAATAACACAAACAATTCCAAAAAGATAATTAAATCATCAACCAAATAAATCAATCAAACATCATCAATCATAGGGTTCAACTTTCCCGGAACTAGAAATAAAATCTACTCTAACATAATAAATAAAAATAAAAAGATAAAAGAGAGAGATTAATTATCTCCCTCGTGTGCGGGTGCGGCCTCCCTCCGCGATTGGTCGGGCTGTTTCTCTCTATCTGCTCTGCTCCGTTCTCTGTATGGCGGCTTTCTCTGTTCTGTTCCTGTGTGTATGCTCCAAGGCTTGCGTGTATGTATATATTGCTCCCAGGTATGCGCCAATAAAAATCCTCTTTTGGTCCAATAAAAGTGACTGATCTTGGATGTTTGATAAGTGGGTTAATTGATGAAATTAATTAAGCCCAAGTAATTCTCATATCTCTCAGCCGAAGGTCATTCATTGATCTTAATTTTGACCAGTCAATGGACCTTAAACCACCCATAATATGTCTGACTTTCGTAATTGGCCTCTGAACTCGGGCTGGTACGGAGTACCTCGTACTCGCCTACTCAATTCTCGTTCGGTTCCACGCCGCCAATAAAAATGTACCAATATCCTAAAAATAGACCATAAATATATCATAGCACTTAATCCATCTAATAAATAAAAAGTCGAAAAATACATAAGTGCGATAAAATTAAAATATAAAAACACGCTAATAAACATATAAACCACACACTTTTTCCGACTAATCACAAATTGTTTCGAAAACCGAATCAAAATCACTCCGAACCAAAAAATAATTGGTACGGTTCTGGAGATTTCACAAATATCCATACCGAGAACCGAACCGTCCAGTACCGTACCGTACCGAATCGAAGAACCGAAATTAAAAACCGAATTATAACATTAGATGTGTTATTAGTATATTTTATGTCACCTTTAATCCTATATAATATAGTAATAATAATTATTAATCTTCACTTAACTTTCATGCTTAGTAATACTTGATCTACAATTGAATTTTTCTATTATAAAATAATTATTTAAAATAATATGAAAGGTTAAAGAATATTTTCTTAGAAAAAATATTATATTTTGTTTGAATTTTAAATTTTGAATATTAGTTGCACAAATTTAGTCTTAACTAAAACATAGAGTTACTTATAAAGTTGATTTCAGAATAAATTTTTTAATATGAGGAAGTATTGATGAATGTTTGTTTTATTAAAGTATATAAAAATTAAATAACTAAAATTTAGAGTTACTTCTAAAATTGATTTCAAAATAAAATCTTCAATATTATGAATTATTGATGAATGTTGTTTTTTAAAGCATATAAAAATAAAAATTAAAATATAACTAGGTAGTCATTAAAAAAAATCTAAAAAAATAAGAAATCTCCAAAGATCCAAACCAAACCATACCGAACCGAACCGTCCCAATAGCCCCGAATACCGAACCGAACCGAACCGAAAAATAAAAATTTTCGAACCGAACCGAACCGACTTTTTGGTACGGTTCCGGAGATCGGTTCTTGGGATCTCCGAACTTTGGTACGGTTCCGGAATTTTATCAATCTCCGAACCGTACCGACTCACGCTCACCCCTAGTTAGCACTAATACGGACACGTGACCAGTGCATCGCCACATGTGGCGATACACAATAGATTAACACTATATTTTTTGGGTTTTTATTTTACTTTTTTAATCGTTTGTATATTATTGATAGTTTTTTGTATTATTTATTACTAGATGTATTTATTATGTTAAATAATTTGGTGATTTTATACATAAATATATTTAATTTTATTTTGTAAATTTTGATATTACCTATCAATCAAAATTTATGGCAATAAAACAAATATTTATGTAACATATAAAGCTTTTTATGATGTGTATTAATAATCTTGATTATATTTTATTAAATAAAATAATATTATTAGAAACATTTTTTACTTATCGATGCAGCACTGGCGGATCTATATATAGGATAGCCTAGGCAATTGTCTAGGCTGGATTTTTTGTGCTAACTACATAATTTATAGTTAAAATGTGCTAATTAAAATTTATGTTTGACATTTGTAAAAATATAAATACAAGTTTTTTATATGAAATTTTAAATAATTCTTACAAAATAATTTTATTTTATTTTTATTTAAAATGATACACCTCACATGCAGATTCGACAATCTTATATTACAATATTTTTAGTACTTATGCCATATAGTAGGCTTGACAAATAAATTTATTATTTTTCAATTATAATTGATAAATATTTAAATTTTTATTAATTGAGACCAAATAGATATATTTATTTTAATTTATATATGCAATATGAATGTCAAATTATAGATCGTCAAACAATGTGACTAATTTAATTTATCATTATCATACATAAAAAATGATAACAAATATAAATGTTACCCGTGCTGAGTCAAGCTAAATACATCATGTTTAAGCTCCAATCTAGTCGATTTGCTTAATAAGAAAGTTTGAATAGTCGTTTTAGCTTGACTCATTTAACTATATGAATGATATGAGATCAAACTTTCACAAACTGAACAAACACAATCCGATTTCAATTAATTAATTTGGTCTCTCCCAATTTTTTTTTCTAGATCTACCCCGGTCAATTATTATAGTTGCATACACACAAACACACGTCAAAGAGCAATGCCAATTTCAATTTTTCTCCACGATCACTCCCTTTTCATATTTGGTCACTATTTGGTGTTTAAAATAGTTTGGCAATTCTTTGTTATCATATGTATTAGTTAGATAACTTTGGGCTTGATTGTTTATGAAATAATTTGTTCAAATTGAGTTATTTTAGTTAATTATAGTTAATTTTAAAAAATGTGGTATGGTTAGTTGTAGTGGAATTTTAAGAATGTATTAAAATAATATTTAGAATAAAATAATTAAAATTGATTTGATGTAGAAGTAAGAGATAAACGATTGGAAATGATTGGAAATGATAGGTAGTTAAAATTATGTGAGTGGATGAATAGTGAATTAAAGTTGATGTGATGTGTAAGAATGATTGGTTTGTATTATTTAATTATATAAATAATATTAAAGATAGTGAGGTTGAGTTAAAGTTGAGTTAAATTTTGAGTTGAAATAAACGTGAGTAAATTAATCCATAAACAAGCAAGCCCTTTACTTTTTAAAGCACACTATTCTGGAGTGTTGAAGTTCGACACGATTACTTAACTTTCTAATACCCCACATATAATTCGAATTCATTTTACTGCAACCGTGTGGATTATTCAATTCTTGGTTGGGTGAACGTCATTGACTTCTCTTAAGTTACTTTTTTGGTACAGGGACATTCCGGTTTCTGGATTTACAGGGGAATCGACTAATCCGGAATCGAGCCGAGTAGGACCACAAGGGCGGCAAAGTTCTCCCTCAAGAGTTTTAACACTGCTGCATTCTCAGAGCTCGAACACGAGACCACTGGTTAAGCTGGAAGAGACCCAAGCCATCTCATCCAAGCGCTCTTAGGTTTAAGTCTTCTTTATTAAGGAAATTTGGACAAATTACATTTTTTAGTGACTAAATTGGTCTTAGAAATATAAAATCATTTACAGAAAGATGTTACAGTCCTGTTATGGAACTATTCCGACAAAGTTATAATTGTTAGATTACCATATAATCGTCGAGGATAGTTAATGTAACGGTGAAACCCATAAAGTACCGTAACATTTCTCGTTAACCAATAGAATAATGAAAAGTAATGGTGGGGTTCACACCCTACCATTTAATGAAGTCTGACCGATGGGCATTTTTACTTGAAATTTTCTTTTTCTTTTTAAAGAAGAAAATAAAATAAAAGGCAATAAAATTTTATATTAATTTATTATAATAAATCGTTTATACTGATATTAGTTTGTACTACCACAAGTATATGACTAGTCGACTACAACAAAAAAAAGTTCTAACATAAATATTGTCTTTTTTAACAAGTGTAATTAAAATTGATGTGTTTGTAACACTTTTTAATAAGCGTGATAAATATAAAATTATTACAATGCTGTTTTGAAATTATATTCAGATCATTTAACTTTTTAAACTGTATTAATTAATATTGGAGCATTTATTTAAAAATGTAATAAAAATATACATTCATATAGTGTCATCATGTTTAGTTATAAGCTGATGAGTCGGGCATGAGTCTGACTCTTAAATCCTACCCATGCTCGACCCACCTGGCTTGGTCTACCTTTGTTTATGTATATATATATGATAGTACTATATATCGCGTTTCGTCTACCGGCGTATCGTCTGATTTTCTCGAAGTTTCAGGAATGGAAACCCTCCAAATCAGACGTTACGCCGCCCACTTTAATATACTAGAGCTAGTGGGCGGAGCAACGTCTTATAGTATTATATATCGCCCTATACATATAAGAAAAAACTGTTCCTCTTAAGCCAACACGTTCAGACAGTACATTTACAAAAAAAGCCCCTATCTTTGTTAAGAAGTCCATGATTAATTAGCACGCATGCAGACTATTATATTGTATAATAAATTAAATTTGTGTAATAAGTGAATATAATTAAACTCTATTCGAAAGTAATAATCAAAAGATGCAACATATATGTGTTGCTTTCACGTGAGAATTGTCTAATATTTTGTTATATTTGTCAAATGAGGTGCCTAAAACTTGTTTAATTAACTAGTTAATTATAGTTTAATAACAATAATACAATTCAATCAGACATTAACGAGAAAGATTTCACTTACGCGTGTTTGTGTATTGGACCCAAATGCAAAAATTTCAAATATGTTGTATTGACCGTTGACTATTATTCAAAATCGATATGTTATGTATTATTGTTCATAATTGAGAGTAATTAATATAATGGCTATTGTTTATTGACAACGTTGAAATTAATTAAGAAAATAGTTAACTTTATATTATTATGCAAAACGTATAATCGTTGTCGTCCATTGAAATAATTTTTATAATTGATAAACATACGACACGCAAAAAAATTACAAACAAATCTAAACACATTAGATTGAATATTATTGTTTATAATTTGGATGACCTGATGATACCTCATATTAGCCAGCTGATAGTGTTATACAAAAAATTAAATTAATTGTTACAATATGTATATATTTAATGCCTGTAAAATTATTATTAATTTTACATGGGAAACATATTTATTTTATCATCTATATATATATTAAAAGTCAATCTATTTACCAAAAATAGTAGCAAGAAAATTCAACACACATTTAATGCATGCTTTATTTGGAATTTTTTTACTATATGCATTAAATGCTTGCATATTTACATTTATTATCCAGATATGATCTTAAATATTTTTTCCTTAAATAATTTATGCAATGATTTTACTGATATCCATTATAATTAATAATTGTCAAGTAATATTTTTTAACCTTTATTTAATTATATAAAACTAATATTTTTTTAAAAAATAATATTATTTGTCATTTAAAAGATAATGATCACATCATTAAATGATTTTATTGATTGTTAGATAATAAAATTATATTAGTTATTTTTTAAAAAATTTACTAAAATAAAAATCGGCTTAAGAAAAAAAAATCTCATAACATCCGATAAGTCAAAAAAAGTATGTAAAATCTTTACTAAAATAAAAAAGACTTTATTATTTGTCTTATTCCATAATAACATCGATTTAGTCAAAACAAATCCTATAATCGGTGAAGTCAGAAAATGTACGTAAAGCCTATTTACACTAAAAAAAAGACAAATTCAAAATTCCTTATCTAATTTTTGTTTAAAACATTTTATTTACTACTTATTTATATGAAATATTGGATAAGATTGTTGGATCTGAGTCAATTTTGAAATCGCGTTGTTTGGTATGAGAGGATTATCCGCATCCTATATCTGTCTAAAGCATATTATTTTATATTATTTAATTAATTTATTTAATATTAATTTTTATTATCCATGATATCGTTTTTGTCAAAAAAATTGAACAAACAAACAAATAAAAAAGAAACGGGATTGATTACCTTCGACTTATAAAAAATTTATGGGTGGACGTAAATATTTAACAATGCTGTTTCAAGTTCCTTTCTGTTTTATGAGTGACGTAAATATGTTGTTTAAATTTCCCTAAAATAATTTTTTTTTTTTAAAAAATTATGTTGTTTAAAGTTCCTTAAATATTAATATATTTAAAGTATACACATGTTGTAATATATTAAAGTCAAAAATATTGGAAGGCTTTTGAATTATCTAAGTTAATTAATTTAAATGTTTATTCTCATTAAATCTTCAATCCATGAAATATTTTTACTAATCCCGTGAGCATGTTGTTTTGTTATTGTAATCAACTTATACACTATTTTACTAATAAATAATTTAATATCTATGTACAAGGAGATCTTTAATAATAGATGATTTTTTTTTTGTCAGACACTATTTTATTGTATAATTTTCCTGCGTACTATAAAACTTTTATTGAATATTGCATCTTATAATATAATATTTCCTAAATAAATATATCCTGTGTCTCGCGCCGGTCCCGTACTATATATATCCCGTACATTTTTCATTCATTTATATAATTATAAGGTTGGATAAATAACCTTAAAATTGTGCACCCCGTGCATCGCACGGGCTCTGTACTAGATTTTTCATAATCTAAGAAGCATTTTACATATTTGAAGACGCAGTGCAATAGTACATCGTTATTAAGCTTAAAAGATTGGAACTATACGACATAACACATACTATTAACAAGCATTTGGCTTGTGGATTTAGTATAAATTATGTAAATAAAATAATACTATTTGATATAAATACCCCTTTTAACAAAATAAATGGAGAAAAACATTTATAAAATACTACAGTTACCAGCTTGATTAGTATAAAATGTAATGGCTTGTTCCACATTTAGCTAAAAAAATGAACGGGAATAATATTAATACTACAGTACTAATAGTTACCCCAATTTATATAAGTACAGATATTACAATATTGTAATAAATGTTTTCCACATAAAAGAATGATTAGTATGACGATTATGGGGAGAATGCTACAATTTTTTTTTTTCAACATCAAACAAACATTAGATAAAACTCAAACCACATTGTTCATACATCGAGTACCAAAATAGATACAAGCTAAATAGCACACCACACAAATGGTCCTACTACAAGCTAAGAGAAGTCTACATTAGACTCTCCGAACGGCATCCATAGCCAAATACAAAGAAAAAGAACAAGCAAAAGAATCATAAAAGAAGGAGCAACTAAGTAACTCCCCAGCTGCCACACCAATATCAGCCACCAAAGCCATCACACCCCAATCTGCTGGTTGAGAAGTTGTGCAATATGTAAGGAATCCACTCTGCAACATATAGATGTATCCAATCCAGCTTCCTTCAACTTTCCCAGACCCCATCTCACTGCTCTTAATGTTGCTTCATCAGATGATTGAGCCTTTTCATAGCAATCCTTCCATTTATACTGCACAACTCCTTTTGATTAAACCACAGTTCCCATTCCCAGAAATCCATCTGAAAAAAGGCAAGCACTGACAGTCATTACTAACTGTCCTACTCCTCTTCCAGTATACTCTACTTCTCTCAAACAAAATCCAGATTTGATTGCGTCCCTAGCAACAGACTCAGTCTTGAGTGCTATGCCCTCATATTCCCTCCATTCCCTCCATGCCCCATCTACTATATCATTCTCTGAAACTTCGATTTTGTCAAACAGTCACGAATTTCTAGTCCTCCACAACCACCATAGCAGGTAGGTTGAGAGGTTAATTTTTTTGCCTTGAAAGCATTTATCATTTTTACCAGAACATAAGTCATCCCACCAATCCTTAAAAGATATATTATGTCTGTCAAAATGCACCCACTGTAGCCCACTTAACTTCCAACAAGTCACAGATCTCTGGCAAGTAAAAAGGATATGTTCTAAATCTTCTATCCCTTCCCCACAAACACAACAAACACCACCCACTTGAATCTTTCTATGCAACATTTGACCATTTGTGTTTAGGAAACCATACCAGCATTTCCAGATGAAATTTCTGATTTTGGTTTTCACTCTGAGCTTCCAAGTCTTTGTCTTTGAACAGGAAGTGGCTGTCCTCTGAGTATTGAGATGATGGTTGAGAGGGGTAGTTCTGTTACATTTTTTTTAAGCGTAGATTATCTACACATTACTAGATTACATGTATATCTACGGCTACAAAAGACAACAGAACCATCCCGTAACGGAATGTTAACATTTCCCCGATAATATATGGTCCGTTAATACAAGTGCATGCAAATCAGCGATTTTTTTTTTTTTT
>CACSLK010034598.1:15413070-15423365 GCA_902706635.1 Striga hermonthica
TTGGTACAGAAGAGGGGGGGGATGCTCAGCGAGCTACCCTACGAGAATAAGTCACTCCAACAATATCATGGTGCAGCCATGGTTTCAAACCAGCAGGCGGGAATTCCAAGCGTTGTAATCCACCAGGGCCAGTCGCGGCCAAGGAAGCCAAGTAGTCGGCCGAGAAATTTGATTCACGGTAGGCATGCCGAATTATCACCCTCCAATCTCGAGCCATCACCTCCCTCGTAGCCCGGACGAGACTACTATGTACCCCATCGACTTCGGCCTGATTGTTTACCAAATCCGTCGTCACCTTGCTGTCAACATCAGAAGTCCCAAGCTAGTAACAAACCCTGGAATAGTCCCCATAATTCCGCACCCAAAATGGTGCTAAACCCAATATTTATAATAAAGCCGCCCAAGAATCTCCCAGTATGGTCCCGAAGCAGCCCACCGGCACTCGCCATACCAGTGGAAATGTTAAAAGCGCCATCCGAGTTACACTTAACCCACCCCGGATCCGGTGGTTCCCATCCAATCGAACGATCCTGCCGGGAAACCCCACAATGCCCAAGCTGCGATAAACTTGAGTTCGCCTTCTTGATTGACTCAACAAATCTTTGGACCTCATGTAAATTCCACTCACATAATTTTAACTAATCATCACTTCCAATCATTTTCTTTTACTTTTACATTAAATCAACTTTAATTATTTTAATTTAAATATTATTTTAATATATCCACTAACAACTAACCATACTATTTTTGTAAACTTAACTATAGTAAAAAAAAAACTAGTTTTTTACTAGTTGAATTCATAAACAATCACCCCCTAATAATTATTAGGTTGGATCGACATAAAACACATACATTCCATATATATTGATCACTTGTGTCCAATCCTCCCTATATATTATTGCAGAATGCGCTGAGCCTACGTGGCTGTTTCTGGTGCTTCGGAATCCTACTTGGCAAAGAATCATGCTTCGTAATTAGGTTTGGACAAATAATATTGACATATTAATAATTAATAATTTAGGTTTGGACATTTCATAAATATTATTTAGCTAACTTAGGTATTTTAATATCACTTGTACTAATATAACTCTTTATTTCTTTGTAATTTTACATACTGAGGCACTAAGTGACTAATATATCCATCACTTTCGATTTGTTTTCTTCAATTAGCTATTGAATTATAATTGTATTTTATAAATGTGTGTAAGGTAAAGGTTTATTCTAAAAGCAAAAGAAAAGAGAGATTTAAGGGGGACTGAGTGATTGTACTGCTAGAATATTGTCCAATATAAATACATGAAAAAAAAAACAACGATTTCTGAAATACCAGTGTTCTAAAAGTCGCTAGGCGCCCGCTAGGCGCTCGACCAGCGCCTAGCGCCTAGAGCGCCTAGGCGGGGCCTAGGCGGTGCCTAGTCGGGGCCTAGAAATCAATATTAAATACTTTATTTTTTATTTAGTTTGACTACCTACAAAATAAAACTATCTCAACTTATAACAAATCGACACACCTAAGTCCAAATAATAAAATTAATATATTTTAAAGAAAACATGAGAATAAAATAATGTAATTAATATTTAAAAAATTTAAGAAAATTAAAAAAAACTGAAAAATTGTCGCCGAGCCCGCCTAGGAGCGTCTAGGTCCGCCTATTCCCGCCTATTCCCGCCTAGGCGCCGCCTAGCCGCCTGGCTTCCGCGCCCGCCAAGGGCGCCTAGGAGCGCCTAGGCGCCGCCTAGCCGCCTGACCGATTTTTTCTGCCGATTTGTGCAAATCGGAGGCGCCCGGGCACCGCCTAGCGCCTAGGCCGATTTTTAGAACAGTGTGAAATACTATCGACTAATTGACATTAGACCTTCTCCAATCGAGAAACTCAAACTCAAATCTATTTTGCAGTAATTGTAATATTAGACAAGAGTAATGCTCCCTTACCCACGGTAGGCACATTTTAATATGTCCGCCGCTTATGTGGCATGCACACATTGGTGATGTATTTTTTTGAACATATTAACATCACCAATGTGTGCATGTCACATAAGCGGTGGACATATAACATGTGTCCACCGTGGGTAGGTGAGCATTATTGTATTAAACAGTAATCTAACTCCGACCGAAAAATTCATTCTCAAACCCAAAAGAATCTTCTCAGAATAATCTCTTTCACTTCAACTTTACAACTTTTCAATACTACATATATTTAACAGTCTTAGATAATCATTTTAAATAGAGAATAGACCCATAATCATTTTACATTCGACTGGAAAAATAATAAATTAGTTTTAAATAGATAATAAGTATTAATAAAAAAAATATTTATACCTATTTTTCGAGTAAGTAAAAAATTAACAATATTTTTTATTTCAAATTTGAATAATGTTTTATAAAGTTTATATTATTTAAATTTATTACCAATATTTTCTTAAACTTTTTATAAATTAATTCAAACTTTTTTAAGAATATCCTATAAATATTTTACAAATACTTTCATAATTTTTTTTATATCCTAGAAATATTTTGCAAATTCATAATTCATTGATTAATATTTTATAGAATGCGCACACTCAATATAAGTAAATAAGTTAATTTGTATATGTTTTATATTTTGTTTTATATTTTACATGTAAAATAAAAACATGTTTGAATATAAATTAGAGATAAACAAATATACTTAGTAAACGAGTTTTTTTATTATAATTTTATATAAAAAAAAGTACCACATTAATTTAAAAAATTGCTACACACTTATATTAAACTTTTATAAATAAAATCATTCATCAACTTTTACATACTTATTGTTTGTAGTAATTTGTAGATAGATGGCAACCAAGTTACCCGAATCGGGTCGCAAAGGAGGCTATCCGGAGTTTCGTTCACTACCTAGTTGTCAAAATCATATAACTAATGTCCTAAACATTCTACTCGCTTGATGAAGGGAGATTAAGCTAATTTTGCACTATAAATTAAAAGCAATTGAAGAAAGAGGAGAGATTTGGATGGAAAGGTTCAAACTTTGGTTGCACGGTGATCCTAGGTAATCTAATATGAGCTTTCTACACTAAATCATCAAGTTTTCAGCAAAGTCGAGATATTTACACTAGATAAGCACGTATTAGTTCCTAACACACGTAAGCAAGTAATGAAAATAAAACAAAAAGACTTAGAATCGAGCATAGACACAAAATTCGGAAAACAAACTCGAAGTAGTAAGCCCTAAGCAAGGCACTTACTCTCCTATCGCATGCTCGGACGAAAATAGTGCGTAAAACTTGAATCTTGATGAAAAAAAAATAAAATTGTTGGAATTTCGCAGAAAAATCGAGTCATGAATCTACAAACCAAAGCATAAAAATAAAAGAGAGAAAATAGAGATTATTTCCCAACTTAAAAGTTGGGAAATGAGGGAGTTGTTCCAAAAATACAAAGCACACTAGAAACACACACATTTAATGAAAGGCAAAATTGCATTTACTGCCCTGTAACTTCGGGCTTGTTGCAAAACTGGACAGCTTCTTTTGGGTTTGGCATAAATGCCCTGAAACTTGTTAAAATGTGGAACCCGTGCCCAATTTACCTGCAGCTAACCTAAACTAGCCAGTAACTGCTGACTCAACCCGGTTTAGCCGACATGGATCCAACGTGGATGCCCGCATGTCTGTAACCTAAGTACAATCGACAAAAGCATCGATTAAAACCCAAATTCAGCCCCCAAATCAAAAAAACGCACCTCAAAAACCTAATTTTCCAGAACCCTAATTCTTTTCCTTCTTCAATCGATCAAAATTGTTCATTCAACCATTGTTCATTCAACACGGAATTGCGAATTCAAATTAGTAGTCAGTTGGAGATGTTGTATTCTCCAACCAAGAGGAAACCAGATACCGATCCACCTTCTTACGGTATGTGTGTGTATGTGTTTTCTGGGTTAATTTGGTCTCTGTTTGTGTGTTAATTTTAATTGCATTTTCTTATTTTTTTTGTGCTACAGAACGTGGATCCTACAAGCTGACTGTTGACCTACATTATGGAGGTAAGTTTGTGAACGAACCTATTGCATTATATAGAGGTGGGTCTCAAATATCATTTGATTATGTGGATGCCAAAAGTATGGACATGGCTATACTTAAGGGGTTAAGTGATCATGTGGTACCAGAAGGGTCTGATAGGATGTATTACATTTTACTGAATAATTGGTTTAGGCCATTGACCAGTGATGAAGTAGTGAGGTCTTAGTTTATTAAGCATGTTGCTCTAAAACAGATAGATATATATGTTGATGTGAAGTGTGATGTTGTTGGTGAAAAAGAAGTTATGGGTGAGCAAGATTCTCTGGATGCCATTATGGATGAATTTGTTAATGAAATGAGTGATAATGAGGCTAATTCAATTACTCAAAATGAGGGAGCAATAGGTGATGAGAGGGCTAGTGATGGGATTAGGGATACTGAGGGAGGAATAGGTGATCAGGTGTCTGATGATTTTCATGACAATGATTATGGAATGGAGGAAGAATGTAGTGATGATGATAGTATATTTGATAGATTTGTTGATGAAATCCCAGAGGCAGAGGATAGTGATTTCAATGAAGAAGATGTAGTTCAGAATGATCCTGAGTGCATTGTAGCAGATGATGGAGAAGAAGAGAGCATGCTCATCTTTAATCATGCTACTGTCTATGACCCAGTTTTCAAATTGGGTATGTTGTTTAGTAGCAGGAATGAATTCAAGAAGGCAGTGCAATCTTATGGTGTTGCTTGCAAGAGGAGTGTCGAGATCACTAAAAGTGATCCATGCAGAGTGTATGTGAGGTGTTATGAGCAAAGTTGTCCCTTCAAGTTTAATATTTTAAAAGTTAAGAATGAAGAGAGTTTCTTTATTAAAGAATTTGATGACCAGCACACATGTCCCACTACATTCAAAGTTAAGAATGTGAGGACTAATTGGCTCACTGAGAAGTATTTGTCACAGTTTAAGTCTGATCCTAACAGAAGTGTCAAAGGGTGGAGAAAGGATACTGTGGAGCAACTTAGATGCAGTGTTTCTAGAGACCAAGCTTATAGAGTGAAGAGAAAAGCTCACCAAATTTTGCAGGGTTCTTCAGATGAGCAGTATGCTAAACTGTGGGATTATAGTGAGGAGTTGAGAAGATCTAACCCTGGATCCACTGTTGTTTTGGCAACATGTGATGATGTTAATGGGGATAATAGGTTTAATAGGTTGTACATTTGCTTTAATGCATTGAAAAAAGGTTTTTTGACAGGCCGCAGACATATAATAGGAATAGATGGATGTCACCTAAAGGGTCCACACAAGGGTATCTTATTAACGCAGTGAGTGTATACCCTAATAACAATCTATTTCCTATCTCATTTGCAGTTGTGAGTGGTGAGACCTCAGAAACTTGGGGTTGGTTTTTGACAATTCTGAAGAGTGATTTGTGTATAGGGTTGGGCAATGGCTTCATTTTCATGTCTGACAAACAGAAAGGACTTATTCAAGCAGTTGCAGATGTCTTTCCTTTAGCTGAACATAGGCATTGTGTTAGACACATGTGCAATAATTTCCAAAATGCTTGGTTTAGAGGGCTAGCTTTCAAAAATGCATTGTGGAGTGTTGCCTTGTCAACAACTAAGGCTGAGTTTAACCATAAAATGTCCCAGCTAAGGGACTTGAATCCAGCTGCATGGGAGTGGCTAGCTGATAAACCACCAGAGCAGTAGTCAAGGTCACATTTTAAGGAAGATGTGAAGTGTGATATGCTGTTGAACAATTGTTGTGAGACCTTCAATTCAAATATATTGGAAGCTAGAGAGGAGCCAATAATAACAATGTGTGAATGGCTCAGAGGTTATTTGATGGAAAGACTGCAAAGAAATAGGGATAGAGCAAGAAAATGGAAGGGGATTCTATGTCCTAGAATATTAGAAATTATTGAGAAGCATACAAATGGTGTGGCTGACTGTTATCCAGTGAAAGCAGATGATTGGCACTTTGAAGTCAGATGCAGCAATGGTGCTCAATTCTGTGTGAATTTGATTGAAAAATCTTGTACATGCAGATCATGGTCATTGTCTGGTATACCTTGCAACCATGCACTTAGTGTTGTCTTTTTTCAGAAGGGATCTATTGAGGACTTTGTGTCTGAGTGTTATACTGTGGAAAAGTACTTAAATGCATACCAACACACCATATATCCAATCAATGGTGTTGCTCTGTGGGGAACTCAAAATTTTATACCCCTAATGCCACCAAACTTTGGAAGAGGTGCAGGAAGACCACCAAAGGCAATGAGAAGAGAGGCAGATGAGCCTTCCTCTAAACACAAAAGAAAGTTCAGAGCCAGAACTCTTACCAGAATGAAGAGGCAACAAACATCAATCAATTGCATGAAATGTGGCACTTCAGGGCATAATTCAGCTACATGTGGAAAAAAGACCTCCATGACTGTAAGTGTATGTCTTTAATATTGTTTTAGTTGAAAATAATCATAAAATTTTAATAACTTAATAATTGGTTTGTTATTTCAGCAGGCAGGTATTACCAACTCCCTCAACCAACAAGCAAGCTCCTTGAACCCAACAATTTTCACAAAAGAAATCCCCACTCAACAATCTCAGACTCAATTTATGCAAACTACACAGCAACATGTAAGTGTTATGTCTTTAATATTGTTTTAGTTGGAAATAGTCATAAAATTTTAATAACTTGATAATTTGTTTGTTGTTTCAGCAGACAGGTGTTACCAACTCCCTCAACCAACAAGCAAGCTCCTTGAACCCAACAGTTTCCACACCAGAAATCCCCACTCAACAATCCCAGACTCAGTTTATGCAAACTACACAGCCACATGTAAGTGTTATGTCTTTAATATTGTTTTAGTTGGAAATAATCATAAAATTTTCATAACTTGATAATTTGTTTGTTGTTTCAGCAGGCAGGTGTTACCAACTCCCTCAAACAACAAGCAAGCTCCTTGAACCCAACAGTTTCCACACCAGAAATCCCCACTCAACAATCCCAGACTCAGTTTATGCAAACTACACAGCCACATGTAAGTGTTATGTCTTTAATATTGTTTTAGTTGGAGATAATCATAAAATTTTTATAACTTGAAAATTTATTTGTTGTTTCAGCAGGTAGGTGTTACACGGTTGCAAACTACACAGTCATATGTGCCAGGACCATCAATGTATGATCAACTAAGAGGCACCAACATGTCACAACCATCAAGAGCTACACAAGGACCTAATATCAGAGGGCCTGCAACTTTCACTGGAGAAAGACCCTTATTCTCTGCAAGAAGTAGCCTAACATCAGTTTCTGCAGCTTCAATAGTGGTTGACAAGGGCAAGAAATTTATGGAACTCAACCGGCAAGACAAGGGAAAAAAATGATCCTGTGTAGTTTTATGTTGATGTTTGGATATTAGATTTTGTTGGAAATAGGTGGTTGGCAATAGTAGGTTGTTGTTTTGAGAACTTAATGGAAGATCTTGTTGGTGTTTGGTTTGGATTGTTGTTTTGGTTGGTTTTGTATTGACAATGGTTGGATTTTGTTGGTTTTGTATTGACAATGGTTTGGATTTTGTTGGCAATGAATGGTAATTGTGATCTTTTGTTGGCAGAACCTTGACATGTATACTTAAGTACATAATGGTAATTGTTGGTTATGGTAATATTTGGTTTTGAGAACTCTTTTGTTGGCATGTATACTTACTTAAGTACATAATGCCAGAAACCCAAGCAGAATGCCATACACAACAACAAGACATAACTTAAATGAAGTGCAAAACCTTAACATTCCACTAATCTTCAAACACATGAATATATTAGTTCAACATCTCTTACAATAACTTAAGATATCCAAAGCAAAACATCACCCCAAAATAAGTACCATCACAGCCATTACAACCTAAAATAGGTACCACTACAACCATTACACCCTAGCATTACACATCAAACCAACATATTCATGCATGTCCCTTGGGGCATTCTATCCCCAGTACAAAAAACACAAACTGAAAATAACAATTACAAACAACAATACACAATACACTTTTAATCTCTTCTTTTCTTTTTTCAAATTGTTGACTTGGGCTTTCAGAATCTTGGTTTCTTCGATCAAATTACCAAGCTTAGTAATTTCAACTTGCATCTTCTCGATTTCCAGTTGCATCATTTTGGTTTCATTTCCTTTCTCGTTCAATCTGTTAAGTGACCCTGGTATAATTTGTTGAGACCGATGACACATAGGTGGCTCAGCCCAATCAAAGTAGTTACATCCTCCCCCCTACGAAAGCCAGAAAATTAAAATATCTTGCATAGCAAAGTTGAGAAAAGTTGGAACAATTGGGGAAAAAAATTCGAACTTACATTCCAATAACGACAAGAGAAAAATCTTCTTCCACAGTTAGGATACTTCCATGAAGTTCGACTCACGACTCTATGCCCGCAAACACAATCAGCATTTCCAGTAATCTCTGACATTTTGATCGATTGAAGAAGGAAAAGAATTAGGGTTCTGGAAAATTAGGTTTTTGAGGTGCGTTTTTTTTATTTGGGGGCTGAATTTGGGTTTTAATCGATGTTTTTGTTGATTGTACTTAGGTTACAGACACGCGGGCGTCCACGTTGGATCCATGTCGGCTAAACCGGGTTGAGTCAGCAGTTACCGGCTAGTTTAGGTTAGCTGCAGGTAAATTGGGCACGGGTTCCACATTTTAACAAGTTTCAGGGCATTTATGCCAAACCCAAAAGAAGCTGTCCAGTTTTGCAACAGGCCCAAAGTTATAGGGCAGTAAATGCAATTTTGCCTTTAATGAATTTGTGAAGTTCGTCGGTCTCGAACGAGGTTTGCAGCGAGTTTGGGCATGGAGTAGTGCAGGCACGGGCGTTTGCGGGTCACCAATGTGAGCTCGCAGCGAGTGCCAAAGGAGATGTGCTGCAAGCGCGCTGTTCGCGGGTCTCGAAACCGGTTTCGCAGAGAGTGTGGCAGTATTTGGTGCTGGCAGGGTACAGGGTACGTTAGCCGGTCGCGAAATCAGTTTCGCTGAGAGTGCTAAAGAGTAGTAGCAGGTCCGCCCGAAAGCGAGTTCATGGAGAGTGCCAAGGTCGCCTCGGTTCGTTGGGCGCGAAAGGAATTTTGCTGCGGGTGCTCGCGTCCTCTAATGGCTCTCTCAGATGCTCGGATAGCTCGATAAAATGGCTCGGACGTCTTGATTGGTTCGGATCATGGCGTGGATATGGTGCGGTCGTCTCGGAAATACCAATAGCTATTCAAATGCTATTATTTTCGTTGGAATTTTTCAATCTATTCCAACAAAAAATATTCCGTTGGAATGAGTATTCAGTTGGAATTTTTGTTGGATTTTTTACGATTCCAACTTACATTTTTCGACGGTTGAAATATGGGTGAAAATTGAAAATTTCTACTGTAAAACTGTTGGAATAATGGTCGTTGGAATGATACAAATCCATCTAAATTCCAATAGAAAACTCATTCCTAAAAAATAATTTTGTTGAAATTTTCGATGGAATCATACCAACGGAAACTATACAATTGAAATATCCGTTAGAATTTTCATTAGAATATTTTACCGTAGTATTTTTCGTTGCAATATGACATTTTATTTTCGTAGTGCAAGGGAATTTTTTTCTAATAACTTCAACAAATTAGTGAATTACAGAGGTCAACTACATTTAAATGAAAGCAGGTGAAATTCTGGAAGAATTGAATGAGTTCACATCTAAGCCCGATATATATATTCTTTCAGTAATGTTAAGGAGCCAACAGTTGGCTCTGTTATGGAGCCAACAACCAATTGGATAACTTCATGTGAAATTGTTCCATATTAAAGTATTGTGGGTCAGCCCCACCTGAAGTTGTCTTATTGGTTGTTGGCTCTTTAGCATTATTGTATATTCGTTATTTTATTCTCATAGTCAAAATTAAATATTATGCAATCTTTATTAACTGGCGAAGTTTACATGTGTTTTCCCCAAATGATGATAACTCTGGAAGTGGAATAGTTGGAATTAATTATTTATTTAAAAAAAAAAAAATAAGTAGACAAAAATAAAAAAAAAAAAAAATTGGTGGAAAAAATTCAAACACACGTATTCCGGGAATACGGTTTCTAAATTAAAACGTATTACAAGAATACGTTTACAGTATATAAACGCATTCGGCGAATACGTTTTACTAAGAAAACGTAATTAAGATAATTAATCTTAATTAACATGTAAAAAAACGTATGTGACAAATACGTTTTTTACACGTAAACGTATGAGTGAAATAC
>CACSLK010034598.1:15433054-15445116 GCA_902706635.1 Striga hermonthica
AAGGTCTGGTGTGAAACATGTCGTTTTTAGGTAGTAATACACCACTAGTCTACCTGATGACCTTCTGAAAAAGTCGAGTAGAGTTAAGATGTCTAGATACATTGTATTTGGAGAGGTCATACTAGTTGGGTCAAAACTTGAATTAACACCCAACTCTGTTTGGATTTTATTTTGAGCCACGATTTTGCTAATAAATTTGCAGCAAAATGATTATAGGGGCCGGGCCCAAGGCTCAAGCCCATCGGCCGAGTCCAAGTCTAGCCCGTACTCTAATTACGAAGTACCATGGACGAAGGCCAAGGTCTGAAGCCCAGGCCCATGCTCGAACCGGCCCACCAAAGGATGCGTGTGTAAATTGTGGGCGTGCATCAATTCGTTTTGGGAGAGGGATTGGATTTGGCCCAAAACTGCATTGCCAAATGTCAAAGCCGACAAATGAGTAGAATCTTCCATAAATTATGTTATTTTCACTCATTGGTCACAACTCACACGCCAAACGAGCCAATAATAACAATGTTTTTTTTTTTTGTTGGGCGTTTGGGTGTAAATAAATTTAGTTTCGCTATAAAATTTATTGAACATTCAACCTGAAATGGGGAGTTACTAAATTTGGTCTCGAACTAAAATTCATATTTTCCCAGGAAAGGAAAAAGAAAATCTCCATTGAGGAAAATTTCAAAGGGGAAATCTCCATTGAGCCCAAAACTATTTATGGTTTCCCAGCAATATATTTGTTCTCGAACTAAAATTCTTGGATTCCATTGAGCCCAAAAATATTTATTGTCTCCATACTGTTGGCTTCATAGCAAAGTCGTATATTTTGATTCGAACTCAGAAGACAAATTAATATATTTGGTATATAGAGGTTGTATTTGTTCCGGATTTCTAAAGACTTTTAAGTATTCACTTGAGATTTTTAAAAAGTTTCACGAAATTATGATGAATTTAAACTTATTTGACTAGGGTTATCAAGATTTTTAGGGGTGCTGCTTGCCTACAAAATATTTTAATTACATTTCATTCATATTCAAAATCTAATTCGATTTTAACTCAACCGACTATCTTTAATATTATTCATAAAACTAAATAATATAAGCCAATCATTTTACACATCAAATCAACTTTAATTCAGTATTTACCCACTCACATAATTCTAACTAACTATCAATTTACATCTTCTCTGTTCTGCTTTTACATCAAATCAACTCTAATTATTTTATTTTAAATATTTTAATATAAACTCAAAATCTTACTTAACAACTAACCATATCATTTTTTTAGAATTAACCGTGTTTAAAAAACTCATTTTGAGCGGATTAATTTGTAAACAAGCACGCCCAAAGATTTGTTGGGATTTCAAAAGAAAAAAAAAAACCATAAAATCTCGCTCCAAATCTCACACAATCCTTAAAATTTTAAATCTAAAAATCTTAAAATGTCTAAAATCTAAAAATTCTCAAACTGATGATTCTAAAACGAGTACACCCCTAAATTTTTGGGATTCCAGATAGCGTGTTTGTATACAAATATATCAGCTAAAAATGAGTTTTTATTGTTAACTAGAGTTAACTTTGAATTAAAATTATATGGTTAGTTGTTAGTGAGAGTTGATTCTATATTTAAATAATATTTAAAATAAAATAATAAAAGTTGATGCAATAAAAAGTATAAGAGAGATGATGTGAAGTGCGGTTTTACTATGGAGCCAACAGTTGGCTCCATAGTGGAGCCAACCTTCTATATACGACAAATAAACCTCCCATATTCTTTGATTACTTAAATAACATCTATATATATAATTGTTGGCATATAACATTTAATAAAACCTAATTAATAAAACCTCTATTCATTTTCCCGCTCATTTTTTCAATTAATGTAAAACCGTTACATTTTACATTAAAAAAGTGTAATAATAATTTTAAACTAATTTATTCACTACTAATACTAATTGGTTACAACTTTACATTAAATAATATGTGGAAGTTACATACTAATAAAAAATTGTATTGCAATTTTTTTCTTTAAATTTTTTCTAAAATAAAATATTTTTGTCGTTTAAGCGATTTTTATCTAATATTAGTTAATTGGCATGAGGGTCATAATTAAACACCTTAAAATCACATGAAAAATGTTATAACAATGCCAAAAATAATTGTAATACTTTTTTAACTAATTAATTGAATGTTCTCTCTAAATTACTAAATTATATTAGCAATTAAAATTTATGGCATCAATATAAATATTCATATGTAAGTTAAATAAATTATATTTACATTACACATTTGCATGTAGTCAAAGTTTAAAATGTAATACATTAATTATCTAATATAAAATTTTATATATATTGTATAATACATATAATATATATTTTTATTTTTCTTTGTGCATGTGCACAGGATGAATACTAGTTAATATAATTCTATTGATATGGTAGATTTATTTGTCGTATATATAAGGTTGGCTCCACTATGGAGCCAGTTGTTGGCTTCATAGCAAAACCGGTGTGAAGTGATGGTAAGTTAAAATTATGTGAGTAAATGAATAGTAAATAAAGTTGATATGATGTGTAAGAATGATGAATTGATATTATTTAATTATATTTATGATATTGATAATAGTAAAGTTGAGTCAAAGTTGAGTTAGAATTTGAATGTGAATTGAGTACTTTCCTAAACAAACACACATATCTTCAATTATGGACAAATTACATGAAATCCATGAAAACAATTTGTAAGAAACGGGGCTCAAACGGGTGCGGTCTTATTCACGTGAAGCGCACCATAGCAATGTGAGCATTAATGGACCATAGTTAGGTTCTATCCTAAAACCAATTGGTGAAAGGAGGAGGGACCCACCAAGCTTATAAGTTAGGCCTATTATCCCTATATAAAAGACGTGAAACAACTTACAAGTGATATTATGTTCTAAAACGCCCCCTCACTTGTGAGTCCTTCATACGAAGCTAGTGGCGGACTTAGGCGGGGGCCCGTGCTATGCAAATTTTTTAAAAATAGTACCTATATAATTATAAAATAAAATAATTTTAGAGAGATTTTCTTAAAATATAATTTGTTTGCATTTTGTATTTGTATTATATTGTATGCAAAATATATAAATAAATTATATCAATTTTCTACAAAAGTCAATATTGATTTTGATACATAATGAATTTTAAATATTCTTAAAATTATAATTATAAGTTTAAATTAGCTACTAGATTGTGGTTTTCATTAATTTTTTAATTAATAAAATATTTATCTTTATTATAAAGAAGTCCACGAATGCTAATGTTGTAAGAAATTCCAATGTAAAAGAAAAAAAAATCGTATTTGTATTTAACGAGATTCGAATTCATGTAATTATGAGTGATGCAATTTTTTTTTCACTTTGTAAAAGTTACATTTGTGATCCCTCAGTTTTACAAGTCTGCGTCAACCCCTGTACGAAGCTTAAGCCCAACTAGGCCGGATAATTGGTACGTCATCGCACGATCTTATATAGAACCGACTATGATACTAGCTAAGAAACGGGAGAATAACTTATGCCGAGATTTGGTACAATTAACTCATAATCGAACATATTCATGTTCAAGATGGATTCGTGTACTGTAGTAGTCAATATCCGATGGCGAATATAATAGCCATTTGACCGAAACACCCAAAAAATAAAATACAAAAACGACCACAAATATACAAACATACAGAATAAAAGATGAACTAATTAGATATCATCATACGTGGAACACTCACTTAATTTGCTTGCTTTAAACATATTAAATGGTCCCCACAACCATCTTTGAAAAGTCGTCATGACATGAAAGCGCTTTCATCTTACTTTCCATATACTTGTATATAAAGCGCAAAAACCCATCCCATGCAACTCCACACACAAACAAAACTCAAGAACTTCACTACACTCTTACAGCCTTTATTAGAATTTCAAACTCAGAATTTAAATAGAAAGCTCGTGTATAGTATTAAGTATACGGCGATGGACTCGAATAATATTGCGCAGAAATTGAGGCCTTATGTGGGAGTCATTTTCTTGCAATTCGGGTCTGCTGGTTTTGGTATTGTTGCAAAAGCTGCTCTTAATCAAGGCAGCAGTAATTACACGTTTGCCGTCTACAGAAACGCGATTGCCGGTGCCCTTTTCATCCCTTTCGCCATCATTTTCGAGAGGTCCGATAAAAGTAATAATAAAAATAATCATTCTCTTTGCATGATATCGTACAAATAAATAATATTGCCAAATTCAACAGGAAAACAAGGCCAACAATGACGTGGAGCGTCTTCTGGAAGATCTTGCTGCTTGGCTTGCTTGAGTAAGTACTCAAATATTGCTTACAATTAACTAATTTACCTGCAGTAGTTAGGAATTTTTTGTTTTTATTTTATGTGTAAATAATAACGAGCTGTCGACTTTTGTAACGAGTACAGTCCGGTTATCGGTCAGAACATGTTCTATGCCGGGATGAAATATTCGTCCGCCACTTTTGCTGCAGCTCTCTGCAATCTCATTCCAGCTATTACTTTCGTATTGGCTTGGATTTTCAGGTACTTATCCCATAAAATGATTTCATATATACATTAAAAACATAAATCATCATTAGATTTGCATATGATATTATTAATTATTAATTTCCAGGATTGAAAATGTGAACTTGAGAAGCTTGCGCAGTAATGCTAAGATAATGGGGACTTTGGTTACTGTTGGAGGAGCCATGATTATGACTTTAATTAGCGGGCCGATAATTGGATTGCCGTGGACAAATGCATCCCATCATAATAATCAAGCTTCTGCAAATCCTAACGATAAGGAAAATCCCGTTAAGGGAGCTCTCATGATCGCCGTTGGTTGTACTGGTTATTCTGCCTTCTACACTCTTCAGGTATATATATCCTTAATTCAAATTAAATTTAGAAATTTTCAATTTATTTGTGATTGTTGGCCTTATGGTTTAGCTCGAAAATGAGCGTATTTTTCCTTTGTAAAACGTTTAACAGGCAATCACATTGAAGTCATACCCGGCCGGGCTTTCTCTAACGGCTATGGTATGCTCCATTGGTGCCTTCCTCGGAACTATTCTCACATTCTTGGCTGAGAGAGGAAATGTCTCGGTTTGGGCTTTTGGATGGGACGCCAAACTCTTAGCATATGTCTATGGGGTAAGGCTCTTCAAAAAAATATATTTATTAATTCATAAGTTACTTTCGTGCCAACTCTGAGTGTTTGTTATCGATTGTGATAATTTTTTTCGTTTCGGATATTGCAGGGAGTGGTGTCTTCCGGGATAACTTACTATTTGTCAGGGGTAATAATGAAAGAAAAAGGACCGGTTTTCGTGACTGCATTCAATCCATTGAGCATGATCATCGTCGCAATTTTGAGCTCCTTCATTTTCGCCGAGCAAATGACAGTCGGAAAGTGAGCAACTTTATTTAAGTAGCTAGCTAGTGTAAAACTAAAAGAACTTGTATACTTTTTTTTTCTCTGATTCGGTCGAAATTATCTCATTGATATTGCAGGGTTTGTGGCGCAACAGTTATCGTTATTGGATTATATTTAGTAATTTGGGGTAAGAGCAGCAAAGCAACAGAAATTTCCCAACAGAAAGCAATCACAAACCCTTTAACAGACGACGAGTCCAAAGATGACGTTGCAAATGGCTCAAACGCCATAACTGGTCCCGACGCTGTTTGATTACAAAAAATCTCGCATATTGCTTTAGCCCGATTTGCCAACACGAAACTTGGTAAATTTGGGCAGACTTAGAATTATATAGATGATTTTGAGATCTTAAGGCAGTGATCTGTTGTGTAGAAAAATAATTGTGTTTCTTTCATGTTCTCATTACACAGAGATTTTTGTTTTATTTAAGTTATGTTATTATAAAGTGTGTGCAAAAATAATGTTTAAAGTTTGGAACAAATAATGTTTTTATAAAGTTATAAATATAATATGATGAAGAAGAACACCACAACAAAAATTAATACCATATTCCATCATTAAGGAATAAAAACTAAGATAAAAAATCTAATAATGGGTCCCAGGGTCGCACTGCCCTGATGATTGTTGTAGCGAATCCCGTACAAAACCATGAAGATTACGTGATAAGTCCTGAAACTATGTTTACTAGTATTCTGACCTGTGCAGATATATAAATAAAATATTGTGAGTTATTTGTATGCATATAATGATTAATGATTTTTGCCAAATTTACAATTAAATGAGCTGAAATATTTGTTTTTTTTTTAAAAAAAATTGCGTACATCATATTGGATGTAATGTATATTTTGGCATGTATCTTTCTTTGTGAATTATGTATTATTTATTTAGTAATTTCAAATACGTTTTTTTATTTTCCAAATGAAGTTAATTTAAATGTAGTCACAACAATAACATATAATCACGTTAAATAGTCAACACACTATATGGTCAGCTGTAAGTAAATCAAAATTTTAAAATGATTTTTGAATTTTGAAGTGATTAGTATATTTATTATCTAATAATTAAATGAGGTTAAATAAATAAAAAGTAACAGTTTTTGGAGTAAATCAAATGAAGTTAATTTAAATGTAATCACAACAATAACATATAATCACGTTAAATAGTCAACACACTATATGGTCAGCTGTAAGTAAATCAAAATTTTAAAATGATTTTTGTAATTTTGAAGTGATTAGTATATTGATTATCTAATAATTAAATGAAGTTAAATAAATAAAAAGTAACGGTTTTTGGAGGAAAAATTATATTGCCACATAAATATAATTTAATAGGTTTTATTAAATGCTCACGAGCCAGCAATTATATATATATAGATTGGATTAATCATTTGGACAACACGTTCCGAACGAAACCTTCTAGAGTTTTATCATGATTACGACATGATTATGACTCATTTTCTTGTTCAAATTAACATTCGACAAATCAAAGACAGAAATTGACGAATCCTACAATCTTTGAGTTATTTAAACTCTTTTGAATTACATCAACTCAGATTCTCCATATTTTCAACTATAGAATTAACTTCTCATACAAGCATTAAATAATTAAATAATTTTGAGATTTAAAATGGATATAACAACATATAGATGTGCATTAATCTTCCCCTAAAAAGTACATAATAAGTATAAAAATTCTTTTATTTAATGTAACTTGGAACTTTATTATATTTCAGTTGGTATCTCATATTAAAATTATTTTCATAGATTTGATACTGATTTTATAAATTAAGAAATTAATTGACTATAGAACAATTATAGATTATTTTTTTCTTATCTCAACACATATTACCGAGTTTATAACGCAGATCGATTGAAAGTAATTAATTAACAAATAAACTCAAAACAAAGATTCAATCTAAAACTACATATAAATTATGAATAATTTAAGCTAAAAAATAATAATTATAAAATGGGTGAACACAAATTGTTCAAAACCTCAAATATTTAACATTAATAATATGATAAACCGACAAGCCATGATATATCGAACCACAATGTGAATTATTGCATTTAAAAATAAAATTCATCACATATGCTTCACCAAATTAATTTAAGAAATAAGTAAATTAATTAATGATTTATGGTGTACTCAAAATTCGTAAACCTTTATACACTTTACAATTTAAATATACATATTAATTGAATATTAAAATATTATATTCCATAAAAAATATTAATTAAATAAATAATCAAATATCATGATCATGTTGACATGATGATGGATATATGCATGTACTTCTCTTCTTCCTCATTTGAGATTCAGTTGAATGAACACAGAAATTATACTTATCTTATTTATTAATATAATGTGTGGATAAGTGCATGATTACAAAATAATCATTATTTTATGATCACAATGTGATTTTCTTTTCACTTTTTACTTTTAGAGACGGCTTTGAGTCCAATCCATGCTTTCTCCAAGATAATCCATGGAAAAGATAAATAGCCAATTGTGCAAAGTATTTGATAAATCATTAGTTGCTAGCTTGATGTATAAAAACAATTAATCTAGACATGGCCACGGGTCACCCGGTCCGGACCCAGCACGAACCCGGCCCGGTCAAACCCGTTGACTATAGGTCCGGGCCCAACACGGATTTCAAACGGGCCGGACAAGGGTCATGTTTTTTCGACCTTGACCCGGCGCAGATTTCAAACGAGCACGGATTTATATATATATATATATAGTCTAATCTATATATATATAAAACAAGAATAGACTTAAATCAAATATAGTAAGTATTTCCACTACTCATGTAAATATCTTTTTTTTTTTTATTTATATTATCACGATTATTTTTTCTATTTATTATTTTGAATCTTTTTTTTTATCAATTTAGTTGTGAATTTTTTTGTTTTAAAAAATAAAACCGTGATTTACACGTCCTCCTATTCATTATGTTAATTTGAGCTACAAATGATAAAATATTGTTGTTGTTTTTTTTTTTTCTTTTAACATAATTATTTTTGTAAATACTTTTTTTACAAAAAATACAATCAAAATTCCAAATCTCTATTAAAACATAACAAAAAATAAAATTGTTCACACTATTGGAATGAATTTGGCATAAAAAACTGAAAATGGTTGAAAAAAAAATATATATTCAAAATCCACACTTTAAGTTAACAACTTCACCAGATAAAACATATTTTTAATATTTATCACAATATTACATATTTTTCACTATAGTTTTATTTCGTGGTGGTAACATTCTGAAAATCAACAAAAGATTGAAGGAATGAAGTGTCTATGCAATTCGCAATTACCAAGTGAAAAACAATCTTGGTAAATATCAATCTACGGTTGCCAAGTGCAAAATAATTTTGCATAGAAAAAAAAAAGTTTTTAATAATATATGACTTTTCATAATGAACATTTTACGATTACCTAACAAATGTTGTATATATTATAACTTATTGATTAATATTCTTCAATTATAAATTGTAACAAAACAAATACAACATTGCACGTAATACATACACTAGTTGCACAATATGAGTACTAAAATTAAAATCAACTATTGAAGGACACGATCTAGTTAAAGTGTGGATGATGGCTATTAATTAAAGTTCCCTCATATTATTAATTGATAAAGATTGAAATGGAAAAGTAGAGAAAAAAAAGGTCCCAAAAAACTAGGGACATCCCATCAGACACATAAGCAGTCAAATTGAAAATACCCCAAATTGAATAAATGTTTTTTTTTTAATTTATTTATTGTACATATAATATATGAAAATATTGTGAAATATATATACTCATTCATCGATCACTGAAACCTAAGTCTATGACACAATTATAAAAGTTTGAAAGTTGCATTATAAATTGCTAAAATTAAAATGTTGTGTACTTAAAATTACAATTGAACAAAGTTGGTCATTCGTTTTGTAATTTTTTTTGTATTTTTTATTTAAAAAATGTAATATGTAGTATTTCAAATGTTAAACTTACTTTTACATTACGGTAAAAAAATCCAATAAGTTCACAGAGAAATGCTACAGTCCCGTTACGAAACCATTTTGTCGGAATTTATAATTGTTAGATCATCATGTAACCGTCGTGAATAGTTGATCTAACAGTTACAAACCTCGACGGAATAGTTCCATAACGGGGCCGTAGAATCTTCCTAAGTTCATAAACTATCTCCATAAATATAATAAAATTAATTGACGCAAAAGGCGATAAGTAATTGGGCTGGGCTCTTCATAACCGCCTTAAGAGCGCGCAGCCCACAATAGAAAGTTTGGATAATTTGTACCACTTATTGATTCCTTTTTTGTTTTTATTTTTTTAGATTAGATTGTTTAGTTGGCAATTGGGACTTGAACAATTGTGGTCTTTCTTCTCAGTCTTTGCTCAGAGTCTTGCTTTCTTCCACAGTCTCGGAATGTCGTTATATGTGTTTCCTTTTGTTCATTCGCTTTTCCTTTTTTGTTTGTCCTATCAGAGCAGTCCACTCTAATCCAAATTAAATGTATTGGCATTGTGGTAGCTACCAATAATATTACACTTGATAGTTGATTGTATCAATTGATAACATTTATTTTATTAAATTAATTTGTTTGATTATTGATTAATTATACCTGATCATATTATCTGACTTGACTAACATTTTTTTTTTTTCATTTTTATTGTATAAAATTGTTTGCCAAATACTAATTTTGACTGAATGAAATGAAAGTATTGTTGACTTATTTTTCGTTTGGAGTTGTGTTTGTCATATTTGTTGGAGGAATATTTTTGTCCGTTGCGCTTGTTGTGATACCCAACAAGTGGTATCAGAGCCGAAGGTTCGTCCCAAGCTCATTCGGAGAGGCGAGCACTGCATTCGAGTCCGAGATGTCCAAGGAGGTCAAGGGCACATCATCCTCTGCATTCATTCCGACAAGGACGGTGATGCTGAACGTCAGACTCCCGGTGGAGATCTTCGACGGGACCTGTCATTTCGGCATGTGGAAGGCTTTGGAGGATAAATTTTTGAAGAAAAGCGGCCAGAATAAGCTCCTCATGAAGAAGCGATTGTTCCGATTTGAGTACCGGCATGGCAAAGCGATAAATGACCACGTCACTGCATTCAATCAATTGGTTGCAAATTTGTTGGACTTGGACGTCACATTCAGTGATGAAGACCACATTGGGCCTCCCTTTGAACGAAATTCATACGATCCGACCATCTTGTACCGCAGTTATCACCCACGGAACCCGCCGCCTAATCACACCCTTTTGCCAGGATGACTTTCGACACAAGGCACACAGATCCACCGGCCCTTCCAGTTCCACTGGGTACATGTCACGTCATCCACATCGCAACTGGGCTACCAACAGTGGCTCTTATACCAATTGTTAGGATCAACAACTCAAAACTCTGTTATCCATCAAACCCAACATACAAGCCAAATAGGGTTTCATTCGAAAACCAATTGGCAATAGAAGGAGCCCACCAAACTTATATATTGACTTGGAAATTTTTAATCTTCCAATGTGGGATTGAGTTTGCACACCCAACAAGTATTTAGTAAATATATGATATCGATAACGCATTTTTTGAAATAAAATATAAAAGAAGAAATTATAAACTATTTTTCACTATATTTAGTAATAATATAGATTTATATAATGATTTTGATATGAAAAATTAAATTATTAAGTTAATGTTTATAATTAGGTTTAAATATTAGATATACCATTTTTAGCCTTCACTTTAAAAAAAAAAAAACACTCATATTTTGTGCATTTTCATTTCATCGTTAGTTCTTTTTTTTCGTGTTAAAATATTACTTGTGAGTTGTCCCACATCATTTATATATGGAAAATAGACTCACCTTATAAGTCTAGTGGGCCTTTCCTCCTTCCACCAATTGGTTTTGGGATGAAACCCCACTTGGGCTTCATATGGGTTTTTCCCCGCTTTGGTGCGCTTCATGTTAGTGGGACCGCACCTGATTTTCCCCCAATTTCTTACATGGTATCAGAGCCGGTTCTACCGTGCGATGACGTACCTGTTTATGGGAGTCTGCTTCCCCACGTACCCGTTTATGGGAGTCTACTTCTAGTAGGCTTGGGGCACCCAATTGGGCTTGGGCTTCTCGCATCCGTTTATGGGAGTCTGCTTCCCCACTTACCCGTTTATGGGAGTCTACTTCTAGTAGGCTTGGGACACCCAATTAGGTTTGGGCTTTCGAAGGACTCACAAGTGAGGGGGCGTGTTAGAATATCACTTGTGAGTTGTCCCACATCATTCATACATGGAAAATAGGCTCACCTTATAAGTCTAGTGGGCCTCTCCTTCTTCCACCAATTGGTTTTGGGATGGAACCCCACTTGGGCTTCATATGGGTTTTTTTCCCGCTTTGGTGCGCTTCATGTTAGTGGGACCCTCACCTGATTTTCCCCCAATTTCTTACATTTCGAATTAAAAATAATAATCTGATATATATATCGGGTGGGTCAACCTTTTAATTAGCATCTGAATCTCTAACTATAGTTCCAAATACAAACAAGATAAATTTGTGGCTTGCATTTATACTCAAAAAAAAAAAAAAAAAAAAAAA
>CACSLK010034598.1:15455053-15465305 GCA_902706635.1 Striga hermonthica
AATTAAGAAATATATGTTTCTTCAAAACCTTGACAAGTTTGTCAAACAAATATAAATGTGTCATAGAATGATCTTTTAGGTGCAAGTTTAAGAACTAGCACAAATTGACTTATGTCTAAATTCTTAGGGAATTAAGGGTCATATTGTAATATCATTGCACATCCTTAATTATTCAGTTTTTTATTTTCCTCAATAAAATGTTTATTCATTCATTAATTGAAAAAAAATCTCAATCAGTTCTTGTAATTTTAAGAACTAGCACAAATTGACTTATGTCTAAATTCTTAGGGAATTAACGGTCATCATGAACATCAATCGATAACTTAAAATTTATTGGTATATATAAAATTAATTCAAGGTGTGATATATTGAACTTAATAATATTCACTATTAGTTGGTGTAATAATCTCTTTTTATTAATCAAATTTGGAGAAATGCTACGGTTCTGTTACGAAATAATTCCGTCGAGATTTGTAACCGTTACATCATCATGTAACCGTCAAGAATAGTTGATCTAACGGTTATAAATCCCGACAGAATTGTTATGTATAACGGGACTTGAGCATCTCTCATAAATTTGTGTTACTATACCCCTAATAATCATTACAATTTAAAATTTTGTTATAAATACGTTATTGACTTCCTATTTGATATTGTTTAAAATTTATGGCGAATTTTTCTTTGTTGTAGCTTTGGCGGTCAAAATCTCATCTCCATAATAAGTTGAACCTTTATTTATCGTCTCATATATGTCTAAAAAGTCTAAGCGATAGTGTTAGACTTACCTGGCTATCCGTTAGGTGATGAATCGTGATTGGAATGTGGTCCTACAACATGTTTACCGCGAATCAAACTTCTCGGCCGACTATTTGGCGTCGCTTGCGGCGACGGGACCAGGGGGATGCAACGGCTAGAGTTCCCGCCGGCGGGATTGAAACCATGGCTTGAGCATGACGTGTTGGGAGTGGCCTACCCTCGTCGGATAGCGGCTTGAGCTTTTCTCCTCTTTCAGTACCAAAANNNAAAAAAAAAAAAAAAAAAAAAGAGGACAATTTTCATTCATTAAATTAATTATGTTGTTACGATTTTCGATTTGATATTCATGTTGTATATGTTAAAGAATTTATCTACCTTTAAATATAAAAAATTAAATAATTTAATTTATTATGATTGAAAAATAAAAAAAATAATTATTCATTAAGGTAATAAATATATTTATCAAGTCCATAGGTGGTCGGTATCATTTTAAATAATAATAATAATAATAATAATAATAATAATAATAATAAGTATCTAAAAAATTTTAAATTAAAACTTCTGATTTTTGCTTTTTAAAAATAGAATTTAAAATTAAATTGTGCAATACATGGTTGTTGACAAGTAATCCACCCTACATATAACATATAATTGCATAATGCGTTAAGCCTAAATGACAGTCTCGCATGTTTTGGAACCCTACTTGGCAAAAAAAACATGCTTCGTAGTTTGATTTGATAAAAAATAATATTATTCTAAATCAATAATTTTATGTTCGGACATTCCAAAAATAGCAAAAAACTAACTTGATAATTTCATAATAGTTTGACTAATATAACCTTTAAGTTGTGCTGGAACCTTTTGATAATGGTATTGATTGACTAATATAACATTGATTTGTTTTAGAAGCTTTTAATCGACTAATTAGTTTCCATGAAAACCTCAATTAGTCTAATAAATGCATATATTTAATTTTAAACAATTATTGCTGTTATTAAATCTAATTTTTAAAAATAATTTTTTTACAAGTACCCGTCCGTGTAGTACACTACTAGCACGCTATTAATTATATATAAAACAAAAGGGTAGGCATGGCGTTCGCACTGAGGTTGGATTATATATGGTAAAAGTTTGAATGAAACATATTGGACTTGATTTTTTATATTATCTTGGATATATACAGTCTTTGAAGACTGGTACCAAATAGCCTATTTACGCGTACGTATATAAAACTTTGAATGTCACATGAAAACTTGGTGGAGATATCCCTTACTAGTTTTCATTTAATTAACTGATGAACACGTCAATCCGTAGGGTCTGTCCTCAGATTTCTCAACAAAGGGGAAGGATAAAAAATACAACTATCGCTTCAAAATAATATAAGTTGAGAGTTAACTCAAACACATATCGTAGTAATTTAATCGAACATAGGCTAGTATTGTCAGGGCATCCATCCGATGAGGGTACCCGAGGTCGTCTAATAAAGTTGAGAATGGGTCTGGGCTACTCAGGACAACTCGGCACTGGGTTGACTTAATCGTGGTCTTCGAAAGCTCATCTCGGGCGCGTTTAGATTAATCCTAAGATTGGTCAGCGGAGGGCTGAAGGATCGTATGCTCGACTGGAGATGATATGACGCATTTCTCAGGAAGCTCGTCGAGGAGGATTCGTGAGAGCCTTTAGCTCAAGGGTGAAGGGACGACATTGGGTTTGAGTCATTCAGGGAAAGTGAACTGAATCCCTTAAACAAGGGAGTGTATATTATTAAGGACTCTAAAGATTCCATGAGATCTGGTTTGTTAGGAGAATGGATATGTAAAGACTTCTTACCTTATCAGGAGTCTCTCAGTTAACACGCAACTTTGATTATAAAAGGGGACACATATTCTTACTTTACACAGTACATATACACGCGTAAATACATTCTTTTTTCTGTCCTTACACCATTGTTGAACGTGAACTGACTTGAACGTTGAAGTGTTTGCGCTGGGACCCCTCCTTGCATTTTTCAGGTGATCGGAGACGTCGAAGCAATTTGGATATGTGGTTTACGATCCAAATCGGGTCAGAAAACAATATGCGCAACATTTGGATTCGTTGTTTTCCATTTAAGCATCAAATGCTTTATTAACACCCTACCACAACCATTAACACATTTAAGTATAAATAGAAGTGTGTATGGTAATTTTTCCTTTCTCATATTCCGTTCAATAGATCAAATGAACACTATAAGTCCCATCATTAACACAAATCAAATGAATAGTTGCATTGATTTAAATAGTGTTCATTGCCATTTAGATGGTTTTTTTCCAAAACGATAGAGATTCATTCAACATATCAACAAGATACAACCCGAGAGACTGAATAGCCTAATAATTCAAGGAAATACACAAAGTATTTCCACAAGATGGCCTAAACTCCACACCCACAAACTCAAAAAAGAACCACAAGAACAAATCAAGCTACAAGGAGGACTCCTTGGACCTTATAGCAACAATAATACAACCCACGACACTCACCAGAGGACCAAGCTACAACATACAGACAACAAGAGAACAAATAAACTACAAAGGAAAAGCTAAAACTGAACCAAAGGACCTGACAACCAACACCATCTTCACTGAACATCTCTTGAAGCCATGCGAATCATTTATTTAATTAAAAAAAAATAAGTGGACAAACATAAATCAGCAAAAATTTGTCTGGAAAAAAATAAAACAGGCGGATTCTGAGAATCTGTTTTTCCGAGCATAAGACGGATTTTCAGAATCCGTCTTTTCTTAATAACGTGATTAACCCTAATTAATTCAACCAAAACACGTTTTATGAATATTCGTGGTACGTAACACGAATTTTCAAAATCTGGTTTACATTATAACACGAATTCTTAGAATCCGTGTTTATTTGTTTATTTTTATTTTTTTTATTTTCATTTTTTTTTTAATTTAGGGCTCGACTCTTGGATGCTCACGAACTCGTTTACCAGCGATCGCGTTTATTTTGGCTGGATTTTTATTTTTATCCTTCAATATGAAGGATTTTATAAATTTTGATTTAACATTTTAAACACGAAATAATATCACTTTAATATCAATTCATTCGTCAAATAATAATCTAGCATGCATGTATATACGAAACACTATATACAAAAAGTCAACCACAATTACCGATAAAAAAAAAGTGAACCAAAAAATATGTACACAAAACCATCAAGAATAATTATCTCAAAATCCAGTACAAAAAAAAAGAAACAAAAAAGAAAATGTCCACAAAATCACATAATACAACACAAACTAACTAGGAGTATATGCATTCCTAGGCTTGCGTATTCGGGATCCTTTCCGAGGCCGTGGTACTGAAAAAGACGATGCTACGATCGGTCCAGGCGTGGCTGCTTCTTGTTCTTCTTCACCTAATTAATTAATTTCTGTAAAAAATCTGTAATTCGACTGGACAAATAAATAAAAATAAACAAAAAAATATATTTGTAGTTAAGTATAAAAAATCTCACCTTATTCGTCTTCTTCATTCTCGGGGAATGCAGCGGCGGACGCGGTCACAGCGTCTTCTACCTCCACCCCCTCCACCAATGTGGGCCGTCGGTCTATGCCTTGCCCGCTGGGCTGTGTCTGCTGGAGTGGGGCGTACTCTTCTTGAGATAGAATTTGCCCCGACGACGCCCCTTGTGTGACCGACTGGCCCCCAACAGTCAGAGAAGCGTACAAAAGTTCCTGGGTCTGCTGGAACACTTCATGCATTTGGGGAGGTGGCGTATCGAACATGTCTTGAACGTTCGATAGCGTGTTATATGACCCCTCCGTACCCGAATTCTGAAAATAAAATTCAAATAACTATTATGAACAACTAAAAATAATAATAATAATAATAACTTCAAAATAATAATAATAATAATAATAATAATAATAATAATAATAATCCCAAATTACCAGACACTTACCTGACACTTATCCCGGTCGGCATATGGCTGAAACCCGCCGTCCTGTGAGATCGCCGCGTAGTTCTTAGGGTCACTGAATAGTCTCACAGTCCTACTGTGATACCAACGTACCCCTCTGCCGGCTGCAGGAAGGGATCCACCGATACATCTGTGAGGACATTCTGATCTCTCTCGTCGGTCCAGATCCTCCCAAGATCATAATGGAAGGCCTGCCAATCGGTATATGCCCTCCCAGTCATGCCCTGGCCTTTGTGGTGGGTGTCCAAGTCGGCCAGACCCGTAATGATCGGCGTCTGGGGATGGGCTGGTGACACCCAAACTGGCGGAGCACCCTATCAGGCTGGTGGAGTTCTCGGATGTTCCAGCAGACGATCCACCCCTTGTACATCCAGAGATGTCTGTCTCGTGAACACTGGTCTGGAAGCCGACCATCGTGTATGTACTTCTGATAGAGTACCAATCGAACTGTAAAAAAAAACATTTATAAAATTATTAATGAAGTTAACAAAAAAATAGAATTAAAAAAAAATTATAATTATTATTATGACCTAAGAAACTTACATCAATCTCTCTCAGGCCACTCAGCTAATCTCGGACGGTAGCCGTGCCCGTCCCTACGTGCCTCAAGTCCCTCGATCCCACCCACCTTAAAAATCACAGAAAAAAACTATTTGTAATTACAAAATTTGATAATTGAAATAACTTAAGTGTTAAATATAAATAAATGTTATTATTACCTTGCACTCAAAGGACAACCAACCTGAGAGCCGAAATGTGTTCTCTTCATGATTGGGCGAATACGAGGGATGCGTTCCTATGCCCAAACATGCACATATTGACATATAGAGCATGTTTGCATACAAGAATTCTCACAAAATATTTCAATATTTTAACTCGACTACTTTTTTTAACTCAACTTTAACTCAACCTCATTGTCATCAATATTATCAATATAATAAAATAATATCAATCAATCTATTATACACATCACATCAACCTTAATTCACTATTCATCCACTCACATTATTTTAACTAACAATCACATCAAATATTTTAAATATTATTTTAATATACATACTAACAATTAACCATACTACATTTTTCGAAATCAACCAAACCAAACCAAAAAATCCAACAAAACAAAAAAAATTCATATCCAAACATGCTCATACATTTTTTAGCACATATTATTGTAATTTATAATAAATAAAATTAATTTGCAATTAACAAGTAAATAAAATTACCTGAATCAACTGCACGCAGCTCTTGATATATTTTACTTTGATCTCGTAGGCGTCGCAGAGCGCTCTATATACCCCGGACAAAAGCGCTCCACTCCACGATGTCAGTCAACAGGAACAACCAGTAAAGGTTGACTCCGTTGGCCCGATGTCTGCCACTTCCGACATGACAACGTTGCTGCTGATAATCAACCGTAAACATGTTTTCCACAATGATTTATATATATAAATAAAAAAAACTCATTTGAATGGAAAAAATATAATAAAAATACGTACTTGTTTTGCCCTCTACTACTGGCGCGTAGACCGGTTGTCACCCAGTACTGGGATCCGTCGGCGTCCACACATCGCACCTCGTGCGCCGCTGTCCTCTCCATCACTAGATAGACGACATAGAGGTCGGTAGGAATGAGACTCCTGCATCTTCTGCACATGTTTTGTGCATGTTTAAGCAAATCCAGAGTCTTGTTCATTGTGGCCTGTACCAACGCTCTGCAGGACAGGAACCTAACACATTTGAGGACGTTGTTGTAACTCTCTGACATATTGGTTGTTAGAGTGCCCCATCGACGTCCTTATCTCCGTACAGGGTCCACTTTTCCAAATGAATTTGCAAAAAATAATTGTATGCTTCCGGGTTACATTCATGGAGTTTCTGTCGACTCTGCTCAACTTTGCGGCGAGAACACAGTGAACCTAACCCCCTGCACAAACCCCGGATTTTCTTATTCCGGAACCTTGAAATCACGTTGCTTCGGAGGTGTCGAAGGCATATCTGATAAAATGCATGGAGTTCGTGCCAAGCCTTCAGTAAATCAACGGCACTCAATATGTCGTTGTCCCTGTCGGAAAGAAGACATATCGATCTGTCGCGGACGACATGATGGCGCAAATGCGTTAGGAGAAAGGAACAGCTAGCCGTGCTTTNCGTCCACAATCGCATACGCGACTGGCAATAGACGCTTATTCGTGGTCTGTGCTATGGCAACAAGCAGTTTCCTTGTACGAACCTGCTCAGTTGGACATATGATTTTTTTATTAGACACTATTGTAAATTAGAAAATAAAAAATTAATTTGCACTTAACAAGTAGTTTCCCCTTGTACGAACCTCGTGGTGCGTGTCGTCGATACTAATAATCGACGGACAAAGAAGAAATGTTTGAATGGCGAGGCCGAACACCCAGAAGACAAATCTGAATTCTCTGTCTCGAGAATGATGCGCCATTGCCCCACCCTGCCATTCTCACTCAACGACTGTATCGGGGTTCGCCCTTTGAAGGGCGGCGCAAACCTGCAAATTATAAAAAGTAACCATAAATAAATATAGTTACAAACAACACGTAAATACATTTATAATTAATTTTTGCTTACTGGGGGAGTTGTGCGAAATTCGATTCCCACGTGGCATACAGACGATCGATGTCTTTTTTTTCTCCCGTGTCACGCCTTCTTGTAGCTGACATCGACGCTCCAGGCGCTTTTTACGTCGGTCTGGACCATTTCCACACTGTAGGTCACCTTCTTCTGAATCTTAACTAACAAAAGATTTGAGATCATGGTGGCGATCACATTCCTGTGGTCATTTCTCTCGACCACCTGCATGCAAGTATGGCTATCAGTCCATTCGGTTACTTCCCACTTTTCGTGATCCCGTTTGTTAAGACTCATTCGAGCCTTCCATATACATGGTACAACTTCAGCTGGTCTGCATACAACTTTGAACGACTTCTTGTTGAAATCTTTTGTTCGGACCGCCCTAAAATCTCAACATTCCAGGACATAATATCATTCTTGGCTTCTTCCTTGGTACGAAAAACTGTACCCAAACGGATAGTCTCGACATGCATTTGGGTACAATTTTTCGTACAGGAAGAAGCCCAGACTGGTATTCTGGGCTGGAATGTTGAGAATCTTAGGGCGGTCCGGACAAAAGATTCCAACAAGAAGTCGTTCAAAGTTGTATGCAGATCAGCTGAAGTTGTACCATGTATATGGAAGGCTCGGGTGAGTCTTAACAAACGGGATCACGACAAGTGGGAGGTAACCGAATGGACCGATAGTCACACTTGCATGTAGGTGGTCGAGAAAAATGACCACAAGAATGTGACCGCCACCATGATCTCAAATCTTCTGTTGGCTACGATTCAGAAGCAAGTGACGTACAATGTGGAAATGGTCCAGGCCGACGTAAAAACGCTTGGAGCGTCGACGTGAGCTACAAGAAGGCGTGGCATGGGAGAAAAAAAGTCATCGATCGTCTGTATGACACGTGGGAGTCGAACTTCGCACAACTCCCCCAGTAAGCAAAAATTAATTATAAATGTATTTACGTGTTGTTTGTAACTATTTATTTATTTATTTATGGTTACCATTTATAATTTGCAGGTTTTCACCGACCTTCAAAGGGCGAATCCTGGTACAGTCGTTGAGTGGAAATGGCAGGATGGGGAAATGACGCATTATTTTCAAGACAGGGAATTCAGATTTGTCTTCTAGGCGTTCGGCCCCACCATTCAAACCTTCCTTCTTTGCCCGCCGATTATTAGCATAGCACGCACTTGCGAGGTTCGTACAAGGGAAAGCTACTTGTTAATTGCAAAATTAATTTTTTATTTTTTAATATACAATAGTGTCTGATAAAAAAAAAAACATATGTCCAACTGAGCAGGTTCGTACAAGAGGAAGCTGCTTGTTGCCATAACACATACCACGAATAAGCGTCTATTGCCAGTCGCGTATGCGATTGTGGACGAAGAAAGCACGACTAGCTGGTCCTTTTTCCTAACACATATACGACATCGTGTCGTTCTCGACAGACTGATATGTCTTCTTTCCGACAGGGACAACGACATATTGAGTGTCGTTGATTTACTGGAGACTTGGCACGAACCCCATACATTTCATCGGATATGCCTCCGACACCTACGGAGCAACGTGGTTTCAAGGTTCCGAAGTAAGAAAATTCGGGGTTTGTGCTTGGTGTTGGGTTCACTGTGTTCTCGCCGCAAATTTTAACAGAATCGACAAAAACTCCATGAATGTAACCCGGAAGCATACAATTATTTTTTGCAAATTCCTTTGGAAAAGTGGACCCTGTACGGAGATAGAGGGCGTCATAGAGGTCGTCGATTGGGCACTCTGACAACCAATATGTCAGAGAGTTACAACAACGTCCTCAAAGGTGTTAGGTTCCTGCCATGCAGATCGTTGGTACAGGCCACAATGAACAAGACTCTGGATTTGTTTGAACATAAACAAAACATGTCCGAAAGATGCAGGAGTCTCATTCCTACCGACCTCTATGTCGTCTATCTAGTGTTGGAGAGGATAACAACAACTCATGAGGTGCGATGTGTGGACGGCGACGGATCTCAGTACAGGGTGACAACCGGTCTACGTTCCAGTGGAAGAGGACAAAACAAGTATGTATTTTTTTATTATTTTTTTTCCATTCAAATGAGTTTTTTTTATTTATATATATATAAATCATTGTGGAAAACATGTTTACGATTGATTATCAGCAGCATTGTTGTACATGTCGGAAGTGGCAGACACATCGAAAACCATATTCTCACGCATTAGCCGTGTGTCGTTATCGGAGTGATCAACCGAATTAGTTGTACTATTCCCACTTTTGAGGACGCACCGGGGTTTCGCAGCAGCATGATTAAGCCACGCGTGCGGACACACAGTTTCTGGGTTGCCTCTGAGGACAACAAGCAGAATGCCGGGACCTAGGAGGTGATCAAGAACGCCGGCTTTGGGCCTTTATTTCGGATGAGGCGGATCCAGACAAACAATGCCCTCATTACATGCCTGCTGGAGAGGTGGCGTCCGGAGACGCACACCTTCCACTTTGACTTCGGGAGGCCACGATCACTCTCCTTCACATGCTATTTGGCCTCCCCGCCAACGGGGATGCGTGCTGGGGACTCACCGTACAGCGGACTCCCCAAGAGTGGAGAGACTATTGCATGGACGCTCTAGGGTACCTCCCATATATACAAGTACATTTTTACCTAAAACTTTTTTTTGCTTATTTTGTTTTTCTTTTTTTATTTTTTTATTATTGTATTTATGTATACTTAAGTCATAGGTCGTTTTTAATATATAATAATATAAACGTATTTCAAGGATCTCGAGGACCCGACCTACGACCCCAGGACTTGGGACATTTCAGGCCAAGACCATTACCTGTATTTCTCGAGTTTGGAAGACGAGTGCAAGCGACCTCTGGAAGATGGACTCCATACATTAGAGTACGAGCAGAGGGCAAGAGCCCTGATACTTTGGTGT
>CACSLK010034598.1:15480272-15495103 GCA_902706635.1 Striga hermonthica
TTATTTTCACAATAATAATGATCATTATTTTAAGCATAAGGATGATATCACTAAATAACAAATCAAGGACGACATAGATTTCTTCAGCATTTCAAATTTCAAAAAAAAAAAAATTATTAATTTTATTTTAGATTTCTAACCAATATTTTTTATTTAATTTTATTTGTCATCTGTTAATAGTATTAAATTTTATATTTTATCATAAAATACACAATTTTTTGTTAAATAATGAAAAGAAAATTATATTGTGCTATTAAATTAAATATATAATAAAAATAATTTTGAGTAAAAAAAATTAATATCACGTGCGTAGCACGTGCATCTTCCTAGTAACGAAAAAACTGTGAAAGTTTTTTTAGTAAACTAAAAATATGATTGCTAGTTTAATAATTATTAAAAATAATATAAATGTGTAATTCAAAAAATGATAAACGATGCATGAAAAATATTTAATTCATTAGTTAATATGCTCAAAATATATCTAAACCTTCAAATAAAATTTTAAAGAATTCTATTTTTTTTTTTTATGAAAAATTAAATAGAGTGGAGATTCGTGGTCAAACATTGGGGAGAACGGATGTCATTCAATGCAGACGACATTCATACAGATGGGATGAATTTTATCCTTGTTAGATTCCATTGTTTTATTTATTTATTATTTTTTTTTTCAAAAAATGAAACGGTAAATGTGCAAACGCTACAAACCATTCGAAAACACAGAAACACACAATACAACAAACACTGCAAAGTTCCCAAAAAGAGAATGAACGACCCCAACAAAATAATATCCGTTCACACTTGGGCAAACAAAAAACACAAGTCATACCAAATAACGCAATGAACAAACACAACTAAAAAACACAATTACAGCTAAACAAAAACAAGTCCTTCCTCAGCAATTCAATCGAACGAAGCGGACAAAAGTCGACCCCTAGGTGAAATTCGCAGCCTGAGGAGCCACCCCCAAAAGTACCGAAAACCTCCTAACTGAAGTAGGAATCCAAGCCCCGAAAACACCTAGAGAGTCGATCCGCCGCTTTGGTGAGAAAGATCCAAGCTCGTCCCCACACCACCTTTGCCCCAAACCGGCCAACACCACTAGCCGAAATGACAACATCAGACTCCCTCGAACTCAGCACCAGAGAAATAGGGGAGAGGGGAGTGAGAGAGGCTTCTCAGCCCCGGCCGCCCCGACGCAACTAGTACGAGCCGCCGGGGCCACTCCCGGCCCCTGAAGCCTCGCCCAACCCAATCACCACCGTAAGATCAGGAAGGTGAACGACCAGATTGTAGCGCAACACCAACAACTGCGAGTCAACGTGGAATCTCGACCCAACCACCAGCACAACTGAGACGAAGGGACGCACATCGAGGCCCATACCGTGTGGCAAAGAGCCGACCGCCAGTTGAATGCTCGACGACCGTGGAGGAAGGCAACCAAGAGATGAAGTTTGAAGCTAGGCGACGAAGAGGAAAACATAAGGAGAGGAAAAATTAGGACACACACATATTTTGTTTTATTTGTGAAAACTTTTTTTTAAAAAAATTACAAATTTTATAAAAATCACAAAAATGTACAAACAAGAAATTAGAGCTGAGCATGGGACTTGGAAAATTCCGAACAGTTCCGGAAACCGAATCGAAATCATTCCGAACCGAAAATAATCGTTAACCGTTTGACTTTCTCTGAACCAAACCGGAAAAATAATTGAGATGGTTCTGGAGATTTAAAATAAAATAATTATTTTATTTTAAATATTATTTTAGTATATCCACTAACAACTAACTATACCACATTCTCTCAAACTTAACTATAGTTAAAAAGAAACCAATTTTTTTACCAGTTGAATTCATATCCAATCACCTCCTTAATGTACTGAAATTAATCAATAGATAAATTTACAAAGAAAAATGTTTTGTAGAATGAAAGCATATTTTAGGTAGAATTGATTTTTTCAAAAGACATACTTAATAAAGTTACAAAGAAAAATGTTTTGTAGAATAAAAGCATATTTTAGGTGGAATTGATTTTTTTCAAAAGACATACTTAATAAAGTTATTAAAAGTACAGCAAAAACATCTTGTAGCATGATCACGTAATGGGCACAGGGTTATAGAAGGCCACAAAGCCCAATAGAGATGATTTCATAGCCCAACAGTCATATGTGCTGGGCCGTCTCAAAACTTTCAATTTTCTGCACGTGGCGGCCATTGCTATGGCTACCAGCAAAGAATTCGTCTTTCAAGCTCCCAGCGACGAGGAAATAGAAAATGATTCCGATGAAGAAGTAGAAGAAGAAGCACAGCAATCCGAGCGCAAAGAAGAAAAGGTGCCCGAAAGCACAGTCTCCGTGGGACTTCTCGTCCTACTCGGAGTCCGTCGCCGAAGAACACTCTCGGCGGAGCACCACTTCAATCGACTACAAAATCGACAAAGCTCGCGAGCGGCTTCCCATCGCCGCCGACGAAGATAATGGCTCCAGCGATTCTGATTCCGAACCTAACCTCCAGGTAGTGTTTCTAACTGATTTTTTTGCTAATACAATGCTTGTTTATTCATTGTGGTACAATTATTGTTTCTTTTAATTTGATTCATAGTTTCTATTTTCTGGCTCAATTGGTGTTGGGCAGGAGGAATATAGGCCGGAAGAGGAGGATGATGTGCCGACTACGAGTGGGAATGATAAACCTTTCTTTGCAACGGTGGAGGGTGTAACATATCATGCAAATTCGTTTTTGGATTTGAATCTCTCCAGGCCGTTGCTTAGGGCCTGTGAAGCTTTGGGTTACAGTAAGCCCATTCCCATTCAGGTTCCTACTGGTTGTCACTATCCCTTTGCCTTTTGTTTTTAAGACAGTTTTATTTGGTTCACCATTTTTGAGAGTTGATGTTTTTTCCTGTTATGGGTAGGCTGCTTGCATACCATTGGCCTTAACTGGACGCGATATTTGTGGGAGTGCTATCACTGGTTCCGGAAAGGTATGTCCAATTTGCGTATTTTCATTACAAGTACCATTTGAATTTGATTGTTCTGTTTAAGTTGTACCTTTCATTGATTCATAAAAGCATAGCAAGTCCCTTAAAGCACTAGATATATATTTAACTTCAAAATTAGTTGGATAGTGTTGCCCACTTTCTTTTGGTAGCTCTAAGATTATAACTTTTTTGGTTTTCCTTACATTTCTGCCGTGGTTTATTATAATTCTCTATTCACAATCATGTTAATTTGGAAATACATAATACATTTTCTTTGTTTCTCTTGTGAAAAAGGACCAGGTCGATGACTGTAGACTAATGAAATATATTGTTTGTAATATCAGACCGCTGCCTTTGCTCTGCCAACATTGGAGAGGCTTTTTTTCCGGCCAAAGAATAGGCCAGCTATAAGGGTCCTAATACTCACTCCAACGAGGGAGTTGGCTGTTCAGTAAGTTTTACGTCTTACAGTGTTGATATGTGATCTTATATTATTTTTTATCAACTATTATTTTTTTAAAATATAATTTTTCTTTGTGCGCTGATGTTGGATGGAGCAATATCTCATTTTGGTATTTGTTTATTATTTAACATATTAAGATTTTTTGGGATTCTTTCCATGCCTAGGATTTAATCTTGGTGGAGAGGCGCAATTTTGCTCTGTTACTTTTTTTTTCTTCTTCTCAAGCTGACATTGAGATGTAGGCTTCACGTTTGTTTCTACTCTTGATGATTCATAGACTATATGAGTCTTTTTCAGGAACAAGAAGAGTGAATTAGTGAAAATAAGGGAAATGGTAAAGTTCTATTTGCAATAGTATTTAGTAATTTGGAATTAGCAAGCAACTTTACAGGCGAGTAATTGTTAGAAGTGCATAAGAAGTACTATTCCTGTTGTATGTCTGAATGATGGTATAGTTTTACCTGTGTGTGCCAAAAGTTCATTGAGAATGGAAATGGTAAACTTATATTCCTTAACTGTCATCTGGATATGTAGAAATTTTGTCATGAACCGCTATTTATTGCTGTTTGTCTGTTATTGCTTGCACTCTCACCTGCGGTGATCCGGACAATCTTGATGGAAGCAGCCTTTCCTAACTTTGGCTTGGCATATTTAATATAATTTCATCGAATCGAAGTCCATTTACTTTCCTTCTTTGTATCCCATTTTATTCTACAATTTTGGTTCATTAAAGCTAGATTCTTATTCTTTCAGGATTCATAGTATGATTGGCAAACTTGCTCAGTTTATGACCGATATTAGATGTTGTCTGGTCGTTGGTGGTCTTTCAACAAAGTTTTGTATTCCTGTTTCCTTTGGTCGCATTCGACATTTGGCATATGATAAAACTAACGTAGATCTGTTGTGGAGGCTTGATATGCATGGTTTTGTTTGTGTGACTTATTTAGCTAGTTAGTATCAGCATATTTCATGGATAAGATGTCCATCTAAACTAGATCAAAAGAGCAATAATTATCATCTTCACTAAGAATCTATACTAGTTTGCATTTTGGAATAAACATGGCATGATTATAATTTCTGTTTGAGGCTAACGGTTTGGTTTTCTTAAAACTAGATGCATATGGTTAGTATTGAAACGTCTGCATCTGTGACTGAATTGTTCTTTGTTGTTGGACTGAGAAATGTTGATTCAGGTTCTAGAAAATTCAGCTTATTGGATGATTTAGGACTAGTTTCATTCTTGTACATTTTTGGCTTGAAATGGAGAAGAAAAGAGAGGATATGGTTCTATTAGTGGTAATAGGATTATAGCCTGCTGTCAAACAAATGCTCCTGGCTTGATCCATGAAACTAGTGTCAAAATCTTGCTGTACTTAGATTTCTTTAGATTGTAAAAGATGTTATTTTTTTGCTCATGCGTAGTCAAAAGATGACCCAGAGTGGTTATTTTCCCTAATAAGACTGTAGAAATAAGTAATGTCTTATGAGGCTCCTTTTCCCCTCTATTAGTGCATATGGCTTTTGTTGGCTCTCTGTAAAGTGCTGATGCAAATGCATGATATCTGGCATGTATTATGATGAGTTTGTGTTCCTAGTGAATATTCATATAATATTGTGTTGGTTAATGGGATGTGAGAATAGTGTCAATGAAAACTCTCAATTAGGAAGCTGTTGGTACTTGGTGATATAGTTTCTGCTGCCTCTTAGAGTTTCTTTTTGTATTCTTCTTAATCTGATGTAATATAGGTTCAAGAAGCAGCCTTGAGATCACTTCCGGATATAGTTGTTGCTACTCCAGGACGCATGATAGATCACTTGCGCAACTCTATGTCAGTACATCTAGACGAACTTGCAGTTTTGATACTTGATGAAGCTGATCGGCTTCTTGAGCTTGGATTCAGTGCAGAAATTCATGAGTTGGTAAACTTTCAGGCATTTTCTTTTTCAGCAGGAAATTCTGTCATTTATTTTGTTGTGAAATTCACGATTTGGTAAACTTTCAGGCATTTTCTTTTTCAGCTGGAAATTTCTGTCATTTATTTGGTTTATCATACTGGAAACATAGCCGGTTTTGCTGAGTCATCTCTTTTTATTTGATATACTTCTTCCTGTTTTGTCTGTCCGTCTGTCTTGAGTTTGTAATTTTCTATTTCGTTTTGTCTTTTTAGCTTCCTTTGATGTTGACGTAACTTTATGTTTTTGATAATTCATAATTGTCTATCTACAGGTCAAGTTGTGTCCTAAAAGGAGGCAGACCATGCTATTTTCAGCAACCATGACAGAGAGAGTTGATGAACTTATCAAGCTCTCTCTGGTTAAACCACTCCGCTTATCAGCTGATCCGTCAACAAAGCGGCCATCAGCATTAACCGAGGAGTAAGTCATAGTAGTCTGTTTTGCTGGATTTACTGCAATTTCCGTGTCCTTTGCTAAGATCCGTAAACATATACTGAACTTCGAAGTTATATTGATGACTGTTCATTTTTCCTACTTTTAACTTTTCAAAATTTAACTTTGTCACCTCATATGCAGGGTGGTTCGCATACGCCGAACGCTCGAAGGGAATCAAGAAGCAGTTCTTCTTTCATTATGCTCCAAAACATTCACATCTAAAGTGATTATTTTCAGGTTTTGGCCTGTCTTAAATTAAACTTATTAGCTTACCTACAGAAACACTGATACATAAAATCAATGATGTGGAATATCGAAAACTTTCCTTGCATATAGAGATTCAACATGCCAATAACTAATCGGTAGGTCCATTTGTATTGCCTGAGAGGAATCAGATCCCTCTTGTCAACAACTAATTGCTTGATTCAAGTGACCTTCCTGTCAAATCCCAACAGGCAAATAGTGCATAAATATACTGTGGATAGTTTTTCATCCCTAACATACAGTGAGTGTGAACTCATAGAAGAGGCCCTTATATTGAGCTCGACTTTGGGCTTTAATGCATTGTACTCATATTGGCACTATTTGCTTATCAACATTGAAAGAGGGAAAATTTTAATGGTGGTTTCAACCAAGTAATCAGTTTTTGAGAGAGGTCTAAATTACCTTAAGAAATGCAAATAGATCTACCAATTTGAAATCCCACCAAGTGTTGTCGGCTACATGGATCACATGTCGCCATCGTGCTCAATCAAAACACATATCCTCATTCAAATTTAAGTATTTTAGTTATTTTGTTGTCTCCTTCTAAGTTTTCTTAGGTCTACACCTCCCCCTTTTAGTTTGCGTTCTTAATTATAATGTTTCTACCCTTCTCACCGGGGTCTCGAAGTCTCTCCTACGCACATGCCCAGACCATCTTAAACGTGATTCTCTCATTTTATCCTCTACGGGCGCTACCCCAACTTTATTTCTAATACTTTCATTTCTAATCTTATCTAACCTAGTATGCCCACACATCCATCTCAGCATTCTCATCTTTGCCACTCGCATTTTTTTGATCACTAGTAAAGTGCACGTGCGATGCACGTGGTGTCGAATGATTTTCGTGGAGTAAGTTTGTAAAATAAATTAATTTATTTATTAAACATATCATTGCATATATGAATTAAAATATAGAAAAAATGAACTCATATGTGATTTTTTTTATTTAAAATTGACATAATGATGTCCTCATATAAAAATAGTTAAATAACATTTTACAAACCCCAACAAAAACATATATAAAAAAACAAATTCCTAATAAAAAAGCACAAAGATTTTCTTTCATTTTAGTTTAACGTTCTCATAAGAACATTCATAGTCGTTGGAGTCCAATACATCAATAATATTGCAAAATTCCTCTTAATTAATTTGGCAAAACACCTATTTTATTCAAACACTTAAGAAACATTCTGACCCAACATATAGTCAAACTTCATGATCGTATGATCTTTATAACAAGGTACGTACTTCTACTAACAAAGGATAAATATCTCTATGAAATAACTAACGGTGTCACTAAAATTGCTGATAGTTTTTATCACTGTATAAACTACTACATTCCTCTATTTCTAGATATATTGGTGTCTACCCCATTGATGCATCGCCCCACGAGGTGGGAATGAATTTTATCTCCAAATAAAAGTTGACTTTCCAAAATCTTGGTTACATGTACTTCTCCCGAGGTGCTAAATTGTTTTTTGAAATCATCATACATTACCTACCTCTAAAGTAATTGCACATATGTTCAAGCACAATACACCAATGAGATTATAAATATTTCTATAAAAAGTGACAACTTAATTCTAACATTCAAAACTGTTTTGATACTCCTACATTTCATTTTCAGTGTTATTTATCTAGAATATAGACGAACAATATAATCTATTTTTTGCAATGATAAAACAAAACAATGAGAAAATATTAAGAAGCATATCATTTGTTAAAATATTTGACAACAGAAGAATTAGAATTCCATTACATGACGATACTTTTAGTCAATTGTAAAGTTTATTATTATGAAGTCATGATTAAAATATACATCATGTATACGATTTTTTTAGATTTTTTTTAATTATTTAAAATTGAAAATTAATAATATATGATCATTATTTATGAGAACCAATTTCTTACAAAGTCCATATATTTAAACGCTAGCAACAAAAAAATAGTAATTTTAAAAGACTTTATGTTTGTAAATATTGGTATTCATACATTTCTAAGAAAATTAGCATGTTTTCCTTTTCTCATTGCATTACTATTATATTATTTGTTTCTCATTCTATAGACAAATAATATTTTATTTGCTAAGTAACTAAAGCACATTTATACGTATTATGTTATTTTCTGCATGTGTTTTATATAATGATGGTATCAAATTATCTTATTTATTAGGCTACAATTAATATAATCACATAAGATTAAATGTAATTTAATATATTTGATAAAATTGTACTTTTTATACGAATGATTAGATTAAAAAGTTTTAGAATTTTTTCCAATGTTTGATAAAATATTAATTAACTAAGTCATTTTCATAATCATTGAATACATATATGGTACCACCATTATAGGGTTCATTTTGCAGCAGTAATTGACTTCACATAGCTAATGTTATTTCATTTCCTTTCTCTGGCCTAGCCTTTCCTTTTATCTATTACTTCACATTGCTTCGCTTCGTTTGTATCCTAAGGTGCATTTGCCATAGTTTCAGCATTACGACAAACTCGTGTCAAACATATATCGGATTTGGGCGCTCTAGCCAAAACGTGGGACCAGTTATAAGTTTACACCCATTTTTTTACTTTTTTTTTTTAATATGAATTGTTTCAAATTTATGTATGGAAAACATACCACAAGTTTATCTTATGTTATTTTATACTTAATAAAATTGATTTAACTTGAATATAAAATTTATTATATTATATACTTTAAGACTAATTTATAATTTTAATTTAGTACTGATATATATTATTTTATATCAATATAAATAATTATATTATTTTTATTTTATTGCAATATATGGGTGAACTCAAACATCATTGAAAATAAATGATGTGATATATTACATATAAAAAGGTAACAAATAAAAATATGAAGTATTTGAAAATTAAAAAATTTAATGATAGAAAATAATAAAAATCTTAACTAAAAAATTTAAGATTAACATACTCACTTTTAAAGAAATATACATATGAATATATAGATATATATATGTGTGTGTGTGTATATATATTATGTACTTAAAAGTTCTAGTTAAAATATATGTGTATCTTAAGTATGTTTTATATTTATCATTAGCCAGCTCCAATTGATATTGTACATTAAGTAATTTTATCTGCATTTTTACTTTTGGATTTAATGAGAGTTATAAGTTTTGTTATCTTTCTTACCCCTTATTTAGTTATTACAATACTAATGAAATAATTAAGGACCTTTCAAAGTATCTTGTTTGCTTTGAAAAAAATTAATTCTTATCATAAATTGAACGCCAATTACATTGAATGTGTTATATTTTTTATCGTATCAAAAACTTTCATAATAATAACATTTTTTTGTATAGATTTGGAGTCTTAGTTTTACTGCAAGAAAATGAGAAAATTCCAACAAAAATTACAACAAATATAAAGATTTTCTTATATTGATTTTAGAAAAATCTTGACTTTTGATTTCTTAAATATATTTTACCTTATTGTGATTGCATAGATTTATTAAAATGTATTACAAATGAGAAAGGTGATAGATTATGTAAAGTATAATTTATAAAAAGCAATCACATGTTATTTTGATGGTATATTTTTTTTCTATTAACTAAATAATGCTCCCAATATGAAATTATTTTGGATCTATCACTGCAATTATCTTTCCAATGGAACTTCTATTGAAGTTTTGCATAATACCAATGACAATTTTTTCAAAACGATTGAAATAATGGTCCAAAAAATAAACTCCAATAGAAATTCAGGTAATTGAAATCTTTACATCCACTAAAGTTCATGTTATTTAATTTGAACTCTATTGGAATAGCCAATGAAAGCAACATATTCGTTGAAATTTTCTGTCGAATACCTTACCGTTGAATTTTTCATTGCAGTATAACAAAATTTTTGTAGTCCTCTTAAACATTATTTTTTATGTAGTATATATTGAGTAATTGTGTTTACAATTTTTCTATTAATAATATATTAAACACGTGAACTTTTTAGTTCATATAATTTTTTTTTTTCAGAAATCACTCATTATTTTATCTCAAGATTACCTATTAATTTACCAATTGAGTTACATTTCTTACATATTAAATATTATATAATTAAAATATTTCTTGTTTTATCTGTTCAATATCATACTTATATATTACATTAAAAAACTATTATAGTAAATAAAAAAGTAATTTAAAATTAGAATAATAAATATTTTTTTTTTTAATCTACATGTATAAATGTATAAATAACTATTGTCTATCACCTTAAATTTACACATAAAATTAATAAGAACAAAAAACTAACAAGAGTTTAACAATTCAGTTCGATTACATCGATAAGTTATTTTTAGAAGGTTTATATTTAGTTATATTAATTATATTATTTTATATTATTTTGTTTTATATTTATTAGTACGTGTCACAACTTAGTTATTATTCATATTATTTCTTATATTTGATATTTTTTTAAAACTTTATCTTGTTCTTTCACAGTTCTTAACTGTAGATTTGTCAAAAAAGACGTAATATAAAGAATAGAATTTTTTCGATCATCTGCCTCATTATATATCAAATATTTGTATATCCTATATTATATTATATTTAATTACAATATTTTATTAATATTTTAATTAAATATTTACAATTCATAAATTCATTAATAATATTGTCGAGTCAACTTTGTTCATAAAATTTTTAAAAATATATTATTTTCATTGATTTGCTTATGTTGAATTGAGAAAAGTTATGGTTTTTTAATTACATATAGGGAGAATATAAGATTTCTGATATTTTACTGTCCCTCGGCCCGTAGGTCCTGACACAAGGTTAGAGTTCTAGCGCTCCCAGAGTGGTTTTAAAAAATATATTATTTTCATTGATTTGCTTATGTTGAATTGAGAAAAGTTATGTTTTTTTAATTACATATAGGGAGGATATAAGATTTCTGATATTTTAAATGTAGTATTTATTGAGTAATTGTGTTTACAATTTTTCTGTTAAAAATATATTAAACACGTGAATTTTTTAGTTCCTATATTTTTTTTTCATAAATCACTCGTTATTTTATCCCAAGATTACCTATTAATTTACCAATTGAGTTAGAATTCTTACATATTAAATATTATATAATTAAAATATTTCTTTTTTTATCTATTCAATATGATACTTATATATTATATTAAGAAAACTAATATAGTAAATAAAAAAGTTATTTAAAATTAGAATAATATGGATTTTTTTTAATCTATATGTATAAATGCACAAATAACTATTGTCTATCACCTCAAATTTACACATAAAATTAATAAGAACAAAAAACTAACAAGCGTTTAACCACTCAGTTCGATTACATCGATAAGTATATTTTAGAAGGTTTATATTTTGTTATATTAATTATATTATTTTTGTTTATTAGTTTGTTTTATATTTATTAGTACGTATCACAACTTAGTTATATTTCATATTATTTCTTATATTTAATATTTTTTTAAAACTTTATCTTGTTCTTTCACATATTCTTAACTGTAGATTTGTCAGAAAAACACATAATATAAAGTATAGAATTTTTTCGGTCATCTGCCTCATTATATATCAAATATTTGTATATCCTATATTATATTATATTTAATTACAATTTTTTAATTAATAATTTAATTAATATTTACAATTCATAAATTCATTAATAATATTGTCGAGTTAACTTTTGTTCATTAAATTTTTAAAAATATATTATTTTCATTGATTTGCTTATGTTGAATTGAGAAAAGTTATGTTTTTTAATTATAAATAGGGATGATATAAGATTTCTTATATTTTTTATGTAGTATTTATTGAGTAATTGCGTTTACAATTTTTCTATTAAAAATATATTAAACAAGTGAACTTTTTAGTTCCTATAATTTTTTTTTTTTTTTCAGAAATCACTATTTATCTCAAGATTACCTATTAATTTACCAATTGAGTTACATTTCTTACATATTAAGTATTATATAATTAATATATTTCTTGTTTTATCTGTTCAATATGATACTTATATATTATATTAAAAAAACTAATATAGTAAATAAAAAAGTTATTTAAAATTAGAATAATAAAGATTTTTTTTTCTAATCTACATGTATAAATGTACAAATGACTATTGTCTATCACCTCAAATTTACACATAAAATTAATAAGAACAAAAACTAACAAGCGTTTAACAACTCAGTTCGATTACATCGATAAGTATATTTTTAGAAGGTTTATATTTAATTATATTAATTATACTATTTTTGTTTAAAGTTATGTAAATTATATATAGGGAGGATATAAGATATGATGGCATTAGTATATTACCAATTTGCCATTAAAAACATGTGAAAGTAAGGGTTTTTTAGATAGTTTATTTTTTAATTAAAAATATAAATAAAATATGATGTGTATTAGTGTATTACTAATTTGCCATTAAATTTATATCAAAATAAGGGTGTTTTAGGCATTATGAATTTTTACAAAAACACTCCTCCTTTTAAAGTAGTATAGATATAGATTTTCATATTTAGTACCCCAACACTTGGATCCATAAAGCATCGTCGGTCGAATGCCGTTCGATAGAACTTGCCTTTCAAACTAAATAAGATTCAGATAGATCTCACAAAATAAAATCCAATGGCAGGCATCAGATGTTCACATCATGGCATTACAGTGTTGCATTTTGAGTGAGGAATGGAAGTGTAGGCTGAATCCAATTTCTGTCCAAATTAGAACTATCCATTTCTATTTTCTGTTATTTATATACTTATATTAGTAGCTTTGCTTTTCGAATAAAATTTGCTGTATCCATATTCATGTCGAAATTTCTTTGCAGCATCTAATGCATTTTTTCTTCGGTTTAAGTCCTGCTGCTTAGAGCATGTTTGTTTATAAGATTTTTTAAAAAATTTCCTACATTTTAACTCAACCATTTTTTTTAACTCAAACTTTAACTCCACACTACTCTTATCAATATTATCAATATAATTAAATAATATCAATCAATCATTCATACACACAACATCAACCTTAATTCACTATTCATCTACTCACATAATTTTAACTAACCATCACATCACATCTTCTCTCTCCTACTTTTACATCAATTTAATTTTAATTATTTTATTTTAAATATTATTTTAATATATCCATTAACAACTAACCTTACCACCTTTTTAAAATTAACCAAACCAAACAAAAAAATCCAAACAAACCCAAAAAATTTCATAAACAAACATGCTCTTACTAATTTCGTATTTATATTGTTAGTGGAACCAAGAAGGCAGCGCATAGACTGAAAATTTTGTTTGGGTTAGCTGGATTTAAACCAGCTGAGCGTCATGGAGACCTCATCCAGGCCCAGCGTCTTGATGTAAGTCCCTCCCAGACTCCCATGTTCATCGTTTGTTTCCTTTTGGGTTTGTGAGTGGTTCACTTCTGCATCTTGAAGTATTTTATTCTGTTGGATAGGCCTTGGAGCTGTTCAGAAAGCAACAAGTGGATTTCCTAATTGCTACGGATGTTGCTGCTCGTGTAAGAATAAGATTTTTGTTTCATACAGCTAAACTAATTGGGTGCTCAGAGTGGGGGTTTGGGAAGTGGGAATGGGAATGGGAATGAAATGAGTAGTGCTTGGTACCAACAACATTAACTGTTGATTGCCCGTTGTTTATTGTTGAATCATACCCATACAAATTGGTTTATGAAAAGTATTTACCCATTTCTTTCACTCCCATAGCTGTTCGCATTTCTTTAATGTTACCAAGCACCCCGACTATTAGAATTTTTTAATTTATAAAGATCATTAGATCAATGTGATGTTGCTATGTGTGTCCACTACTCTTGTATTTAATTTTTCAGGGTCTTGATATTATAGGAGTTCAGACAGTAATCAATTTTGCATGTCCTCGAGACCTTACGAGGTAATTTACCCTAATGGTTTACAACGTACCAACTACTTATATGCAGCTCTGCATTTATAATTTGTAGTCCTTTCTATGAAAAAATAAAAATCATTCGACTATCCAACTGAGGCATTTGAAGGTGCAATTTCGCAACAATATTCATTTATAACAACCTTCCTATCAAAGAAAACCTCCTGTGACCATTTCTCGACATTTAAAAAAAAAGTACGATGGGAAAGTCATAAATGAAGTGTCACACTCCCGAAACTAAATCATTGTTACTTCTATATTTTCGTCAAGTCAAACTCAATATTACTGATATTGTATAATTGTGTATATGGAATATCCATGCAGTTATGTACACCGAGTGGGTCGTACTGCCAGAGCAGGCAGAGAAGGTTACGCTGTTACATTTGTTACTGATGATGACCGGTCTCTCTTAAAAGCGATTGTAAGATTCCACCTCTTCCACTCAAATTATGGATATGCCTAGTTTTGTTTGCTTTAGGAGGTTCAGTTGCTCGATTGAAAATCTCTGCGAAGTTCTGCTCTCATTTTGGTATATGCTATTTCTACTTTGTAGGTTTTTTATGGTGGGGTCAAATGGTCTCTTTCATGGTTTGTTGTTTTCTTGGGACTTAAAAAAATGATGTCTTTCAATTCACACCCAAATTTTATAGTTATAACTTCATGGCATTGATCACTTAGTTAGGTCAATGTTCCACACTTACTCGAGTTAGTGCAAGTATGATGTACTCTCTTGAAGGAAAAACTTCATTGGATGAAATTCAAAACTTGAGCTTTGGCTGTGGACAATGAACTAAGATGAAGCACATAACTAGG
>CACSLK010034598.1:15497139-15508598 GCA_902706635.1 Striga hermonthica
AATGATAAACCTTTCTTTGCAGCGGTGGAGGGTGTAACATATCATGCAAATTCGTTTTTGGATTTGAATCTCTCCAGGCCGTTGCTTAGGGCCTGTGAAGCTTTGGGTTACAGTAAGCCCACTCCCATTCAGTTTCGTACTGGTTGTCACTATCCCTTTGCCTTTTGTTTTTAAGACAGTTTTATTTGGTTCACCATTTTTGAGAGTTGATGTTTTTTCCTGTTATGGGTAGGCTGCTTGCATACCATTGGCCTTAACTGGACGCGATATTTGTGGGAGTGCTATCACTGGTTCCGGAAAGGTATGTCCAATTTGCGTATTTTCATTACAAGTACCATTTGAATTTGATTGTTCTGTTTAAGTTGTACCTTACATTGATTCATAAAAGCACAGCAAGTCCCTTAAAGCACTAGATATATATTTAACTTCAAAATTAGTTGGATAGTGTTGCCCACTTTCTTTTGGTAGCTCTAAGATTATAACTTTTTTGGTTTTTCTTACATTTCTGCCGTGGTTTATTATAATTCTCTATTCACAATCATGTTAATTTGGAAATACATAATACATTTTCTTTGATTCTCTTGTGAAAGAGGACCAGCTTGATGACTGTAGACTAATGAAATATATTGTTTGTAATATCAGACCGCTGCATTTGCTCTGCCAACATTGGAGACGCTTTTTTTCCGTCCAAAGAATAGGCCAGCTATAAGGGTCCTAATACTCACTCCAACGAGGGAGTTGGCTGTTCAGTAAGCTTTACGTCTTACAGTGTTGATATGTGATCTTATATTATTTTTTATCAACTATTATTTTTTTAAAATTATTTTTTCTGTGTGTGCTGTTTATATGTTGGATGGAGCAATATCTCAGTTTGGTATTTGTTTATTATTTAACATAAGATTTTTTGGGATTCCTTCCATGCCTAGGATTTAATCTTGGTGGAGAGGCGCAATTTTGCTCTCTGTTACTTTTTTTTTTCTTCTTCTCAAGCTGACATTGAGATCTAGGCTTCACGTTTGTTTCTACTCTTGATGATTCGTAAACTGTATGAGTCTTTTTCAGGAACAAGAAGAGTGAATTAGTGAAATAGGGGAAATGGTAAAGTTCTATTTGCAATAGTATTTTGTTAATATGGAATTAGCAAGCAACTTTACAGGCGAGTAATTGTTAGAAGTGCATAAGAAGTACTATTCCTGTTGTATGTCTGAATGATAGTAAAGTTTTACCTGTGTGTGCCAAAAGTTCATTGAGAATGGAAATGGTAAACTCATATGTCCTTAACTGTCATCCGGATATGTAGAAATTTTGTCATGAATCGCTATTTTATTGCTGTTTGTCTGTTATTGCTTGCACTCTCACCTGCGGTGATCCGGACAATCTTGATGGAAGCAGCCTTTCTTAACTTTGGCTTGGCATATTTAATATAATTTCATCGAATCGAAGTCCATTTACTTTCCTTCTTTGTATCCCATTTTATTCTACAATTTTGGTTCATTAAAGCTAGATTCTTATTCTTTCAGGATTCATAGTATGATTGGCAAACTTGCTCAGTTTATGACCGACATTAGATGTTGTCTGGTCGTTGGTGGTCTTTCAACGAAGGTTTGTATTCCCGTTTCCTTTGGTCGCATTCGACATTTGGCTTCTTTTAAAATTAACGTAGATCTGTTGTGGAGGCTTGATATGCATGGTTTTGTTTGTGTAACTTATTTAGCTAGTTAGTATCAGCATATTTCATGGATAAGATGTCCATCTAAACTAGATCAAAAGAGCAATAATCACCATCTTCACTAAGAATCTATACTAGTTTGCATTTTGGAATAAACATGGCATGATTATAATTTCTGTTTGAGGCTAACGGTTTGGTTTTTTCAAAACTAGATGCATATGGTTAGTGTTGAAACCTCTGCATCTGTGACTGAATAGTTCTTTGTTGTTGGACTGAGAAATGTTGAGTCAGGTTCTAGAAAATTCAGCTTATTGGATGAAAATTGAAATAGGACTAGTTTCATTCTTGTACATTTTTGGCTTGAAATGGAGAAGAAAAGAGAGGATATGGTTCTATTAGTGGGTAATAGGATTATATCCTGCTGCTAAACAATTGCTCCTGGCCTTGATCCATGAAACTAGTGTCAGAATCTTGCTGTACTTAGATTTTTTTAGATTTATTTTTTTGCTCATGCGTAGTCAAAAGATAACCCAGAGTGGTTATTTTCCCTAATAAGACTGTAGAAATAAGTAAGGTCTTATGCGGCTCCTTTTCCCCTCTATTAGTGCATATGGCTTTTGTTGGCTCTCTGTAAAGTGTTGATGCAAGTGCATGATATTTGGCATGTATTGTAATGAGTTTGTGTTCCTAGTGAATATTCATATAATATTGTGCTAGTTAATTGGATGTTGAGAATAGTGTCAATGAGAACTCCCAATTAGGAAGCTGTTGGTACTTGATGCTATAGTTTCTGCTGCCTCTTAGAGTTTCTTTTTGTATTCTTCTTAATCTGATGTAATATAGGTTCAAGAAGCAGCCTTGCGATCACTTCCGGATATAGTTGTTGCTACTCCAGGACGCATGATAGATCACTTGCACAACTCTATGTCAGTACATCTAGACGAACTTGCAATTTTGATACTTGATGAAGCTGATCGGCTTCTTGAGCTTGGATTCAGTGCAGAAATTCATGAGTTGGTAAACTTTCAGGCATTTTCTTTTTTTAGCAGGAAATTCTGTCATTTATTTTGTTGTGAAATTCATGAGTTGGTAAACTTTCATGCATTTTCTTTTTCAGCAGGAAATTTCTTTCATTTATTTGGTTTATCGTATTGGAAACATAGCCAGTTTTGCTGAGAGTCATCTCTTTTTATTTGATATACTTCTTCCTGTTTTGTCTGTCCGTCTGTCTTGAGTTTGTAATTTTCTATTTCGTTTGTCTTTTTAGCTTCCTTTTATGTTGATGTACCATCTGTTCCGAACTTTATGTTTTTGATAATTCATAATTGTTTACTCTACAGGTCAAGCTGTGTCCTAAAAGGAGGCAGACCATGCTATTTTCAGCAACCATGACAGAGAGAGTTGATGAACTTATCAAGCTCTCTCTGGTTAAACCACTCCGCTTATCAGCTGATCCGTCAACAAAGCGGCCATCAGCATTAACTGAGGAGTAAGTCATAGTACTCTGTTTTGCTGGATTTACTGCAATTTCCGTTTGCTAAGATCCGTAAACATATACTGAACTTCGAAGTTATATTGATGACTGTTCATTTTTTCTACTTTTAACTTTTCAAAATTTAACTTTGTCAAGAAGGGAATCAAGAAGCAGTTCTTCTTTCATTATGCTCCAAAACATTCACATCTAAAGTGATTATTTTCAGGTTTTGGCCTGTCATAAATTAAACTTATTAGCTTACCTACAGAAACACTGATACATAAAATCGATGATGTGGAATATCTAAAACTTTCCTTGCTAGAGATTCAACATGCCAATAACTAATCGGTAGGTCCATTTGTATTGCCTGAGAGGAATCAGACCCCTCTTGTCAACAACTAATTGCTTGATTCAAGTGACCTTCTTGTCAAATCTCAACAGGCAAATAGTGCATAAATATACTGTGGACAGTTTTTCATCCCTAAAATACAGTGAGTGAACTCATAGAAGAGGCCCTTATATTGAGCTCGACTTTGGGCTTTATTGTACTCATGTTGGCACTATTTGCTTACCAACATTGAAAGAGGGAAAATTCCAATGGTGGTTTCAACCAAGTAATCAGTTTTTGAGAGAGGTCTAAATTACCTTAAGAAATGCAAATAGATCTACCAATTTGAAATCCCACTAAGTGTTGTCGGCTATATGGATCACATGTCGCCATCGTGCTCAGTCAAAACACATATCCTCATTCAAATTTAAGTATTTTAAATTATTTTTATTGTCTCCTTCTAAGTTTTCTTAGTCTGCCCCTCCTCCCCCTTTTAGTTTTCAATTATAATGTTTCTACCCTTGTCACCGGGGCCTCGAAGTCTCTCCTACCCACATGCCCAAACCATCTTAAACGTGATTCTCTCATTTTCTCCTCTACGAGCGCTCCCCCAACTTTATTTCTAATACTTTCATTTCTAATCTTGTCCAACCTAGTATGCCCACACATCCATCTCAGCATTCTCATCTTTGCCACTAGCATTTTTTTGATCATTTTCATATTTAGTAGCCGAACACTCGGATCCATAAAGCATCGTCGGTCGAATGCCGTTCGATAGAACTTGCCTTTCAAACTAAATAAGATTCAAATAGATCTCACAAAATAAAATTCAATGGAAGGCATCAGATGTTCACATGATGGCATTACAGTGTTGCATTTTGAGTGAGGAATGGAAGTGTAGGCTGAATGCAATTTCTGTCCAACTTAGAACTATCCATTTCTATTTTCTGTTATTTATATACTTATATTAGTAGCTTTGCTTTCCGAATAACATTTGTTGTATCCATATTCATGCCGAAATTTCTTTGCAGCATCTAATGCATTTTTTCTTCGGTTTGAGTCCATTGCAAATGGAGCTGGAAGAGTCAATGTTGACAATTCTTCTGGCATCGTGCAAATAATGGACTAGATCAAAATGGCTCAATTAAATTCTAGTGCTTCTTCTATTAGTGAAGTTTCTAGAAAAAATATATCAAACGACGCAACGCACCTGGGTCGCTATGGAAACAGCCTCCTTGTATAATTACAAGGGTAAGGTCTGCGTACAACTGACCCCCCAGACCCCAACTTGTTTGGGAATATACTGGGTATGTTGATGTTGTTGATGTTGATGTTTAAGTCCTGCTGCTTACTAATTTCGTATTTATATTGTTAGTGGAACCAAGAAGGCAGCACATAGACTGAAAATTTTGTTTGGGTTAGCTGGATTTAGAGCAGCTGAGCTTCATGGAGACCTCACCCAGGCCCAGCGTCTTGATGTAAGTCCCTCCCAGACTCCCATGTTCATCGTTTGTTTCCTTTTGGGTTTGTGAGTGGTTCACTTCTGCATCTTGAAGTATTTTATTCTGTTAGATAGGCCTTGGAGCTGTTCAGGAAGCAACAAGTGGATTTCCTAATTGCTACGGATGTTGCTGCTCGTGTAAGAATAAGATTTTTGTTTCATGCAGCTAAACTAATTGGGTGCTCAGAGTGGGGGTTTGGGAAGTGGGAATGGGAATGGGAATGAAATGAGTAGTGCTTGGTAGCAACAACATTAAGTGTTGATTGCCCGGTGTTTATTGTTGAATCATACCCTACAAATTGGGTTATGAAAAGTATTTACCCATTTCTTTCACTCCCATAGCTGTTCGCATTTCTTTAATGTTACCAAGCACCCCCGACTATTAGAATTTTTTATTTATAAAGATCATTAGATCCATGTGATGTTGCTATGTGTGTCCACTTTACTCTTGTGTTTAATTTTTCAGGGTCTTGATATTATAGGAGTTCAGACAGTAATCAATTTTGCATGTCCTCGAGACCTTACGAGGTAATTTACAATAATGGTTTACAACGTACCAACTAATTATATGCAGCTCTGCATTTACAACTTGTAGTCCTTTCTATGAAAAAATGGAAATCATTCAACTATCCCACTGAGGCATTTGAAGGTGCAATTTCGCAACAATATTCATTTATAACAACCTTCCTATCAAAGAAAACCTCCTGTGACCATTTCTCGACATCAAAAAAAAAAAAAAAACCTACGATGGGGAAGTCATAAATGAAGTGTCACACTAACGAAACTAAATCATGTTACTTCTATATTTTCATCAAGCCAAACTCAATATTACTGATATTGTATAATTGTGAATATGGAATCCATGCAGTTATGTACACCGAGTGGGTCGTACTGCCAGAGCAGGCAGAGAAGGTTACGCTGTTACATTTGTTACTGATGATGACCGGTCTCTCTTAAAAGCGATTGTAAGATTCAATCTCTTCCATTCAAGTTATGGATATGTCTAGTTTTGTGTACTTTAGGAGGTTCATTAGCTCAATTGAAAATCTCTGCGAAGTTCTGCTCTCGTTTTGGTATATGCTATTTGTCCACTTTGTAGGTTTTTTATGGTGAGGTCAAATGGTCTCTTTCATGGTTTGTTGTTTCAAATTTAATAATGTTATAACTTCATGGCATTGATCACTTAGTTAGGTCAATGTTCCACCCTTACTCGAGTTAGTGCAAGTATTATGTATTCTCTTGAAGGAAAAACTTCATTAGATGAAAGTCAAACTTGAGCTTTGGCCGTGGACAATGAATTAAGATGAAGCACATAACTAGGACTGTGGCCAAAAATTACGTACGAATGATTTTGAACCATCATGACAGGTTAAGAAAGCTGGTTCAAGGCTCAGAAGCCGGATTGTAGCTGAGCAATCAGTAAGGAGATGGTCCCAAATGATTGAGCAAATGGAAGACGAAGTGTCCTCAATTCTTCTTGAAGAAAGGTAAATGATGCATTGTATCATCTGATTTCCAAAGAAAGTGTATATGACATATCCTTTTTTTTTTTAATTCTTGTTTCAGGGAAGAAATGGCGCTAAGGAAAGCTGAAATGGAGGCAACAAAGGTTTTCTTTTCTTTGACTTTATTTATCTTTTAAGCATTAAGTTGTTACCTAGCTTTAAATTGTAGTGCATCAATGTGTTTTATTCCGACTCTGTAGGCAGAGAACATGATTGCTCACAAAGATGAAATTTATTCAAGGCCGAAAAGAACTTGGTTTGTTACAGAGAAGGAGAAAAAGCTTGTAGCTAAGGAAGCCAAGGTAATTATCTTGAACAGAGTTTCTCTATGCTTTTGGTTATCCACACAATCGACACACTTTCTTTTAGAAAATTTAATTCTCGTGTTTGGTTTTCCAAAATGTACAAATGATTTAATAGGAAGCTCTCGGTAAGAGAAAAGGTTCTGGCTGTGAGGCAATTAGTGCTGAACAAGCAGAAGAATTAAAGATGAAGGAAAAGAGAAAACGAGAGCGTGAGGTACTGCACTTTAATAATTTCTTCATTATAATTTGTCTGGACCAATTTGATTCATATATAGCTGATTTTCTTTTCTTGTTAGAAAAATTTGCCTAGGAAAAAATGAAGGAAATTGGAGGCAGCTAGAGAAATGTTAGAGGAGGAAGGAGATGAAGTTAAGGCACGCGTGCATTCCCCTTCTCTATGTTGTATTGTTCTGAAGTTCATTGCTAACATTCTTGACATATAAATCGTGCCAAGGATCAAAAAATTACTTAGTAGATGATGTACCTTCTCCTATTAGTTAGTATAATATAAATATATTCATAAATATGCAAAATCAATGAGTGCATGCTTACTCAAGTAGCTTCTAAATGCTAGAATATTTGTAACTGACCAGGGAAAACAGAAAAGCAAGGAGGACAAAACAGGAATTTTTCTTGTTGATGTGGCTTATCGCCGAGCGAAGGCAGTGAAGGCCGCCAAAAGGGCTGTTGAGGCCGGCAAAATCGTGAAGAAATCCGTCAAGAAACCCAACCAAGTTCGTAAATCGAGGTCAGAAGAGATGCAGGAGCTTTTTGAGGGCGATATGAATGAGAAAAGGCAGCAAAGAACTACTACGCGAGGTGGCGGGAAGAGGAAATCCTCGTTCAAGAGCAAGTCACGGTACAAATATTTACTTGCAGACATTTGATTTCATTTAATTTATTTATCTATTAGCATGCTTAATGGTAATTTATATTTGATGTCGGTCGAACTATCATCAACCTTGTGCCTAATAGTTTTGTGTTATGATATGTATATGGTGTGGCCACTCATTTTAAGTTTGTTGTTTTGGTATTTTGATCATTTGCAACTCATTTTACTCTGCAGGTACAAGCGGCTGGTAGTTCCGACTTCTGAAGTGTCGTCTGCTTGAATGACCGGGTCAAATTATTCGGGGCCTCGGGCGGGTCGCAAAACGGCTGTGCCCTCTCTATTTGGATTTTTTTTTTAAAAAAAAAAATTAATAACTTCAAAATTAAACAATAAATGTATTTGTAGCTGATTGTTGGAATACAAGGAGCTGGAACTTAAATGATAGTTGAATAATAATTGAAGCATTTTTATAGATTTTGTTTTCTGATTTTTCTGTTCTTATAAAAGGCGTGTTTGATTTCAAGTGTAAGAAAATAGAATAACTTCGAATAATTTATTTTTAAAATTTTATTACATAATTATATTATAAATAAAAAATTGAACAAAATTAACATTTAGATAATATATTTTCTAAATAATATTATTATAGAAAAAAATAAAATTTCTTAAATAGTTTATTTTGTAATTCTATCAAATATTAATTAATCTAATATTTAATTTACATATATTCTTAAATTTAGTTTTTAATAATTTTGAATTTTAAATTCATTAAACTTTTGTATAAATATAGTTTAAATGGATTAATTTTCTTACACATATAATTTTACTAGAGATATTTATAACTATTCAAAATATAAATTTTCAAAATAATAGTATTTTGATTTATGTAATAGTATATAAAATTAGTTGGAGTTTTAAAATGAGAAGTAAAATAAACCTTCCAACTGAAAATATCTTAAACTCTTAAGTTGTGAATTAATATCATACTAATAAACGCCCGTGTATTACACGTGTGCTTGTTAATTTTTTCTTAAAATCTAAAATTAATGAAAAAAATAATTGAAATTTTCAATACCTTTTATAAAAAAAAAATATATTATTATATATTTAGTATGACACTTTTTTATTTGTGCGACTTACATGTGTTATATTATAATATTTTTTTGACTTACATTATATAACTACATTAAACAAGAAATAATTTTATTTTTCTAATGAATTTTAATAAATATTATTATTTTTTATTATTATAAAGATCAATATGATTTATTTATTTCATATATACAATATGGATGTCAAATCGAAGATCATCAAAAGATGATTAATTTGATATATTATGTATGTAAAACGGATAAGAAATACAAAAGTTATGAAATTTTAAAATACATTTACAATTCAATAGCTAATTGAAAGAAACAAATCAAAAGTCAGAGATATATTAGTCATTAGTGTCTCCCTATGTAAAATTACTAAGAATTAAAGGGTTATATTAGTAAAAGTGATATTAAAATACATAAGTTAGCTAAATAATATTTATGGAATGTCCGAACCTAGATTATTAATCCTCCCTATATATAATTCCCGAATGCGCTGAGCCTACGTGGCTGCTTCTGGTGCTTCGGAATCCTACTTGGCGAAAAATCATGCTTCGTAGTTAGGTTTGGACAAATAATATCGATATATTAATAATTAATAATCTAGGTTTCGACATTCCATAAATATTATTGAGTTAACTTAGGTATTTTAATATCACTTTTACTAATATAACCCTTTAATTCTTTGTAATTTTACATAGTGAGACACTAAATGACTAATATATCCATGACTTTTGATTTGATTCCACAATTAGCTACTGAATTGTAAATGTATTTTAAAATTTAATAACTTTTGTATTTCTTATCGGTTTTACATATATAATATATCAAATTAATCATCTTTTGATGATCTTCGATTTGACATCCATATTGTATATATGAAATTAATAAATTATATTTATCTTTATAAATAATAAAAAATAATAATTTATAGAAAAATAAAATTATTTATTAATTGATATATTTATGTTCAATGTAGTTATATGTTGTAAGTGAAAAAAATTATGATAATATAACACATGTAAGTCGTACAAATAAAAACTGTCATACTAAATATATAATAATATATATATTTTTATAAAAGGTATTTAAATTTTCAATTACTTTTTCTCATTAATTTTAGATTTTAAGAAAAAAATTAGCAAACATTCGGGCGTTGTACTAGTTATTAATATATCAATATTATTTGTCCAAATAAAGCATGATTCTTTGCCAAGTAAGATTTCGAAGCACCAGAAACAGCCACGTAGAATAATATACAAGGAGAGGATATATAGGGAGGATAATCACATTATACAAAAAAATAAATTCTGAATATCTACTAAAATTTGCACAAGAGAGGTTCTACAATTTTACCCTTTTTATTGTGCCATATCTACCAAAAGATAGATTTTTCAGTGTACTTCTGCTCTGCGTTTGCTGCTACTTTAGGTCTTCAACTTCTAGCATCGTCTTCTCAAGGTTGGCCGCTCCCAAGAGTCACACGGAGATGCACTCTGCTGTTACTAGTTACTTACTGGTACAAATTGTAGTATACCTGTTTGACAAAATGCCTAAATTGATGAGATAATGGAGCCCTAAGCCACCCTCTGAATTTTCTTTCATATAGATATATGCTTCAATCGAAAATGTTTCCCCACGAGTTTTTTATGTTTCCATTGTTGAATTCTCATTTCATTTCTTATATTTTTTTTTTTCTTTATTTATTCTGTTTCTTGATTTTAGACCTAGCACAGAAATTAACTGAATTCGGACGATGCCCTGAGAATTGAGTATGCGATTGTGAAGACCATCTTCATTTTTCGGTTACGCTGTGAATAGTTGATCGCCACTAATCCACACTATTTGTAATTTCGACGAAGAAGATGTCTGCTTTGGCTGCTTCAAGGGTTCTTCTTCTTATGGGGGATACCTTATCCGCCACCAAATCCTATGGCTTCTCACGCATAGCAGCACAACCGAGCGGCGTACGTTTTTTCGGTCGTGTGAGTACCAAGAGTGAGCCTCTCACCCTTGCAAATCTCGGTTTCAAGGGGGAAATCAAGGCGGGAAAGGGAAATGAGAAAAACAAGCTCAAGCTAGGGGTTTCCACCATCGAGGTTCCCAAAAGAAGGGAAAAACCTGTCACCCCTAAAGAAACTAAAGTTATTAAGACGAAAGAGAGAGTCGACGTAGCTGCATTAGCTCCATTTGCCGCAAAATCCTTCTCGGAACTCGGCCTTCCTCCATTACTAGTCGAGAGGTTGGAGAAAGAAGGATACAAAGTCCCGACTGACGTCCAGGCTGCTGCAATCCCCACCATTCTTAAGGACCACGACGTTGTGATTCAGTCCTACACGGGCTCTGGCAAAACCCTAGCCTACCTCCTTCCCATACTTTCTGAGGTGGGCCCGCTCGGGAAGGACAGCGACGGGCACCGGGCTAGAACCGATGTCGAGGCAGTTGTCGTGGCCCCATCTCGGGAGCTTGGGATGCAGATTGTGCGTGAAGTCGAGAAGCTACTGGGGCCTTCGGACAAGAGGATGGTGCAGCAGCTGGTGGGGGGCGCGAACAAAGCCCGGCAAGAGGAGGCCCTCAAAAAGAACAAGCCTGCCATTGTTGTGGGGACACCAGGCCGGATAGCTGAGATAAGCGCGTCGGGAAAGCTCCGCACCCACGGCTGCCGGTTTTTGGTTCTGGATGAGGTGGACGAGCTTCTCGCCTTCAATTTCAGAGAGGATATGCACCGCATAGTGGAGCATGTTGGGAAAA
>CACSLK010034598.1:15602710-15613402 GCA_902706635.1 Striga hermonthica
TTCTATGCAATTCGATTTTTTTAATAAACATGATATATTGCAATTAGGTAAATATACATGTTATAGTATTTTGCTCAATTCAAAATTCTCGATTTTTTTGGTAAATAACCTTTTTAAATAAAAAAGAGAGAATTTTGACTTTTACAAAATTGTCATGTCGAAAATTTACCTAAATTAACCCGATTTATACGCAATCCATTTTTTTAATAAACAATTAATCAGTTGCAATTAGGAAAAGATATATGCGATAGTATTTTGCCTAATTCGAAATTTCCGATATGGTAATCATTTTTTTTCATTAAAAAGTGAGAAAAAAATTGACTTGCCAAATTGTAAGCATCAGTCGAAATTTACCTAAATCAAATCCACAAAACCAATAAATTTAGGGTGCATATATAGCTGCTTAATTTTTTGGGATAATTTAAATAGAAAATTTAATAAGTGTCGAAAATATAATGCAATAAATACTTGTTGACTTTTCTTATTACTATTTTTAGTAAATAAGTTCTCTCTTTATATATGTATAGATTCTAAATCCTATTTATTTGTAACAAATTTGGAGATTCTTATGCCAAAATTTGAATCATATTTTTTTTCTGATCATTTTTTTTAACCAAAATTTGAATTCTAGTTTTTTGGAAACAAGTTTGGAGATTCATGAAAACAAATCTAAATACAAAAAAATTAAAAATCATGCAAATTGGAAACAAATTCAGTTCTAGTTTAGTGTTTTTGGTCTGGGCTTTTTGCCTGAGTGTGTGTTTTGTGTATTGTCTTTTTGGTTTGGGCCGTTGGCCCCTGTGTTGATTACCCCGTGGGGGCCGATCCTATTCTCCTGTGGGGAGCGATTCTAGTTGTTGGTAGTATGTCGAGTCGGTTTGTTTTCTAGTTTGGTTAGTTGAGGTTCTAGGCGGTCCTTGGACCTGTCCTCTCAGTTTGTAGTTGCACATTTGTGCCCTTTGATTATAATACATCTATCGTTTTGGAAAAAAAAAAAAAAATTCAGGAAATAAATAGTTGTATAATTCTTAACAAATTATTTCAATCTTTTTGAATAATTTGTCCTTAAAAAATGTGTGCAAATTGGATAAAACCACGCGCATTCGCTATTATAAAACAAAAACTGAAGTTTCAACGGGATATACATTCAAATTGTATCCACTTTTTGGTAACAAAATCGATTCATCTTTGACATCTAAAATCAACATTATCCAATTATTTAGGAAATAAATTCAAATCAAATCGTGTACAACTTTTTAAAATTGAATGCACCGATGTTTTTAGATTCGTATGTTTTTCTTAACCATGTTTTACCAATATTTTGGTGAGTTCATATCAATTTTTTTATTAAGTTCGTATCAATTTTTTTAGGAAAGCAAAAGTTGCATAAATCTTAATAAAATATTTCGATCGTTTATTACAATTAATTTCAATTCAATTTGTTCAGTAACAAAATCTTTGCAATGTTAGGAAAATTCGAATGCAATTTTAGAAAAAAAATTGATGATTCTTTTCACTTTATTTTGACCAAACATTTGGATCAATTTGTTAGGTAAAAAATCAGTGTATTGGTAAGAAAATTTGGTTTCATTTTTAGGAAAAACTAATGATTCTTTTCAATTTTACTTAATCAAAATTTTGAATTAGAATTAAAAAATGGTGTGGAAAAACCCTAAGAATCTTTACTTTCTTTCTACTATAACATTGTTTAATAAACAAGATCCCTTTATCTTTTTTTAAAAAATGTAATTTGTTAATTAATAACTAATAATACATAATTTTAAATAAAATTCGAACACTCATATAATATTTTACGTTCCAAATAATCAAACTAAGAATGTTGATCATAATTTTTATTTTCATGATATTTTAAATATCATGAGATATTTTAAGTACAAAAATACATTTTACAAGTAGATAATAATGCTCCCGTGCATCGCACGATTACTGTAACACCTATGTAAATGGCCGTCTATATTTGTCAAGCATCTGTTGAGAAGTTCCTCGCCAAGCCCAATAAATATTCCAAGCCCAATTATTACTTTTATCTTATGAGTCCAAGACTAGTGTTCCAATCTACCGCACTGTGAAAAAGTATTCATCGTCTTCGAAATTCTCCACTCCGAGAGCTGCAAAACCCCACCACAATCAGCACAAAGGATACGCCGTCCGGCTTGGGCGATCGGCAAATTAGGTAACCGCGGTGCAAATAATTTCTAGCCCTACGCTTTTGAGGGTTGTTAGTATATACACTCTCAGTGATCGGTGATTCGTTGGTGCAAATTTGGCTAAAAAAGGTGTTCATCAGTTGGCCATTACCCTTGATCGTGTTCTTAATAAATCTGACCTGATTTATTGATTTTTGTAAAATTTAATCTAGTAAGTAGTATGTCCGATAACGGGAGAGCTGACTGTCGGAAGTTTAGTACAAGCTCAGGTCCAAGGCAGCTATTGTTTACAGAAACCTAGTCTGTTCTTCTTCGAGCACGAGTTCCTTTTTTTTTGTTTTGTTTTGTTTTGTTGTGGGAGATAGTTTTACGAATGTGGGTTGGTATTCCCATAAACTTCGAAAAATCTGTGGGGATCAGTCATTCAGTTGTGTGTGCGTGGGGGCGTTCATTTTCAGATCCTGATTTTTTATGGTTTCTTTTTTCATCAGGTTGGTGTAGAAGTTGCTACTAACATCTACAAGGGCCCTTTGTGGAAAAGAATGGTCTTTTGTCTTTTCTGTTAGGAAATTGAAATGTCAGGGATACTCAGTGTAATTTTCTACTTTGCTCTTCATTTGGTTTGTTTTTTTCGTGTGCCTATCAATTTAGTATTGCAGTTTTTATCCGTGTGATAAAATTGAAATTTGTTGAATATATCTTGATGTCTATCCCCTGTTCCCGCCTAGTGCGGTTCATGAAGTTATTCTCATTTTAAGGCATCAGCAAACCTTTATATTTTCACTGAATTTCGTGGCACATGCATTGCAGTCGGGGTTGAATGGATCAAATTCAAACCTTCCAGATAACACTGGAAGAGCTTTCACAACTTCCTTTTCCGCTCAGTCTGGTTCTTCTGGAGCCGTATTGAATCAATCTGGTGGTTTACATTTTTAGTTACTTGAGTTTAGATTTATTTCTAGAGTACATGTTTAAGTTAACAAACTGATTTCTCTCAGCAGGAAATGTTCAAGGACTTCACAACATGCATGGTGGTGGCTTCAACATGTCTAATATACCTGGGCCCTATGCCTCAAGGAATTCGGCTAATCTTGGTGGTCTCCCGAACGGTGTCCAGCAAGCACCAGGAAGTATGTCCAATGGGAGATATGCAATTAACGGTCTTCCTAATGCACTTCCTCAGGTATAGATGATGTTCCTTGATGTAGTGTCGGTGACATGATTAATCCTTCAAATACTTATGTGTACATGCACAGAAGAGATATTATGTGCAAATAGTGACAGCATTTTCACTCTACTCATGGGAGACTAATCCTATTCTGCTTGTCACCTTTGGCGTAGCTATCTCTTGGAAGTTCGCATGGGCATTCAGGTGTTACAAATACTGGGGGTATGTATTTATTTTATTCGTTAATATGCTAATGTAATTTGCTTTTATAACTAATTTATTTGTTTTATTTTTTCAGGTCCAGGTGTCATGCCAAATATGGGAAATACAGGGCGTATTACAAACTCTATCGGTGGTCTTGTCAGCGGGGGAAATACTTCAAGGGGTGCTAGTACTGGGGTGGCAAACATCCCTGGCCTTGCTTCTCGCTTGAACCTGACGGGTAAATAGTTACCATACCTGGACTTGATTTCTCAATGGCACCTTAAGTTTGCTAAAGCTTTGCCAATATTGTTGCAGATTTACAATCAATGTCTATAGTATCTTAAAATCAGGAGCCTAACATATAAATGAATAATAAAGACATTAAGATGCCCTTGTGTCCTGGTAGCGATTGAATTCTGGGACTGTTGAAACCACCCTTTAAACATATGATTTTTTATTTAGTAATTTATGTGTGAAATCCTATGTATGCTTTCGCAAAGCACTTTCTTTTGTTATATTGGCTGTTCATGTTCCGTAATATCATGTGTCAATGGTTCTCCTGTATCATGCTTTGGATAAGTTTATGCTAATTAGTAATTTTGTGGTTTTGGAGCTCAAAAATCACTAGCATTTTCTTATGTTTACCTTTGGTGCTGTTGACGTGACGCCTAGAATTTCAGCTCCACAGGTGGTATCAATGCTAGGCAATTCTTATTCAGGCGGTGGTGTACCGCTCTCCCAGAATCAGTTTCAAGCTGGAAACAACAATTTTAGTTTTATGGCATTACTAAACGATTCAAATGCCCATGATAATGCTACATTTGATGTTAATGACTTTCCTCAGCTGTCTGGGCGTCCTCCGTCGGCTGGTAGCTCTCATGGTCAATTAGGTATTAACAATATTGCCAGTCATTTTGGATGTATATTGTGCATTCTGCAGTATCTGCATAAATAACGATTTTGGGTGCTTCTTACCATGAAGGTTTGATGCAAAAGCATAATATTGGTTTTGCCCAACAGAATCAAGAATTCAGCATTCAGAATGAAGATTTCCCTGCTTTGCCTGGATATAAAGGTGCTTAAATTTCTCAATTCCTCTTCTATGTTATGAGACCTTAGGAAGCCCTTGCTGGGGTACCTCGTATACCATTGTGTAAATGGGAACATCCTATCTTATTGCTATTTCATTAAACTTAGTCATGCTTTCCATGGAAGTTTTTTTTTTTTTTTTTTAATTATTATTTTTTTTATTCTTCATTCTCAATTGAGGTCAAATGAATTTACTCGTGTTTAGCATGCTTCTTAGTAGGTAACTCCGCATCAGAAATTTAGAACTTATGCTTGTGAAAAAGAAACGATATTTAGGAGGCATTAAGATTAAGGATCCAGAGAGGATAATAATGCAATGGTTCGGATGGACTTCACTGTTCTTTCCCAACTATAAATAGAATTATCTAGCAATTACATAGTGCAATAGTGATGCTTGAAATTGAAATTCATGAAGTTTTTGTTTTGGAAATAATTTTTTGGACCAGTTATTGTTTGAAGGTTGAACAATACCCTATCATATTTGTGAGAATTTGCCCAGAAAGCTATGGATATGCTGAAACTGACCAGAATTTTCTTAAGGGACCAAAACATTTTACCCATATATTTAAGAATCCAGATCAGTCAAAAAACATCTCCGATTCCCCATTTTTTCCTTTAAAAATCAATTGAAACATTCGTTTTCTATTCTATTGGCAATTCAATACAATCAAATAGGCACCAGAAATGAGTTATTGGGAAGTACCTCGAATTTGGCAATTGTTGGGAAGGTGGTGACTGTCAAAGTGTGTGTGAGGGCTGTGGGATAAAGTATGTGCTTTCCTTTTTCTATGGCGCCATTCCGCATTCCCTATATTTTCTCTCTTTTCTCCAGGAAAAGCTTGTTTCAGTGAAGCAAGTAGTAACCTTTACTGATGATAGATAAGAAAGGCGGGTTGCCTCATGAAGTTTTTTCACTACGGGTTCTGGTTTTATTTATTTCTAGATTGCATTGTCCATTATTGCACACATTGTTTTGTATTTTACATTTTTTCTAAAGCAGGCGGTCTTAACGTTGGGGGTGGTGGTGAATATACCATAAATGCACACCAAAAAGAACAGATGCACGACAGTATGGCAAATTTAATGCAGTCTCAGCAATTATCTGTAAGTTGCTATGCTCCACCACGTGATTCACTTGGAACCTTGTGCGGATTTCCCGAAATGATTAAATTGCATGCGTTTGCAGATGGGTAGAGCTTCCGGATTCAATTTTGGGGGCTCGTATTCATCTCACCATCCTCAGCAACACCGTGCTTCGTCCATGAATGGCACAGGGGTTTCTTATCTAACGTCAGGCAATCAAGATCTTCATTTTCATGGTCCTGAGGTATGGGTACTGTCGGAGCTTGATTTTAGCAGATCTATTTCATGCAACTATCTTTCTTCATCCTTCATAACCTTTTTCACTAAAGATCTTGTATATCCCGTCTTTTTCCTTTTGTCTTCTTTGAAATTAAGGTTGATGATCTCTCAATTTCTATTTTGTTAAGCATCATTTTACCTAGTCATAGGTGATTGCTGGTTTAGCTCTTCCAACTAATTGGGGGCTCATAATGTCTTGTGCAGCAGTATCAGCAATTCCAACAATCTCAATCGCGTTTCATTAATCCATTTAGAGATAAAGAGATGAAGCCGACTCAGAGTTCTCAAAGTTTACCAGATCAATATGGAATGCTTGGTTTATTAAGCATCATAAAGATGGTCAACCCAGCTTTGACCTCTCTTGCACTGGGAATTGATCTAACAACTCTTGGCCTGAATCTAAACTCATCTGAGACACTTCACAAAAAGTTTGCATCTCCCTGGTCTGATGAGCCTGTTAGAGGAGAGCCGGAGTACAACGTTCCTGAGTGTTATTATGCAAAACAAACTCCTCCATTAAAGGTGAATCTAGTCAGTTATTATGGTTTGGTTATTATGCTACCATTTCTCCCCAGTTCTATTTATTGGTAAACATTTTTTATAATGCAGCAAAGTTACTTTGCAAGATTCCGTCCAGAAACTTTGTTCTATATCTTTTACAGGTGATGATCTGCAGGATACCCCCAGTACTTAAATATGAAATTTTGCAGTCTAATAGTCTTCATGATACTAATTTGTGGATTTTTTCCTTTTTAACTTTCTAATTTAAAGCATGCCAAAAGATGAGGCCCAGCTATTTGCAGCAAATGAACTGTAAGTCTCCCATTTTCTTTACACACACTTTCTCTTTATTAAGAATATAAAGTTAGATGATTAAAAGTATAACAGGATCTCCGGGCATATGACTTATCTTATGCTAGATGTGCCATATGCGAAAGGATTGAGAAAATGGGAAGTAGCATATGAGCCTTTTGCTAGAGTTGCAAATGTAGGAGATATGGTAGAGATGTACAGTTTGAGAAACAATCTCAAACTGCAGGTGGTAGATATGTGTTTTTAAGTAGTCGATAACATAACCACAAGACAGGTTTAACATTTTTATGATGCAACACCACCACAAGAGAAACCTGTTCTTATGTTCTTATGGCAGTGTTGGATTTCACCTCAATAATTTGGTGGGTAAAGTTAGTTTCAGGACTTTCACAATAAAAAATACTTTCTTAAATCTTATCCTAGAAGTTTTTAGTAGTAATATTCATCTAGATTGCGTTGTTTAAGGTTGTTGTATCATGTTTCTATCATCATTATGGGCTTGAATTTATCCCTCTAGAAGATGGTCAAGAACTGTTCTTAATGTTAAAGTAAGTTTGGCAATGAAGTAAACATACATATTGTACTTTGTGATGAAGATAGATTGTTCATTGCTACATTGTCACTTCTGTGCAAAAATATAGGAGTTACCATGTGATTAATAAAAGAGCTATCTGCAGATGACTGATCCTAAGGAATGATAGTAGTTGTTTGGGACAATGTAAACAGTATGGCTTTATCCTTTATTGTAATCCAAGAAGAGGTAATGTAATTAAAAAAAAGAACAAGATGATCATATTTAGTAACACATGATTTAATATTAGATTGGAGATAGCCCGAGAATTTGTTGGTCCATGTTGGAGTCTGAGATGCTTAGTTGAGAAAACCCGATTCGCAGTCTAGATTGCTTTGCCCACTGCTATATTCTTTCACTTACTGTTATTTACTAGTACGAATCCCATGCGATGCACGGATAAGAGATATTCATTAATATTTATAAACTAAAAGTGCTCGTTAAATAATATTTATAAATAAAAATATGGAATCAATATGTAATACAGTTACCTATATTAATTTATTGAAAATGTTATATGAAGTTTAAATTGTGCAAAATTACATAAAACATGTCTATTTAAAATTAATACACAATTCGTACGGTGCACTTAACTGATAATAAATTATATTATATTCATTTCAAAATAAGTGTTATTTTAAAATGTTTATTCAATATTCAGTTTGACTATAATGTGATTACATAAAATAATCATTTTGGTAAAATTTTATCATATATTTAAAAAATCTATGAATAATAAGTATAATTATAACTTATATTGTTTTATTAACTAAGATGAATTTGTTTTTGTATAAACTATTCAGATAAAAAAATTTAAGTATTTGATTAATTTATTGAATTATAAATAATTGACTGTTTCGCTTACGTAAAAAAGTTAATATTGACCCTCAAGTTATGAATAGTAATATATTTAGCTTTTAAATTTGCAACCCAAATTTTGACTATATATAATTTAGTAGTTGATTATTTATTAAACTATGGGCGTGATTGTTTACATTTTCAACAGTAAATATCCCACTCAAAACTCAAATTTAACTCAACTTCACTATCTCCAATATTATCAATATAATTAAATAATATCAACGAATCATTATTAAATATCACATCAACTTTAATTCACTATTCATCCACTCACATAATTTTAACTAATCATCACTTCCAATCATTTTTTCCTACTTTTACATAAAATCAATTTTAATTATTATAATTTAAATATTATTTTAATATATCCACTAACAACTAACCAAACTACTTTTTTTCAAACTTAATTATAATTTAAAAAAAAAAACTAGTTTTTAACTAGTTGAATTCATATCCAATCACCCCTTAAATAATTGATTATTCCATTTACGTAAAAGTTAATATCGACCCCTTCAATTATGAATAATTATTTATTTAGCTTTTAAATTTGCAACCCAAGTTTGGACTACACACTAAAGTCACATTTTTCTATATTTGTTGTCCGTTACATTCAAATTTATATTCTAATTTTCTAGTATTAAATAACAAGTTTAAAATTTTATTAACCAAAATTTATTCAAAGATTTTTTGATTTTCAAGAGGAATACATATCAATTTGTCGAAATATCATCAGTATCTTGTGAAAAGTTATTATGAGAATATGCTAAAATTTGAAAATCATATCACCTTTGATTTTATGACAAATCAATCTAATATTCGATTTTCATACTCATATCAAATAAAATTCATATCACTTATTTTGACTTTAAAATTTTCAATTACACTTCTATCCATATCATTTAAATTTAGACATGTCATACTAAAATAAAACGCCTACTTTATACAATAAATTTGAACATTTATTTAACAACACATTTTATACCAAAAATAAAAATAGCTATCAATACCTCAAATAAAATCGCCAACGTTATATCGGAACTGGATTTATTAATTTTGCCGAATTTATATCATAAATTGATTAATTAGTTTTTTTAGAGGTGGGATGTTTTAATACTTTTTAAAAAAAAAATTATTAATTTTTAAGGGGGGATTTTAGTTTCTATTTTAGGTAAATATAAACCTCTTTTATATATAGATATAGATTCTTTTTTTAACGGCTCATGGTGTATTTATGAATTTTGAGGTTGTGAGAAGAGGTCAACAGAAAGTTTCATTAGAAAGATTGTGCAAGAAAGAAAAAATAATCTCAAATCGATTGTGAACACCAGATACCCTCTCACTCATAATTTTTCCTATTTGGTAATTCATTGCAGTTACAATAGAGGGTGGTTCTACCACAGAGAGCTAAGGCTGTGGTTCACGAGAGTGAAGAATATGGAGCCTCTTGTAAAGACAAATAGTTACGAGAGAGGCTGCTATTTTTGTTTCGATCCCAATAATTGGCAGACAGCAAGAAAGGTTTGCAATTTTTTTTATTTTTTTTTTTCTCTGCCATAGAAAACTTGATTTTTGTGTATCCGTGATAAGGAAATACGGAAATTGATATCATGCTGATATATTGCCCATTTGCAGGATAACTTTGTCTTGCAATATGAAATGGTTGAGAAACGACCCGCCCTGCCTCAGCAGCAGATGTAACTGTTCTTGTTCTTATGGTCGAACCCTAATTTAGAATTATAATTATTTCATAATTTCTTGTTGCTGTAGTTTGTATTTTGGACCACACCCCTGTTTGTCCCTGCTATTTTTAGTCACCTCTATTTAAAGGATTAATGAGAAAAGGTTACATTTGTTCATTTTCTGTGGATAATCGTAGCGTCTTCTGCTTAACTTCATGGTGTGTTCATTTTTTAGTTACATTTGTTTTAGTTTTTCCTTTGGTAGCTTGTTGACAGGTGTTTGAGCTATGTTATTGTTTGGTTGGAACTTTGGAAATGAATTTAGCAAAAGAAGTAAAGAAGAATATCGAATAAGGAATGTATAATTACATGACAAATCATGAAGTTAAGCAGAAGACGCTACGATTATCTGCCCGCACTGATAATCGTAGTAAAAGAATTTATTTTAATGGAAACTTTGGGTGTGTTTGTAAAAGAATTTACCCAAACTAAATTAATTCATATTCAAAATTTAATTCAACTTTAACCTTCCAATATTTTCAATATTATCAATATAAATAAATAATAACGATCAATCGTTAAATAATAACTAATAATTTTTATACTTCACAACAACTTTAGTTCACTACTCATTCACTAACTGAGTAGTTGTGTTGAACCCAAATAGTTTGATTGTGAGATCAACCTCAAAAAGCGTGCTTTGTTCAAGCTTCAAAGCTGGTGAGTCGCGTGCATTGGACTAAGGATGTTGATGTGATGAAAGCTTGCTTTTTTTTT
>CACSLK010034598.1:15644052-15657912 GCA_902706635.1 Striga hermonthica
ATAGATATCGGCTTGTGTAGTTATAACCGATATGTCATATCCGACATGTAGTAACCGACATGTCATAATCGACATGAGATATCGGTTATGACGGAGATGTCGGTTCTTGACAAATTTTTACTCGATATGTGATTGTCTTGAGGCCCGTGGAGACATCATCTACTTGTACGAATTTAATCATCCTCTAACTAAACATAATCATCTGATCAGCGTCGCTTAACTGAGTTTACTGAAAATGATGTCAACAATATACCCACAACATATTCCCACAACATGTACATAATATAACTATATATCAACAAATCAAGCACACCGTGTTCGACAATTATCATCTGAGAAGTTTTTCGTTAGATCAGATAGAAAAAAAGTATATATTAAACATATATTGTACATATACTGCAAATATACTGAGCATATACTACATATGTTCACGTGGGTTAAAGAAAAAAAAAAAGACAAAAGAAAGGGTAAACAGGTTTAAAAAGGGTCGCATCATCTTCTTCAGATTCACTTTCACCTTGGGGATCGGGGCAGGCAAGCTCTCATTTTCAGTCGATTTGAGATTTTTTTATTTACGGTGTCTCCGAATAATTTTTGAAGATGTATCGCCTGGTCGGACAAGAATCGTCGGAATTATGGGGTGAATTGACCGTTTGACGATGAGACTTACCGGTGGATTTTCGAACGCAAGATGTATTTATTTTTTTCTCGATCTCCGAGCTTCTTCATTTGCAAATCGGGGCAGATGGTTTCTCAATCTCCGGGCTTCTTCATCTGCAAATCTCCCGTAGTGATGTAAATAAATCTCAAACATCAAGCCATCAACTCTGTGGGTGTGGCGGCGGTTTTGTGTGAGAAGAGAAAGGAAGACCGTGTGTGAAGAAGAGAGAGAAATGGAGGGAGAGGAGAGATATGTAGTTGATTGGAAATTACCATGTAAGTAGGAAATTAGCTTTTAGGCATATATGCAAATAAATATAACAAATTTAGCTAAGTTGTAAATAATTGTACAGAAGATGTAATTATGTAATATTTTTAAATTGTTTAAGTGGAGGGTGCAAATTCCTCAAAATTCAATCCGCTGGTCAAAGCAACAATCAGCTATCAGCTAACCGCTAATTACCAACACCATTAGCTAATTTATATATTACCACCTAACATTTCAACTATATCTATCAAGATAACCTAAAATCTAAAAACAGATCCAAAACATTTCTGCTAATTCAAAACATACTCTTAAAAGTATACATACCACAACTAGTATTCCACAATTCCATTGCCCACAACCCAATAACCGAGCAGGCGAGCACAACATTCGAATATGAATACTGTGTTCCTTTTCTTATTTGATAGATAAATCCATATCCTATTTTTCATGCAACATAATATCAATTGAAATTGGATATTTTCAACTTTCATCACACGGCCCAGAGAAGCCTGCTTTTGTACTTGGGCCAAAAAACGCAGTCCTAAAGATTAAAGAACTAACTGCTTCTCATCATTCCAAAGCATAACAAAATTTCACCTTCACCCTTTCAAAACATTACACACACACACACACACACAATCCCTCTGTGAAAACCTAATGAGACCTTTCATTGAAAAGTTCAACCAGTTCTGGTTGTTTCTTTTGTGATACCAAAATAGCATAAAGACACAGTCTCATACATCCATGTCCTCGAATTTAACAAACCCTAATTCCGAACTCTGAAAAGCTTCCGGCAGCAGCTCCGGCGAACATGGTTCTGATTTAACCGTTACGCTCCGGCTAACGGGCTTAGAGAGGTGTACATTACTTCTTCTTGATGCAGCATTTGCCGGATTCGACTGCACAGAGGGAGCAACAGAGCTTTCTCCATAAAATGGCCCGTTCCTTTTCCCACATAATTGGTTCGGTTTTTGCACAGTTTCATATTTGTTGTTCACAGTCTTGACCCGGTTTGCAGACACCATCTCATGAAGCAACTTTTCAACTGCAGCTTGGTGAGGGTTCTTTGAACGGGAGGAGTCTGAAGATTGAGCAGCCCGGCTGGAATGACCTGTCGAGCTCGGCCCTTCTTGTCCTATTCGTCTCACAGATGCAGCAGAAGAGTTTTGTGTCACAAAAGGCAGGCCTGAGCTTCCAGCATCTGACATGGAGCTGTTTTCGGACAGTTGACGGATATCTGCATGAAATCTCGGGCTAGGCTGGTCGTGGAATGATGGTAGATTTTGAGCACGTGTCTGATAAGGAGTGTTGGTGCCTCGAAAGAAGATATTGTTAAAGCACTCTGCAAAGGGGATGTTAAGAATTAGTGTGATGATGATAATTGGAAATAATTGACTCAGAGAATAGGAATCCCCGTATTATCATAAGTAGATATGTGTGAACAAAGATAGCTGATTTTTGAATGATACTTGTGTAAATTGCAGTTATTCTAATCCAGTCATTATTCAAGAAAACACCTGAGGAAACTAACTGTGGTGCCCACTAGTGAATTAAACACAGTTGCATGGACATGTAAAGCAATAGATATGGCCATATGGGACAATTTACAAGGAAATACCCATGCGGTTTGCAGTAGTTACAAAATGAAGCTACGTATACACAATAAAAGTCCCTTTTGTTTACAAATCTGAAGCGGTGTTTTTGTAATTTTGAAACCATTTTGATATTTTTTTATTTTTTTTTACACAACAAATTCTGTAATCATCCCCAACAGATGAAGCAAAGTTTTTTCTTGTTGCCCATGAGCTGAAACGCTCTTAGCACGCAACGTTTACGAGAGCATGCAAACGTTTGTTTTAAAATATCATAAATAAGAACACCCGTAAATATAAGTGAACTTGTATACTATCCAATATAATTAGGCATTAGTGCATACCTATTGGTCCAATTCCAGTCTCAAGACTCAGATTCATGACATCTTTCATGCTATCCATCACTTCAGCTATCTGCGGATGAAACAATTAAAAAGCATTATTAAACCAAGTAGATGTCTCACTCATCAATACGAAGTGCACAGTTTTCCTTTCCTTTTCCCTATTCTTTTTTTTTTATTTTACCTGCAAGCACCTAACAAATCGTTTGGGATATCCCAAGTCATCCACCAGTGGTGCTTCCGTATTTCTTACTAGTTGATTCCCTGCTGAAACGAATCTGCCCAACAGAAATTGTTCGAGAACGTTACACATCATTTAAGTCTAAACAATTATGGCCCAATGAGGCGTAATGTAGTTCAAAAACGCACCATGAAGTATCACACACACACACCTCGCATGGTACAACTAAAAGTTTTTCTAGCCACTAAAGGGAATCTATACAACTGAGTTTCTTCTCAATGCTTATCCTCTATGCATAACTATGCTAAGAGGTCCTCCTCTATCCGACTATACATAACTATAGTTTCCAGGTCCAGTAGAAATTATCAAGTCCAGAATAATTAATATGCATTTTATCTGATTTCAATATATAACACTATAAAGCAGCTCATACAACTTTATCATTTCCACCCAGCTGACAGATTCTGCGAACTTCTTTAGCCAAATTTTTAAACTTCAAGGACATTAAGACCGAAGAAATAATAATGCAGTTCTGAAAGGGCATTACAAGAGGGGAAAAAAAAAGAAAAAAAAAAAAAAAAAAAAAAAAAAAAAAAAAAAAAAAAAAAACTTACGTATCACAAAGTGTTTGCAAATTCGCTGATGAGACCCTAAAAGATGCATCTCTCTGGATGTCACGTTGAAATGCCTGGCATGCCTGCATCAATTGATTAACCTGCAAGTAAAATGGAAATAAGAAGAATTAATCAATTAATTTATAGATCAGGCTGTAACTATATATGATAAAGCGCCTGCTTTTCCATAAAGGAAGGGCAGCAAAGTGTAACTATGTACGATAAAGATGAACAAGTTGTATTCAGATGTAGTGAAGTATTGAACCATGCCACATAAAATAGTGACGACGAACAATATTATTTGATGCAGTATTCATAAAATTATTTTTAAGTGTACAATCATGGTTATATTATGGCAATCATGCAAATGTTTTTCATATGTATCTGTTGTCTACAAAAAGTAATCTACGATTTCTACTACTTTAAATACTTTAAGATATATTAGCTTATCTGATGAAAGAGACGCAGGCTTCAAAATGGCCTGAATGTGTTTCTCAAGGTAATAATAAAATAATAAAACAGAAAGAGCAAACTTACAATATGATGAATGTGCACCTAACCTATTTAACAAGGAAAGTAGCTAGATCAAGTCATAATACAAAATCCGGACTCACAAGCCCAAAGATGAGTTTTCAATACCTCGGGAGTTATCCATCTACGAAGCAGAAACTCCTCGTGTTTTTGTGCGCAAAATTCCCAAGATAATATCTGCGAAATTTCAAGCAAAACGCCAAAAGAGTAAAAACAACCAGTGGTATATAACAAACATAAGTTCTGTAAGTGTTTAAAACATGAAAACTTAATACCTTCAAGTCATATCTGAAGACAATCCGAAGTTTACCCTCATGAACGACACGCAACTTTTCATAAACGCTTTCCTGAATGGCTTTCCCATATTCCAGTACCAGAAAATTTGGATATTTGTATGCTCGAGGTGTATCCACAAATAAAATTTCATCAACCATTCCACTCTCGAACTTCGTCTTGAACAGTCTAGGAATTATGTCAAAAGTTGCCTCTACCAAATCACAAGCACACATTAAGTTATCACAACACAATTTTGATAACAAAGAGAAACGAGTGAAACTAAATTTATTTCTTGGCTATATGAGGTAGTGTGTTTGTGCATGTTAGAGACAGAGAGTATATGCGGTTTTTATCTGCTTACCGAGTTCCTTGCCTGATCGTAAACAACATATTTCACAGCACCCTGCTGCTTCCTGGAACATACAACAAGATTCCTTTCAAACAAAATTGTCAATGAACCTAATTAAGATAGGATGTACGAAGTGAAACGGACAAAATTAAATTAAAGCTGAAAGAAGGGAAAATTTAAAAAAACACATGCAAGAAAATGAAATTCAGTTCCGAAGTAAAGCGGTATTTTGATAGAAACTAACCATAGATTTTGTGTTGAAAACACCAGTTGCCTGCAGCTGTATATCTTCATAATTAGAGAAACACCACCTTTTCTTCGCGTTAGGAGCATAGTACTCTGATACAAACTTCTGCCAGTAGGAAATACTATTGTCCTGTGTATAAATACAAAATGTGAAGCAAACGTCGTTAAATTAATATCTCCAGAAATGTACTCACTGCTTGATTTTTTTATATCTTTCAAAGTAGATACACCATCAACTGAATTTAATGACGCAAGAAATAAACAAAATAATTTGAAACTCCTTTCAGACATAAGAAAACATAAACGGGATACAAGTACTTTTGAATAAGGGAAAAAAATAAAAATAAAACAACTAACATGAGTGTTGTTCCTCAGATGATATAGGTACTGCTTCAAACGCCTCGAACAAATACCACCCTCAAGAAAAGGCATAAAAGCCATTTGTAGATTAACCTGATCCTGTAAAGTAGTTCTCATGATCTGATTCGGTGGCGGCAAATTAAACCCCCTGAACTGGAGAGCTGAATGTAAAATCGGCTTTTGCAGCTCATTCTGAAGCCCATACTTCTCAGCCATTGATGTTATCAGTGTATTACGGGCCTGAAACTCGTTCCACAATATTTTATCAATAACCACCTGCTGCTGCTGGATGTTCTCTTGGTTATGTTCTACTCTTTTTTTCTTTGGGCTTGGTGTAAGAGGGCCGCGCTCCTTCTTTACTTTAGCAGAAGATGAAGCCCGACAATTAGGTTTCGTCTTGCATAGCTCTTTAGGACCTTTAGAATTTCCTGGCTGCTGCCTTTTTTTCTGCTTCTGTTTGTCTTGAAATAAATGAGGAAACATTTCATCATTTTGAGAAACATTCATAAAGCTGTTGCCAGAAAATGACATGGGAGTTGAAGGCAGGCTGGTGTAAGGCTCCATATTACGGATGCCATGACTCTCCAAATAAGCTGCAATAGCAGCATCAGTAGCCAAAGTGGGTCTTGAAATGGACGACCTTTCCATTAGAGTGGTATTCATAATATTTGGACCGAAATTCGGATTCAGTTCTGCCATGTGGAGAATTGGATTCATGCGTTCTTCGTCTCTGAGCAAGTTGCGCGAAACTAAAGCCTCCAAATTTGCTCCACTCCCACTAGCAGGTAAAAGTAGAGACCTTGGGTATTGACTGTTTGGATCACGGAAAGCCTCCAAAGGCATCACTTACGATTGAAGTAAAAACAGGGCAAGAAATACTAGATAGCTGTGAAGAAAGATAAAAAGGTAAGTTCTGTTGTTCTCATCAAATGATACCTTAAAGGTACAAAACAAAAAGGCAAAAAAAAAAAAAAGTACCATAACCACATTAATTTGTCTTACTGCAGATAGAGTTTCACGATTCCACAATTATCAGGTGAAAATTATTAGACAAAAAAGAGTTCAGAAATTAAAAGTAGGATCAACTTTGTGTACATGAAGCATAATATAGATTAATAGATTGTTTTACAGCTGGTTCATACAAGTGTTTTGCCACTAGGGCATGTAAATAAATCCCAAGAAGCGGACCATGTACTATAGAAAACTAACACACGAGAAGTATGCCCTCAAGGTTATTCAAGAACTAAGTATGTGAATACAATGCCGAATCAATAAAATTTATGGCATGTTAAAGAAAACTAACAACAGGAACAGAAAAGGATGTGCAGCCATCCAAGAAAGATAGTCATGGAATATAATGTGGTCGCACTAAATAAACGCATATAACGTAATTAAAAACATGAATGAAAAATTTAGTGTCACTGGTGCAGATTCAGTATAATAGACATAGAAAGGAGCAGAGATAACACTTAAATAGCCAGAACTTTAGGAAGCCCATAAGTCCAGAATTCCCAAAAGATCATAAACTCTTAATTAAGCTCGGAAAGAACCCGAAACCTGAAGAACCCGCAACGCGTTTTACACCATCCCAAACAAACGGCACCAGTTTATAAGGTCTACCAAGAGAAAAGCTACCTCGAAGGAAAAATCACATAGAACTGACATATGCCAAAAGCAGAATAACGTCTAACAATGGATAATAACACACAAGGAAAACCCATATCTTCAATTATTGGACATACATGCAAATGCTCTCAGACACACACACACACACACAGGGGCAAAATCCAATCAAATACAATAAGCCATTAAAACGAAAGAGATGCAGTTAAGCAAAACATGTTCACACATCAACCCAAGAAGATACACAAGAAGAAGACAGGAATCCCTTCCAAATTCCAAGAACAATAAACGAACCAACTTTTGCTCAAACTTTTCTTCTCAATTTTTCCCAACACAACACCACAAAATAAGAAACCCAAAGCAAGGCCCAAACCTGAAAACCAAACGCAGAAACCCAAGAACCAACACCATCAACTGCAACAAAAGGAACCAAGAAAGCAAGAAACACAAACGAAACGAGGTTCAACAAAAAAGCGAAAAAAAAAAGAAAAGAGAGAGACAGAAAAATTACAGTACTCACAGATATACACAAACCCTGAAAGTAGAAACATTCACGAGCGCTAGCTTATTACCTCAAAATTTGAAGCTTGTAGAAAATCCTTTCGCCATATCTCGAGCGCTCGATGGTACTCTGTGCGTGTGGGGTGTGACTGTGAGAATAGCAAACGCTTTCTTATTTTTTTCCTTCGCGGGAAGAGACACGGCGACCGGTTCCTGCCGGTCAGGTGGGCCACCTCCGACCTGCCACCGCCGGTTTTCCGCCACGCGTCGCACCAAATTTGCTACGGCCCGGCTGGGCGCTTGGCGATGTAAGTGTGAGTGTGGAGTGCGACAAAATTTGGTAACGCACGATTTTGTTTCACTAGCGGGGCCTGTACTGTACGGGACTGTGTGCCCAACTGACCCACTCCTTATATTTTTATCATTTTTTTTTTATTTTCCTTTTTAAAAATAGATTTTTTTTTATTTTTTTTTTGTTGGAAAATTTTTAATAATAGATTAGATTATATAAATAATCATTATGAGATTGGTAAATCTTTTTTTATTATTATTGAATTGACTCACAATTGTATGTGTGATTTACTCTGATTTTGTATTATAGGAATACAATTATGCAATTTGAAACTCCATTTATTAAATCTACTTTGGAGTTTGTTGATGATTTGTTTTTTTTTAGACAACTACGATATCCGGAGCTATACCCCGACTAATCTGTTGGTCGACCCGGGTCGCACACCTGACAGTGGTGGATGAGTCTCCCAACAAGGGTTTTCTGCATCCACAAGGACTCGAACCCGAGACATTGCTTAAGCGACATCAAGTTGCTTACCACTTGAACCAACCTATGTTGGTGTTTGTTGATGATTTATAATTATATGTAAAAGGCTTTTTTAAAATTTGATTTATTAAATCTCCTATTTGTCAAATATAATGCTGGCCTTGTAATTCTATTTTTCAATTCTTATTTTTAGTCGTTTGTAGTTTTATTTGTCAATTTTAGTAGTTGGAGTATTGCATATAGATCTGAACTTTTATCCATATATATTATGATTTTTAAATTATAAAGTGCTAAATTAAATTAAATTATAGATACCTTTACCATTTAACGATTTATTTGTCTGTTAGTATTTATTATATATGGTATATATAAAGTTTTATTTGACATCCATATGCGTATATTTGTATATAAAATAACTATATGTGCCTTTATAAAAACTTTGTTGATCACTTCTTGTTCGAAAATAATAACATTACTATTCATCAGTTAAACAAAATTATCATTGAAAAACATTATGTATGAGTTTGAAAATTTATTAAAATGAGGATGAGCAAGTCATATGGGTGATGAGTATAATTTAAAAAAAAAAATAATAGTGCAATTTTAGAAAAAGTAAAATATTAAAAACTTTAAAAAGATATTTTTTAGAATGAATTTATGAATTGACATCCGTACATGACACTAATGTCGGGATATTTCACAATTGCTATAACCCAATTCATCTCAACCTAACAAGTAAAATATTATTTATCTCTCCTTCATCTACACAACTCATCTTTACAACTCAAAATATTTATCCTCAATCCAACTTAACTTAAATATTTATTATTTTTTAATTTATTTGAAAAGTACATTTGTATTCTAACACAAGTAAAGTGTTCGTTATTTGTAGAGAATAGAAAAATATAAATATTAGTATTTTTTTAAAATAAATAATACATTTGTTCAATAAAAATAGGACAAGCGTTCTAATGTCACAAAGAAAACCTAGGTCTGGCTCATTTTATTTTTTATTTTTGTCTTTATCCCATGATCCATTATGGATAAAAGTGGTCTAACTATCAAACTGAAATAATATTCCACTGACTTTCGTCTAATATTTTATTATTTAATAAAGGGTGTTGAATAATGTTGTTTATGTGTGTGTAGACATCGAAATTTTAACATTTTATTAATTAATGTCTTTATTTATTTTTGGACATAAATCTATGATAAATAAGATATTATATTTATAGAGTAACTATTTCTTGCCCACCAAGTCAAATCGTAGGATAAGGAAAGAGATTATATCAAATCTTACGGAAAGAGATTATATCAAATTATAAAAAGACCAATCAAATTGATGTCTTATTATCCAAAACTCTTTTTCCTACACGTATAAATAGGGCTCTCCTCAATGCCACAAACACACCTAGAAAAATATCAAACACATCTCATAAATCAAAGTTTCAACCTCTCGAAGATTTGAAGTTCTTCAAGAACCGTCTGATGTTCGTTCAATGAAGAAGAACGCCAAGAAAAATGTTCGTTCAATGAAGAAGAACGCCAAGAAAAAGTTCGTTCAACTCCTCTCAAATCAATCCAAGAATATCAACGATGTTTAAGCGACATTCAAGTCGCTTTCGTTGAGAAGTTCAACCAACATAGCGTTTGATCTGGGAAAAAGCTATCAAGCTCTCGAGTCAACGTTATTCAAATCAAAGTCCATCTTTCCAGAAGATCAAATAAACAAGTTTTTCAAGAAGTTTTTTTTTTCAATCAAGTCAATGCTTAACATTTAATACGGGAATAAGTCATTCGACCTCCAAATTAATGTTGGAGAAAAATACGGGAATAAAATTCGACCCCCAAATTAATATAAGAGAAATTCTAGACCAAGCTCGAAGGAGATTCAATCGTCAAATCCATTTTTCAATGTCTCAATCCTCAATCCAAGAAAAGAAGAATCAGAGAAGACATATAGAGATTGTACAAATTTGTTGTTATAGTGTGTGAGCCAATTTTTTTCTTTTCAATTTTTTTTTTTCAGATAATTTGATCATTATTATTGCTGTTTGAGGATGGTTGTGATCGAGGGGTGAATGGTTTATACTTTATAACTGTAAAATTTGTCTGTTAGTCTTGTTTCGATGTTAATCAGAAACTAGTATGGTACCCGTGCGCAGCACGGCGGGTTATTTCCTCAAACCTTTTTTTTAACTTTATTTTAAATATTTTTTATAAATTAATAATTTAATTACAATAGAAAGAGGATAGAGGAATACAAAATATAAACAAAAATCATATACTATTAAACACTTCTCTATACACAACATTATTGGTTTGATTTTCTTTCAAACCTTCTTCTCCACAAATTAAAATTTCCAGACTCTTTCTGTTAGTAACACGGGAGACAACGACATATAACTGACCATGACTAAAAACTGGTTTCTTCAAGAATAAGCCAACATGCGATAATGATTGATCTTGACTCTTGTTTATAGTCATTGCGTACGAAACCATAATGGAGAAGTGCCTTCTTTGAAATTTGAATGGTACTCTAACATCAGAAGGAGCTATTGTCATCCGAGGTATCAAAACTTTATCACATGCATGATCGCCAGTAAGAATTTTACACTCGAGAACATGATTGGAGAGTTTAATCACAACCAATCGTGTACCATTGCAGAGTCCCATTGAGTGATCCATATTCCGCAACAACATAACTGGAGTTCCGACCTTCAAATTCAATTCATGGTTCGGCGTTCCATAACACTTGATAGTGTTCAAGAACTAGGAGTATGGAGTTGTGCCACAAAGTCGGTATTGGAGTCGGATTTACACGTACTGTATGAACTTAAATACATGCGTCCCTCAGTCAAATTTAACGACGACGTGCAGGTGCGGCCTCCCTCCGCGATTATCGGCTTCCTCGTCTGTCTGCTCTCTGTTCGCGTATCTGTCATGCTCCCTTTTCTTTTCTCTTGATGTCTGGCGGCTCTCTGTGCGTGAATAATGTTCCCCCCTAATATGTTTTTCTGTGGCTCCTCTAATAGTGTCCTGTTGGGCAAATAATTCCTGGTGGACCATTAATCATAAGTCAAAACTCCTCCAACAATTAACTCTCCAAGCCACTTCAAATTAAGTCTACCAAATCCATTGCAAAGTGGGCCCACTTCAAAATCCTCCCAAATTCATGATAAAAGTGGAGTGAATTCCTCATGTCAAACACGTGGCCTTTTTATTCTCTAAATCTTAGTCCCAAATTAGGTAGACTACATTGGTCGAGTATGGGGTGCGGTAGCAGAATATGGAGCGCCCTCGTACTGCACTGTAGGAGGTTGTCGAGCTCACGTCTATGCCTTCAACGTCTCGTCTTCTATAAAAATACTCCAATATCCTAAAAATAAGACATAAATATATCATAGCATTTGGATCCATCTAATAAATAAATAAGTCGAAAAATATATAAGTGCGATAAATTTAAGCATATAAAGATACGCTAATAAACATATAAATTACACACTTTTTCCGACCAATCACATGTATTCATTAATAGATTCTACGATATCGAGTGTTGGCGCAAGTATAGCTTTATCCTTCAAGTAACTTGGATCGTCGCTTGCATTCTTGAACATCGGAAATGTGCTTTCAACAATTTTTGCAACTGGATCATCGGATGGCTCTAATAATAGATCATTTGGTATGTCTATCAGAGAATATCCATCATTTTTACCCCTCAATGTTCATCTCCAATGCTCGCTATCCAATCAGCAAAAGCGGCCAACTCGTCACGTTCATTCGAATCGCCAATGCTACGAAGACGCATATTCTTTTTAAGCCTAAGCTCAATACATTCTCCCTAAATGCTAGAAGAGTTAATAGCAGCATTAACAATCTCCTGACGACTACCCTTTGGAACTACCGGAAGGATTTGTAGAAAGTCTTCACCAAACACAACAGTCTTGCCTCCGAACAGTTTATGATGATTTGTCGGGTCGAGGGCTCCCATTACTGTTTAAAAGATGCTTGAACAGCTCCAAAACTATGTTTATGCATCATTGGGACCTCATCCCATATGATCAATGAAGAGCGAATAATTAACTCAACAAGGGGGCTAGCCTGATTGATCTCACACGTTGAATTTTCATGCACAGAAATATGAATGCCAAATCGAGAATATTGTGCAGTTAATCCGCCCGACAATAGGAAAGATGTTATTCCACTTGATGCAACACAAAGCACAATTCGACCGTGCTATCTTAGCCAAGCAGCTAAAGTCCTCCACAAGTATGTCTTTCCAGTTCCATCATAACCATACACAAAAAACACGCCGCCCCTGCCGGAATGAACATATGTCATTATTTTGGAATAAACACCCTTCTGTTCATCGGTCATATGTGTCAGCAATGCATCATGCTCAATATCTAGAGTCTTACGGTCATAGTTAAGTTCATCCAAAACCAGACGGTTCGCACTTGAATTAATACTACCCATATCTGGAAATGACATAATAGAATAGTCTTTTATCACAAACCCAACCTAACTCAACCCAACATAATATTATTTTATATTTATTTATATATTTATTGAATATTATCTACAATATTTTTTTGTTATTGTTTTAGTTGTGATATGATAAAATAAAAGATATGATAAAATTGATAAGTTACGGTTAAGAAATTGCAATTATGTTCCAAAATATATCAAGAGTGGTCTCTATTTATAGAGAATGAAAAATAAATTTTTATTTATTTTTTTCATATAAATTAATATCAATAATTTGAAATACAATTATCTTATTATAGAAAAATTTTATAGACCAATAAGAATGGGAAACTTGCCCCATTTCACTCACCTCATTTTTGTCTCCCTCCTTGTGGCTAGGTTGCGATCTAGGATTACAATTTGACCTGAGTCGCAGATTTTGCTATTTTTTTATTTTTTTATTATTTTTTAGTTGGTGACCTAATAAAGATAGTACAATATTTATTTTATTTTTATTTATTTATTTAATAAATATTATCTACATTACATTGTTTGGTATTGTTTTATCTACAACCTAACCCTACATAATAATTTTAATTTTATTCCAAAACATATCAAGAGTGGTCTCTATTTATAGAGTATGAAAAAATACGAATTTTGGTATTTTTTATTTTATTTTTTAAAATAAAATAATATCAATAATTTGAGTTATACTTATCTTATCATATAAAATTTATAGTGGACCAATGAAATTAGGACAAGTGTCTCATTCCTAATGTATGAAAGTTAGATAATATGGAATCTCCAAAAAATCTTCATGTAATCTTTTTATTTAGATTTTTTAATTTATTTATTTTTTCAAAATTTTCAAAATTGGTTGGATGGCGCTCGAATTTTAATTTTTAGCCAAAAATCTTTCTCATTTTATTCACTTTGGGCGGGAACTGGTTTCTTTTTTTTTTGCTGATTTTTTTTATCTTTTTTCAAATAAATATCATTCCCTCTTTATATATTAATAGATTCTGAATTTTAAACTGGATAGCAATTTGAAGGATAATATTACAAAAAAAAAA
>CACSLK010034598.1:15686988-15698389 GCA_902706635.1 Striga hermonthica
AAAAAAAAAAAAAAAAAATTGAGTATGTGGATTGTATTGGGAATATTCCTTTATAAATTTTTAATATGTACTCAAATTTCCTTATTATTTAGGATGTGGATATCAAGGTGGCGTTCCATTCCCCATTTGTACATAATCTTGGTTTCAAATTGAACGTTCATCATGGCATAGAGGAGCAAATATCACTTTAATCTATTATCGCGATGCTTGAGCAAAATCAAAACGACTCATTTTTCTCTACTTAAACACACAAACTAACTAGATGCATCCTCAAGCCGATCGAGCCAACCCACAACTCCAGCCACATTTAACCGATTTAAACATTTGTATGATGCTTCGAAAGATACTTCTTTCATACGAATTTATAAACTTGTGACCAAATGTTGATCATTTGATTCTAGACTAAGATAGATTTTGATGGAGACTAGATCGCATACAAATTTATCGAGAATTTATCGTGAGAGATACTCGAACCTATTCGTACGCTTCTGCCTAGATCAGATTCGTTTCACGAGGCAACCATGTAGAATTACACTAGTCATTAATTAGGTCTTACAAAATGAACCTCTTTTTTGTTTAGTGGGGGGCAATAATCTCCAATCTTTGATGTGATTAATGAGATCATTTACCAACTAATCTCATGCACAAGATTCCTCTTGTTAGTGCTGCATAAGATGGCGAAATTAATGGAGCAGCCCAGCCAAGACAAACAATCTTTTGGCAATACTTAAGACCAATAAATCCAAAATTGAGTAAAAACAAATGGAAGACATGTTGACTTTTGTGCCATTAAAAAATTAATTAATGTTCATTAGTCATTACATGCCTTTAATCATTAATGTTAGTAGGCAACTTGCTTAATTTTGTCATGCATTCTTGTGATCCTTTATGATAAAGGATCAAAAGTTTGTGTTGAGTGGCAGGTAGAAGAACAAATTAGACCAATTTGAGAAAAGATTCAATAATATAGTTGTACAAATGTACTTACTCAATTTTCCCTCATCCAAAGTCATAATTTACTTCAGCCCTAAGAGATGAAAGTTAATAAGAGACTTGCCATCCGAGAACGTTGCGAGGAAAGAGCTGGCGAGGCATAGGGAGCGGCAATAGTCGGAGTGGGCGCAATGGTAGAGGTGTAAATAAGTCGAGCTAAGTTCTTGATACTCAAATTCGAGCTTGAGCATTTATAGAGCAGAGTCGAGCTCGACTCGTTAAGGAATGGCTCAATAAACGAGTTCGAGTTCGAGTTCGACTCGTTTATCAATATTAACGAGCTAAGTTATAGAAAACTATATATTTTTTTAGCCTTAATGACTCAAGCTAGACCCATTAACTAAATAAGCTCGAGCTAATGTGAGTTCAGGAGCGGTTTCTTTCGTTTAACATCTCTAGGACGACGGTATCCTACATTATATATGACAAAGATTATGCGACAATGACTATAAAGGATGAGTTGTCCAACCATAAAGGATCCTACTTCCTAGACGTATTAGAGAAGATCTAAAAAGAATGTGGAAAGATTCACCTACGATCACTTAGATGTAATATTGACAAGTGGCTACTCAGACAAACTTTAATGTGTTCACAGTGGATAGATGAGTATTTTACGGGCAAAATAAGAAAATAATATAATTTGCAATAAAAAACTTAAATAAATGGTAACAATAAACAAGCCTAGCTGCCTACATTTACCTATATATTGAAATTGATCTGATGCTTGACTGAAGATGGAGAATAAGATGGATTACTAGGAACCTTGCTGTTTATTAGTTGAAAGTGCAGCAGACTTTTTTTTTTTTTTTTTTTCATGTTTTGTTTAAAAAAGAAATATGAATATTTATCGTAAATTTTCTATGAGATGTTTCTTCAATCGAAACAACTATGTTTATTAGTATTTGACCAACTTTCGGAAGTCTTTAAAGTCGTTTTAATGGAATTGTGGATGTCATAGAGCTTAATTCAAAGAAAGGTAAAAAATACTTGCTTCCGTTAAAATTATTTGCAGATGAAAAGGTGTAGAGAGATAATAAATCTATAAATATATAATTTGGCAAGTCAAGCATTTAATTTTATTGTGATGCATTAAATTTTATTCTCCCTCCAATTTTTTTAGCATTCAATTTCATTTTTAAGTTACAAATTAACTTGCTTGAATGCCATAAATTATGAGCATAAATCAATTAAGGGAGTTACAAAATTGATTTAGCATAAAGAAAATGGTTGTAATGGCTCTTCTATTTTATTATTTCCTATTTGTTTGAGGGTACCGTTAAAATTTCGACGCAAAATTTTTTTTAACATGGTCTCCTATACTATGGCGATCATCAAGAGTCAAGATCAATCTCTCTCACACGTTCGCTTAGTCTTGAATGACCCTGTTTTCAGTAATAAACAATTGGACGTTGCTTTTCTGGAGTTACTAATGGGAAGTGTTTGAAAATAATGATATGTGGTGATGGTGATTCTGACGATAGAAAAACCATAAATATTGTATACAAACAATATGTTTAATAAAATTTAAAATCATTTTCTTAATTCATATTTTTTCTCATGAAATGAATTATGGTTATGTATTTTTTTATATTATTATCTTTTCTAAGTATTTTTCTCCGTGCAAATGCACGGGTTGAGCACTAGAATGACTTATATTATTATCATTTCTTTCACATTATGTCACTTCCAAATTGCTTATTATAATTATTAATAAAATAATTATGATAATTATTCCCCGTAATTGGAAAATCCCCATCAGCAAAAGAATGACTTATAACAGTTGTTTATTCATATTTATTTTGCAAAAATTAATCCCAAAGATAAGACACATTATAATTCGAATTATTTATATTAATTAAAATAAATTAATACTTAGCTAAATTATGATGGCCAGATAAATTTGTTTATAATCCCAATACTAACTCCTTCAAAACATGGATGAATTTCAATATATTCTTATTTTATGGAAAAACAAAACTGGCGGTGTTTATAAATTCTTCCATGTACAAGTTCAAAAATTTCAAGGATTTAAATAGTCCCAAGTTTGTTTTTTTCTTCTTAAAAAGGAGGATCTAAACTGGTTCCCCAATTCCCCTCCGAGTGACTCGAACTCGGGACATGGTACACGCCAAGTGAGGGTACAATAGTCCCAAGTTTGTTAACCCAACTATGCTTATAGGTACTGTTTAATTTTTTGTCTTTATAAATAGCTATTACATTTTCCTTTGTTGTTTTAATTATATCAATCAATTATTTTTTTATTATTATTGTTGTTATTATTATTATTTTGAAGATATAATCGTGAGAATAGTCATGTACCAAAATGTGCAAACTACCATCTTCAAAAGGTGTTGACAAGAGATTTGTTGACCAAAATTGTATGTGGCACGATTTAGAGTCATCAGTCGGAGGAGTTTCGAGATAATAATTTGTGTTGATGGATATTGTGACGATAGAAAAACCACGAACGTTGTATATAAAGAAATATTTAATAATATTTAGATATTATTTCTTATTTTGTTTCAATGATTATGTTATTATTTTTATATTTGTTTTTTTTTTTACTTTATTCTCTTCTATCATATAACTTTCCGTGCAAATGCACGGGCCAAAAACTAGTTATAATGAAAGAGTAGTTTCGCAATCTTCGCCACTATGATTGGCCTCAAACTTCATATCCACCCTTAAATTGTGGTGGTTTCAAGCAACACCAATGTGGACATGTAGACATGGCCACGGGCCAGCCCGTCGCCCTGGTCCCGGCCCGGCCCGGCCCGCAACTGGCTTGTAGGTTGTCGGTTCCGAGAACCGGCTCCGTGGCTTTACGAGTCGTTTCCGGGTCCCTTTTTTTTGGTTCCGGCGGACCGAAACAGGGCTGGTTCGATGGACCTGACCCTTGGTTTTAGCGGGCCGGTAAAGGGTAACCAATGGGCCCGCCGTCTCGGCCCGGCCATGTCTACATACATGCTATTCTACATTGCATAGTGTGAAAATTTCGCTCCAATATATATATATATATATATATATATATATATAATGGACTAATTCATATTACTATAATTGGTATAGTTTTGGGCAGGAAATTTTTTCGTTTATATTTGATATTTAGTTAATCTTTATATATTAGCAAATTGTATATATATAAAAAAAAAACTTAATTATTCTTTATATACTCAATGTCTAATATTCATTAATTACAAATTGACTTAAATAGAATTATTTTGACCGTATATTAATTAGATATATTTTTAATAAGATCTTAAAATTAATTTCATAGTAATTTATTGACACAATTGAAAAAAGATATTATGAAAATTAATTTTATTAAATATGTTATCATCTATGATTTTAGATATTAATTTTATTAATTATATTCACAGATCAGAAGTACTTAAAATATATTATAGAATAATCAGAATAACTATGTCTGAATCATACTAACTTAGTTAATAATTTAAAATATTAATAAAATTTTCTGTAGCAAACTTAATCATAAAAAGGTAAATCTCTAGTGAATATACATTTGTATTGATAGTATTATTGAAAATTAAAATAACATGTTAATAAAATAAATATTTGATGGTCGGATAACTATTTCTCCCCTACATTTTTTCGGATAAATTTGAAAATAGTTTTATTAAGTTATTTTATCTTTATTTGATAAGTCATTGCATATTCACACATAATATATTGAAGATTTTTTGACATATTCATGCATGATATATTGGTAGGATCAATAAAACATATATCTTCAGAGATTCGGGATGAATCTTTATTTGGTATTATATTAACATATTCACGCATGATATTTATAGAACTTACATAAAGATGGCAATATGCTTATTTTTTTTTTTTCTTTTTGGTACAAAAGAAGGAGGCAAAAGCCTAGGGTCCCGGGACAGTTACACTCCGTGGGTAAGCAACTCCAATAAGATCATGCTGTAACCACGGGGTAACCATCGAAGGGAGATCTGATAAACGTTGACAACCACTCGGCCATTGATGAGCAACAGACGCCAAACAATCAGCCGCGAAGTTCGCCTCACGATAGCAATGAAGCACTTTAGCCTCCCATGCCCGGTTGAGCAACTCACGAATGGCACGGACCAAGCTGCCATGAACTCCAAGGGACTCCGTAAAGTCACCATTCGCCATGGACACCACACTTTGATTGTCTACCTCCACAATATGCTTATTTTTAAATCACACTAATCTAACTAATAATCCATATATTGTTAAGTCATACAAGTCCATATTCTTAGATATTCTCGGATCATTTACAAGTGATAAATTTGGTATGATTTCATAGATTCACGATTTAGTTAATTAATATCCATATTCCACTATTAATATCTACCTCATATACTTGTTTGGCCGTGATTTTGAAATGATTGCAATGCATACAAGTTAAAAATTTAATAACCTATATCTATATAAAAAGAAGTTTGATTATTTTTTAAATAATAACTATTTTCCGCCAAAAAAATGTTGTTTACTAATTTTGGAAACTATTTAGACACTTTATGGTATGTTTTAAAGATACAATTTAGGTAACTGCGGTTGATTTATTAAGGTAATAAATCACTTAAAAATTCCTTTTGTATCTCAAGATACGTATATCATATATCTGTACATATATTGTACCTAAAATATCGAGATCTATCACATTTCTAACAAACATTAGATTTATTTATGTATCTTTAAGTTAATCACATCAATAAATAATATTAATACACATTAAATATTTCAATTTATATATAGGAATATTACTTCTATAAATGTAATAAATAATATTGACATTGACAATAATTTTTGAATAAAATAATATTTGAGTATTATGATGAACCAAAATATGAAAAATTGTTATTTTTTATAATAAAAAATAAATATGTATGTTAAAATGTTATTTATATTAATATAAACGGATCAACTGGCTAATACATTGTTCAAATAAAGTTTTGCAAAAAAAAATTTAAGTTACGAAATCCTCATGCATCGGACGAGATTCTCACTAGTTAATATAAACATATTACCATCTTTACGTGTGATATGATTACATAACACTGAATAAGATTTACGATCGAAACACAATAGACATATTTTACACGTACTCAACAAAACTTTAAAAAATGGCTCCCCTCTTTGTGCCGATCAAAAAATTGACGGACTCATTGCCACAATTGGCGTTGAAACTTTGTTTAATTAAGATGTATGAAAGGATTACACCGGAAGAAATGTGATTCACTTTAGTGTGTACATTTTTCATGATCACGAGGTGCGTTTATTGCAATATATTAGTTTATACAATGTTCTACTCAATGATTTTATAATGTCTTTCATTATTATGTTTTTCTATGACGTGTTACTCTTATCATGACTTCTCGAGAAAATAGAAGTGGTTCGCCCATTGAACATAATATTTATGTTCTAAATATATATTAATAAATAACGATACCGTAGTCTTTTTTAACATTTGAATTGTTGCTAGTCTTTTTACTAATTGTAGTTCACAATTTAATTGTTCTGGACAAATTATTCATTTTCTGAAACTTAAGATTGAGAAATTGAGAAAAATCAGACACCCACGACATATCTATCTTACAGGAGCACACGCACTCACATTGTATTACTTTTTACTAAATTTTGTTGATAATGATTATTGCTAATAGCCACTGAAATGATTGGTTTGTAAAATGAAGTATTCATAAATAAATTCTTATTTTCACAACATAAAAAATTGAGAAAAAATGTCTACAACTCCAATTTATACGTTCCATTTCAATTTGAATGAAGTTTTATCATTAGCGAAAATTGTTGTCTGCCATTTGGTTATTTGAGAAACAAATTTCAATTGTAGCTTTAATGGTTTATTCTGTAATAATAATAACCATTTTGTATTTGTATGAAAAAAATTACTAACATGCAACATCAATGTGAAATACGAAATACATGTAGATTAAATGACACATTGAAATCTATAGATGTTTCTTCTTTACATTATAACAAGAACTACAAATTCATTTATAAATATTTTGCTAACCCTCTACATTTTGCTCATATGTTCGTAGGAGATCGATAATTGGTCGGAAAAAGTATGTATTTATATATTTATTAACGTATTTTTATACACTTAATTTATTGACACGTTTATATTTTTCGACTTATTTTTTTTTTTTGATGGATCTATTTGATTTGATATTTTTTATAATTTATTTTCAAGATATTAGAATATTTTTATAGGCAACGTGTACCAAACTATAATTTGAATTTGCAATATGAGTGCCTCATACCTGGCCCAATATAGGCCACCGGTTCTTATTAGTTGTCTTGGGCTAGGACGTGAATATTGGAAGTGGAGCAAATTAGTAGTGGTTGGGCTAGGCCCAATATTATAACTAACTTGGATTTATTGAGGCCACAACAAAGGAGGGACTGGAGGAGTTTTGATTAAAACATCCACATTGTTTTGGATTCAATCACAAAAAATTATATGTCACCTATAAAATAGACTAAGTCTAAAAAAATATAATCTCCAATGCAAATAGAAATAGATTGGGTCCTGCTGATGTGGCAGCCAGAAAAAAAGATTCGATCTACTCTTAAGTCTATTTTAGACCCAAGTAGAGACCTAGTTATGTTGCATTGTAGTGAATTTTGTTAATTTTACATAGTTTTATCCATGTCATCTAAGACTTGAGTTTATTTACATGTCACATAAGCAAGACTAGACCCAATGCATTATAGATGCCGCATGGTAGAGAACAAACACTTACGCAAACATAGGGAAGAAAAGGCAGACAGACGAGAGAAAATTAATATACGAAGAGAGGCAGCACCTGCACACAAGAACGAGAAACTGTAGAGTTGTAAATGAACCGAACGTTCGCGAACAAAAGCTCCTTCGAGCTCGTCCGTTTCGACAAAAGCTCATTCGTTTATTAATCGAGCCGAGTTCGAACAGGAAATTAGGCTCGTTTAATAATTGAACGAACACGAGCTCGTTCGTGAACGTTCGATTATGTTCGCGAACATTAATTTAATATAATTTTATTTAAATTTTTGTATATATTTATATAATATTTTAATAAAAATCTAAAATTTAATATAACTTATTTATTCATAATATATTTACATAATATTTTTAATAAAAAGTATAAAAAAAAATATTTTTATTTTATTTTTTTATTTTCGAGTTCGAACGAGTTCGAATGAACAAATTTCGAGTTAATCAAACATATTTTAAGAGTTTATATATTAAATTATTCGAACACGAACGAACTCGAACACAATTTTTTGCTCGAAAAATAAACGAACGAACACGAACATTGTTCGAACGTAAACGCACACGAATTCGAACAACCCAAGCTCGATTCGGTTCGATTGGTTTACAGCACTACAAGAAAGATAGTAAGTTTTCCCGTGAAGGGGTATTTTCCGAAAATGTCTTTTAAAATAGTAAGTTGGGATTGAAGTGCTGAGCCGCATGCAAGTGGGAAAGCTTTGAAATTAAATCTTGTTTCCTTTTCATGGAATTTGAGCAATTTTTATTTATTTTGAACATGTTGGTTGGCAATTCAATTTGAGGAACAAAAGTCCAAATTGAGGTACGAATGTCTACAAAATTGTTTTTATACGTGCATACTTGAAACCCATTCTTTGGACATTCAAACACACATATTCATAATCCTCGTTTGTTCTAAATTTGTTTTTATTAGATTTGTCTTTTTCACATCGACATATCGATTTAGGGGCCTCTCCGTTGTAGACACTCAAACGTTCAAATTATACACGAAGAAATACCAATGAAATTCTATAATTACGAGAGATTGTATTAAAAAAGTAGATCCAAGTATAAGAGGTTAATAATAATTTGCTCTTCACCTTAGAGTTGCTATAAAATATATTTGTTGTTATATAAAATTTAACAACAATAAATTAAGAAATCAAGTGAGACGAAAGCTGTAGATTAGCAGAATTTGTATTACTTTCAAGCCGATTTTTTTTTATAAAAGAATCCGGTTTACGTGGAACCGAGTTAATTAATGAGTGTACTTAATATGTCGAAAAAAATCTTCGTATAGAGTAAATGTTGCTATTTATAGTATTCTTCGGCTCGTCTTTTGAACTAGATTCGGTGGCACTAAATGTGAGTTGAGGGACGATACTTTGTCGCATGCTTGGATATAAATTTGTTTTTGTTTTGATTGAATTTTTGATTTGGGTTGGTTAAATTTGAAAAAGTAGGTATGGTTAGTTGTTAGTGAATATAATAAAATAATATTTAAAATAAAATGATTAAAAATAAATTGATGTAAAAGTAAGAGAAAGAAGATGTGATGTGATAATTAGTTAAATTTATGTGAGTAGATGAATAGTGAATTAAGGTTGATGTTGTGTGTAAGAATGATTGATTGATATTATTTAATTATATTGATAATATTGATAATAGTGGGTTGAGTTAAAGTTGAGTTAAAAAAAAACGGTTGAGTTAAAAATGATTGGAATTTTTTTTATTGAATTTGTATCCAATCATGCTTTGCAAGTGGGCAGATATGTAATGATAAGGGCATGTGCGACCGACGGCTGATTGACAGGCGTCTTGTCTATGTCGACTTGAGCTCGGTGTTTTGATATAGGTCGGTCCGGTATCATAATTGAAATCGGTCTTTGTTCCACTGACGAACAGGGTCTCCCTCGTATTTCAGGCCTATGCCGCACCGTAATGTTTAATTTGAGATTTTATGTTTAATCATCCACACGTGGCGTCCCTTGATTCGGCCGATCGAGTTGGTTGTCAACAATATTCCTATGTCAAATCTCACATTGCTTTAATTATCTAATAATACCGCTGGATTCGGGTCAAATGTAGTCGAGTCGGGTTATTTTTATGATGTCACTACTTACTTTCATTTTCCATTTTTTTCCTCTTATTTTCTTCTAAAAAATTGATCGTGTGTGAACATTAATAAGGCTGGTGGTTTGATTCGTCTACGTAAGCCGGCAGTTGAGAAGATTACATGATATGGTTCATTTCCATCTTCTTTTTCCATACTTGGAAAATTTTGAAGTTCTTAAATTGTCACAATGCAATGAAACTACATCATCATGATTAACGTATAAGGTTGTAATATTTGAGACATATATTATTTGTACTTACATAAGTTGTTTAAAAGGTTAAATGAATCCTCAAAGGCATAATTAATTTCTTAATCCCAAATTAGTGAATCCAAAAAGAGAGATTCTACGGTTCTGTTACGGAACTATTTCGTCGTGGTTTGTAACTATTAAATTAACTATTCACGACGGTTACATGATGATCTAACGATTACAGACCACGACAGAATGGTTCTGTAATAAGACCGTAAGATTTCTCCAAAAGTAGATCAAGAGTTATATGTGATGGGATGTTGATCTTTTGAAAACGTGGGCACATTTTTTTCTTAAATCGGTGTCGTGTCGATAGCGTCTTAATGATGCACGTAATCCAAGGTATAAATTCCTTATTAAATGACACATCAAATTTTATATTGTTTGATAAATTATTTTGGATGGATAATACATTATATTCCCTTTTGTAATCTAAAAATGTTATTGGATGACTACACCACGTGTAGAAGATAATTTTTGTAATTGTTTTCATGTCATTTAATTTATTAATTTTATTAGAATGCAAGATGAAATTCAAGAATATATACGGGATCTACGAGAAATGCTACAGTCACGTTACAGTACCATCAGTATTTTAACTGTTGGATTCACATATAGTTAGATAACACAGATGATCCAACAGTTAAAACACTCGACGGGATAATATCGTAAAGGGACCGTAGCATTTCTCCAAGTTACTTGTTGACATCATTGTTTGTAAACTGGATTAGCATGCAATTATGACTACGATCACCCAAAATTAAAGGAACTAGTGCCTCAGTGGTGACTAACCCCAATAAAGTATACCCACGTCAGATGTGCGGGGGTAAAAACCGACGTCGACCCTGAGCAATTATTCCAGATAGTGTTAACCATCATCAGCTCAACCGATATCCCCTCGGCCCGGAGCTTTGGCAACCGACGTCATCTGAGGAAAAATACCGATATCTTAAGACGGTGCCAAGTCAGCTCGTAATCATGACTGTCGGCCAAGTAACAAGAACCCGCCTTTGACTATTGACTCTGCATTAAATGAACTCATACCTACCTCGTATATAGGACCACTGCTCTATAAATAGCGGACTTCACTCCTAACAAACGAGAGAGAGACTCTTTTGACTATTCAAATGTACACTGTACTTGTCTAAAAAACTTATCAATAAACCGACGACGCTCAAACATAAAAACGACGTTATTTTCCTTCAAATGGCCTCGTTTAACTAATCTAATATCGTTGTTACAAACCGTTTAACAACATTGC
>CACSLK010034598.1:15698699-15716060 GCA_902706635.1 Striga hermonthica
CATCCACCAATTTACACTTACCCTCTGTAATTCCACCAATCTCATCTTCACCTTCTCCATTTTTACCATCTGTCAGCTCCTTTGCTCTCAACGCCTCACCTTCCCAATCCGTCCTCACCACCACAAACACCATCGCCGCCGCACAACACCCCTGCGCCGCCGCCATCCCCACCCACAACCCCTCAAACCCATACCCACACCAAAACCCCAGCCACACAGCCACCGGCATCCCCACCACATAAAAACACCCCAAGTTCACATTCGCCCCAATCTCCGGCCTCGCCGTCCCCCTCAAAACCCCACACCCCGCCGTCTGCGGGCAGTTCCCGATCTCACACAACCCCACCACTGGCAGAACCGCCGACGTCACCGCAACTATCTCCCCATCCGCCGTGAACACCCTGGCCCACACGTTCCTCACCCCGAACGCAAAAAGGAGAGCCGAAAACCCTAGCAAAAATCCCGACACCAAACCCACCACCGCCGACTTCCGTGCCCTCCCCGGCCTCCCGGCCCCGAGCTCGTTCCCGACCCGAGTCGACACCCCGAAGCTCAACGACGACGGGAAAACGTACACCAACGACGTCGTCTGTATGAGTATCCCCATCGAGGCAACCTTCGAGCTCGGGTCCGGCAAAAGCCCGCATAGCATGATCATGATCTCGTACCACCACCACTCGAGGCACACGCTAATGCAGCTCGGGACTGCGAGCCTCACGAGCGGCTTCCAATTCTCGAACCACTCCTCCGCTGAAATTACCCCTCCCCACGTCTTCACGTACATTTTCGAGACCAACACGTATATAATCAACGACGTGAGTAGGTTCGCGTTCGTCCACACGCCGGCCAATGCCACACCTTTGATCCCGAGACCGAGAAAGTTGACGAGGAAATAGTTTATCGGAACATGCAAAACGATCGAGAGAATTGCGCAACAAGTTAACGGCATGGTTATGGACTGCGTCCGGAGGTAGATTCTCAACGGGTGGAGAAACGAGTGCGCGACTAGATCGGGAATGGAGAAAACGATGTAGGATTGGGCCTCCTCCGCTATCAGTCGATCTTGGCCGAGGAATACGAGTATGGTTTTCATGTTGAGCCATAGGATGGAGATTGGGATTGAGGTTAGGAGTAGGAGGAGGATGGTTTTTTGGAGGGTGTGGCCGAGGAGTTTGAAGCGGTGGGCCCCGAAGGCTTGGCCGCAAATGGGCTCCATGCCGATGGCGAGGCCTGATAGGACGGAGTAGCCCGTGATGTTGGCGAAGCCGAGGGCTAAGGAGCCCGCGGCAAGGGGGAGGCGGCCCAAGCGGCCGAGGAAGAGCATGGAGATGACGGAGCGGGAGTAGAGGACGAGGCCCGTGAGGATCATCGGGAGTGAGATGGCCGATATGGATCGGGCCTCGATGAGGTGGGTTGATAGTGGTGGTTTCTTGGTGCTTGGGGCTTTGGGGATCAATGGAGTCAACATGGCTATTGTATAGGGAGTGGAGAGGTTTGGAGCTTTAGAATGTGTTGAAGGGGTAAAAAAAACCAACAAGAATATTAAGACATATGAGAGAGAGATGGGATAGTTATGGGGCTTGATTGTATAGGATTTGGGGGTTATGAGAATGTTTTTTTTTTATTATTATATTACCATTTGTTTGTTCCAATCTGTGTTTGCTATATATACTATGGGTTTGTGTGATTGCGTGTGGGTGTGTGTTGTTTTTATAATAAATGAAAAATGAGAGGGGAAAAATATAAATAAATAAAGATTGGAGTTGGATGGGTGCGTGTCGGTGTTGCAGCATTTGATTGGTTAGGGATGACGTTTACATATATATGGTGCTAATCTTTGACTTTGGACCACAAAATCTACATCAATCCCAAAAAAAATATATATATACAGCAAAAATTCCTTTACAATTCGTGTGATTCATGACACTATCATTAGACTACTAAGTATACTTGTGAGATTGAATTGTAACGCATATGGTCACAATAGTATTAAAAATCAACTATTAAAAAAAAATATTATTATATCTGAAAAGAACAAAATATATACTTTTCGAAATACCTCCCACATTAATATTATATGTATGTGAAAAAAAAAAAAAAAATGTTCCGGCTTATTGGGTTTTTAATCACTTGCTAGTTTTCATTTTTATTTATTGCAGGGAAGGGATGGCCCGTTTCACAGCTTTAATTTCTGTTTTATTCATTTAATCGTAGCACGAATGAATCTATTAATATATAAAGAGGCAACTTAAATAATTTTAAAATAGTAACTCAAAAATCATCTCAAATCTCTCCTAAATATATTACTAAATACAGTAAAAAATTTAAAATTGCTGAAAATCGCGCCTAAAAGTATTTTTAGAATTTTGTTAAGTGCAATCTGAACACGATGATTTCATAATTTGTGGAGCTACATTTTGAAACTTAGTATATATCCATGAATTTTCGCCCATATTTGATATGATATCATATCAATAAAAATCAAGCATAGTTCAACGTATCATATGGGATGTATGATTAAGCATACAAACACAAAGACTTGAGGATTAGTCCAACCGCAAGTAAGTCGGTAAATGGTGAAAAAAAAGTGGTTAATTGTTCTAAACGTGGTCAAATTAACAATTACCAAACCATTAAATAGATTTCAAAGTGCAGCTTGCTTCGCTTGCTGCAAGCGTACCAGTGGGGTATCAGCGTCTTCTCTCCCCGCCACCGGATCTTGGCCATTGGTTGAATTATGATATCGCTGGAGTGGCTCGCCCACGTCCTGTGCTGAGTTTTTGATCGTTAGACTTCGGCCTCTTTTATTGTATAAAAATAAATAGAGTTCAAAGTGCAGATTAATTTAGCACTATTGTTCAAACCGTTGAACACGTTGATATCCACAGTAATTCAAAAACATTTAAGTAATAAAATGAAGTGGTCCTTTTCCTTGAAGAAGAATACTAATTTGGTCGGATATGGCAAGGTTCACGCCAAAATTTGTCTACAACGTTTTGTTTCGCACCGAGAAAGTCAAAACCCAGCAATTAACATTCAAAATCTTTTGCTTTCTTCCGGCGGCAATAAAAGCCACATTTTTTGGCCCGTAACTAATACGAATCACGTGCGATGCACCACTAAGAAATATTTATTAATATTTACAAATTAAAAATATTCATTAAATAATATTTATAAATTAAAAATATGAAATCGATGTATAAAACATTTTACCTATATTAACTTATTGAAAATGTTACATGAAATATAAAAATGTGTAAAATTACGTTAAACATGTATACATAAAATTATACAGAATTTGTATGGTACACATAACTGATAATAAGTTACATTATATTTATTTTAAAATAAGTGTAATTATTCATAAATTTGATTGGTTACAATGTGATTCCATAGAATAAATATTTTAGTAAAATTTTATCATCTATTTAAAAACTATATGAGTAATAAGTTTAATTATAAATCTTATATTGTTTCATTGATTAAGTTGAATTTGTTTCTGTATAAACTATCCAAATTAAAAATTACAATAACTAAGTAATTTATTAAATTATAAATAATTGACTATTTTATTTACGTCTAAATTAATATTGACCGTAAGTTATTGACACTTGGAGATGAATGGTAAATAATTGCAAAGATAAGGAAATTATTTTATTTACCTCTGATTCTTCTCATAATAAGTTCGATTTAGAAATTTAATTTTATAATATATGTTTCTATTTAGAAATTTAATTTTATAATATATGTTTCTATTTTTAGCCACATGTTTTTTTTTTTTTTTTTTGGTTAAATTAATATCTATATGGAAATGACACATTTTCTAAATATGCCCATTTGTTTTAATTTATTTTGAATCCAAAAATAATTAAGTCTGGATTATCCATAAATATGATAATTATTTATGGCCATGTTACATGTATTAATTGTATTTTAATATTGTTTCTTATTATAACAATTGTATTGTAAATGTATTTTAAAAATTAATAACTTTTGTATTGTTCATCAGTTTTATATATACCATATATCAAATTAATCATGTCTTGATGAACTTCGATATTAGCATTCATATTGTATATATACAAAAATAAATTATATTATCTAATAACAAATCCTTTTAATATTAACTAGAGAAACTTATTGTGTAATAAAATAAATAATCTCTTGATGAATTTTGATTTAATACCCGTATATAATAAAAATAATTTAAAAAGTACTCGTGTAATACATTAGTATTGAAATAATGATTTTGTATTTCGAAATAATGTTCATATGATCTTCCATTTGCAAGAACGTCAGCATATATTAACTAATGCATACGATTCTACAATTTTATGAAGTGACTTTGAGCTGGCATTAGTTAGTTAACTATTCGTGTGGCGTACGTAAGTTATATCATTTCAATGTGTGTAGAATAGTCTCTAGAAACAACAACAAATTCTATACGTATACTCAGAGATGATGAGGATGGCACGAATATCTGGGTAAATAGGACTAAAATGGAAATTAATTAGTAAGACAATAAGAAAGTGAGGAGTAACAAAATTATGATTGCATTTGTCATTTTCTGTTAACGATTCTACCTTTTTAGTAAGTAGAAGATTTTTTTTTTTTCACAACGATAGATTTTATAAAACCAAAAGAATAGCAGTAGCGTATACACAATTGCAAAAGAGCAGAATAAACCAAGGAGCACCTACAGGGCGTCCTAAACAAAAAGCAAACTAACCATTTCAAGGATCTATACTTGGCATAGACTGAGGCCATGAAGACCAAGATAGGTTCTTGAAATGGGTGAGCTAATACTAAGTAGCAACTCCAAAAAGATAACTTGCCACTGAACCAAAGGACCTAGCAAGATTACCACTACTACAAACCAAACTAAACAGAAACTACAAGAAGAGAAAGGCAAAGGCCTGTAAACAAGAGATACTAAAACATAAGGTCAAGATTGGTGCACATCCCCAAATTCAAGCCAGGCAGAAGCAGCTGATTGGGCTATAGTGAACTCAGGGAGCCAGAAATTCTGAAAAACCCATAGGTTCCGGGCCTTCCAGATCCACCATAGTAGGTAGATGGTGAGCTGGAGTCTTTTCTCTACCATTATGTTCTTCTTCAAGGAGCTGAGTTTGATCCACCAGTGTTTAAAGTTGGAGGTGCAGTCATCAATACCATCCCAATCTAAACCTGCCAATTTCCACACAGTTTTGGTTTTCTCACAATGGAAGAGCAGGTGTTCAATTGTTTCAAGATCAGCTCCACAGACTTTGCACACAGAGTCAATGTTCTTGATCCTCTTACTGATAGCATGATTAACCGGCAGGGAGTTGTTGAAGCATTTCCATAAAAAATGTTTCAGCTTCCCAGCTATTTTCAGAGACCACATCCTATTTCTAGCCTGTTTCACTTCTCTGATCATGCCACTTCCTTCAGGTATATCAAGTTTGTGCCATTTTTCATCCACTAGGACTTTGTAAACCTCAGCAACTGATAGATTACCTGAGCTGCAGTGTGGCAAAGTGAGTTTATCATTAAGTTGGGGGTCCATGCCTTTGATGCTTAGAATGGCTGCACTTTCCTCTTAAGAAAAGCATTAGAGGACCAAGTCTACATTCCACCTTCTACCAGTTTCATCCAGAAGCTCCTGAACCATAGTGATGCAGCCCTACCAGGGGTTGTGGGCATTGGGTCTGTGAGTTGATAGTGAGGGGATCCATGGATGATGCCAAATGTGAATCTCTGATCCCTTGTTCACCTTATAGAGCACATTAAGAGAAAAGAAGTTCAAAGTTTTCCTCCAGCTGGCCCAGAGCCAAGATGAGTTTGTCTGAGGTTTGGCTGAGAGCAGAGAAGACTTGGGGAAGTATTTTGCTTTCAGAACTCTGCTCACTAATAAGTCTGGATGGTTATGCAATCTCCACAGTTTCTTAGCAATTAAAGCTCTGTTCATAAGGTGGATGTCTTGGAATCCCAGTCCACCCTTGTCTTTGGGCAAGGTGATGAGATTCCATGTTTTCCAGTGTAGGCCTTTAGTGTTGTGGTTCTTACTCTTCCACCAAAAATCAGCAAAGCTTTGAGCAATTTTATCACAAGTTGCTTTGGGAAGCATGAAGCATGACATGGCATAAATAAGAAGGGCCTCAAGAACTGCTTTCAGCAAGACTTCTTTACCTGCAAGAGAAAGAAAGGTGTTTTGCCATTTGGATAGCTTGCTGTGGATGGCTTGGTCAATGTAGGAGAAGGTATCTATTTTTGATTTGCCAATCCCGAGGGAAAGTCCAAGGTATTTGGTTGAGGTTTGAGGTTGGATGCCCATCAAGATATTGCAAATTTGAGTTTTGAGCTGCTGGGGTGTGTTTTTGCTGAAGAAAACAGAGGACTTTTGAAGGTTCACACTTTGTCCTGAGATAGCATTGTATTGGCTGAGAATTTGGAGGATGAGTTGGGCTTGGATGGGGTCAGCTTTAGAGAGGAGAAGGGTATCATCAGCAAACATAATGTGAGTCAGGGTGGGGCTATTTCTGCAAAGCTTAATACCTTTATAAGAGCCTGAAGAAGAAAGGCTGTTAATAATGATGGAAAGAATCTGAGACACAAGCAAGAAGATGTAGGGAGACAAAGGGTCTCCCTGCCTAATTCCTCTAGAGGGAATCACATAACCACACATAACACCATTGATGTTAAAAGAGAAGGATGCTGAATTAAGACAAGCTAAAATCCACTTAACAAAAGAGACATGAAATCCTAGTTTTATCATGATTCTTCTGACACAGGACCATTCAACTCTATCAAAAGCTTTAGACATATCTAGCTTGATCATCATGTAACAAGAGTTTCCATTCCTGTGATTTTTGAGAAAATGGGTGACTTCATGAGCTAGGATAACATTGTCAAGGATTTGCCTATTGGATAAGAAAGCAGATTGAGAGTCATTTATACACAGAGGGAGAAAGGGCTTCATTCTAGATGCCAAAATCTTGGAAATGACCTTATAGGTGACACCACATAGACTGATGGGTCTATATTGTGAGAGCCTATCAGGTTTTTGGACTTTAGGAATTAAAGTAATGAGGGTGTGATTAATGCTTTTTAACATTTTACCAGAATGAAGGAAACTATATACAAGAACACAGAGATTAGCTTTAATGATATCCCAAAAATGTTGAAAAAAGAGGGAGGTCATACCATCTTGATCTGGAGCTTTTAGAGGAGATATGGAGAAAAGAGCAGCTCTAATTTCATCCTCAGTAACATCAGCAGTGAGGTTAGTGTTCATTGCTTCTGTTATTGTCTCGGGGATCTCTTCAAGCACAGGGTCTGAGACAGAGGGGCCTTGGGATGTGAAAAGGGTTTTGTAAAAGACTTAGGAAATGCAAAACTTTATAAAGGTGAATGCAAAATTAATTCTATGTGTTATATCTTAATTAAATGAGTTTAAATAACTCAAAGGTTGTAGGGTTCACAAATATTCTATTTTGACAAATGTTTGGACAAACTAAACGAGTCAGAATTATGTATTATGTATGCTAGAAATGTAGAAGGGCTCATTGGGGACAAGTAGGAAAAAATGGAACTCGATTCCGAGTTCGTATGAGCTCGTACGAGCCCGCGGCGCACGGACGTGCAGCTGGTTGTAGACACGGAAAGGTCGCAACACTTGGTGACTCTAAGGTGTCTTTAGGCCTCTAGATGTGTCCGTTCACGTTTGGTTGCGTCCAAAAAAAATGTCTTTTGGCACTTAAACCTCTTGGAAGTGTTTTCCTACATCTATAAATACCCACATATACGAAACCATTCATAACTTGAAAATGAGAGAGCTCTTGCATTACTTTTCAAAGATCATATAGCACATTGTGTTTGTTCAAACATTACAACATGATTTTATTGAACACGAACTCAGATCATTACAGTAGATTGAAGAAGAACTTAGAGAGGAAAGATTGAGATAGAGAGAGAGAGAGCTGCGGTAAGTGAGAGAAAGAGAAAATGGAAAAGTGAAGTACAGAAACCCTAAATGAGTTATTTATACCTATGCTCTATGTGCAATATTAAAACATTACAGGGATCAATATATAAAATCCTATAATATCTAATACCCCCGCAAGAGGAACATGAATATTCAAAATGTTCATCTTGGAGAGGCAGCGCTGGAAGGCTTGAGGATGTAAGGCTTTATTCAAAACATCAGCAACTTGAGCTTCAGTGGGTACATGCTGAAAGGAGATTACTCCTTTGGCCAGCTTTTCCCGGATGAGATGGAAATCAATCTCAATGTGCTTCGTTCTTTCATGATGAACTGGATTTTTGGCTAGAGCAATTGCTGATTTGCTGTCTGAAAGTAATAAAACAGGATGAGTGTGAGGTATGTTCAGATCATGTAGTAAATATAGAAGTCATTGGGCTTCACAAGTTGTGGAAGCCATGGCTCTATATTCTGCCTCAGCAGAGGAACGACTAATGGTTGGTTGCTTTTTAGATTTCCATGAAATTAAAGAGTTTCCCAAGAAAAAAGCATAACCAATAGTACTTTTCCCAGTATCTACACAACCTGCCCAATCACTGTCCCCTTTTAAGGTTAAAGAAGAGCTTCTGGGAAAGAGTATACATTGGTCGACTGTTCTTTTTGAATACCTGAGAAGTCTGTGGGCAGCATCTAATTGGGTTTGTTAAGGTGTGCAACATGTTGGCTAAGTACCTGCACAGTGTGAGAAATATCTGGTCTGGTAATGGTGACATAAAGTAGTCTACCAACCAATTTTCTGTAAAGTGTAGAATCTGTAGGAACAGAATTTGCATCATGTAAAGAAGAGAGTTTCAAATTAGGATCCATAGGAATATTAGCAGGTTTACTAGCAAGAAAGCCTGTATCTGTTAATATATCCAGAATATATTTCCTTTGGAATAATTGAATACCCTTCTCAGAGTGAGCAATTTCTATTTCAAGAATGTATTTTAGGACACCCAGATCTTTTAATGCAAAACATGTATCTAAATGATGTTTGATGGCATGTATAGACCAAATTATCACCAGTGACTATGATGTCATCAACATATACAAGAACAATAAAAGTATGAGTTTTTGATGAATGGATGAATAGTGATGAATCAGATGATGCTTGAATGAAACCATAATTTAGCAAACAAGTGGTTAACTTGGAAAACCATTGTCTAGAAGCCTGTTTAAGGCCATATAGACTCTTTTTTAACCTGCAAACCCTCTGATAAGAGGCTTCTAGATAACCAGGGGGTGGTTTCATTAGACAGTCTCATCTAACTCACCATGCAGAAATGCATTATTAACATCAAGCTGATCTAGATGCCAATTTTTAATAGATGCTAATGCAACGAGAACTCTGACAGTGGTTATCTTAGCCACAGGAGAGAAGGTATCAAAATAATCAATACCTTATTCCTGTGTGTAACCTTTGGCTACTAATCTAGCTTTGTACCTTTAAATGGTACCATCAGACTTATATTTGACTTTGTAAACCCTCTTACACCCTATGCAATGTTGATTACCAGGTAAAGGAACAAGTTCCCAAGTGTTAGTGGTTTCCAACGCAGTGATTTTCTTTTTCATTGCCTCCTGTCATAAAGGGTCAGGTTGGGCTTGTTTAAAAGTTTTAGGCTCAGTAATTTGAGAAATAGAGGCAATGTAGCAACTATGTTGCAAAGATAAAGAAGATGTAGATAGAAAATCACTGATTGAGTAGGATGTTCCAGAAGTGTCAGCATGTATGGAAATAGAAGAATTGGTAGAGTGGGGAAGAGAGTGATCATAAATGCTGAGATAAGCTGGAGGGTTTTTATGTCTGGTAGATCTTCTCAGTATCTGTGTAGAAGGAGGTGAATTTGTTGGTGAAGGTATTGAAGTATTAGTATTAGAAGCTGGCTGAGAAGAGGATGAAAGTTGAGTGTTTGGAGAGACTGTAGGGTGGGATAGAGATGTGGTAGGAACTGAAGTATGTGACGTATATGGAGATGATGGGTTATCAAAAATAAATGAAGGGGTTGTTGGAAACAGTGGGGATGATTTGTTTGATAGAAATTGAGTATGCTTAAAAGGAAGAACATGCTCATAGAAAGACACATTTCTGGAAATTAATATATTGTTGGTATCTAGGTTGTAAAGTCTATACCCTTTACAACCGAGGGGATAACCAATCAAAATGCATTTTGATGCTCTAGAATCAAACTTGGATCTATGTGCAGACAATGTAGATGCATAACATAGACATCCAATAACTTTTAAATGATCAAGAGTAGGTTGTTTTCCATACAGTTTTTCAAATGGGGAAATATTTTTGTGTATGGATGAAGCCAGTCTATTGATAATATGAGCAGCAACAGTAACACAGTCAACCCAGAATTTGAGAGGTAAATGAGCATGAAATAGAATAACTCTAGCAATTTGAAGTAAATGTTGATGTTTTCTCTCAACTCTCCCATTCTGTTGAGATGTCTCTACACATGATGTTTGATGAATAATGCCAAGAGATGCATAAAAGTCATGTAAAAGGAATTCAGTACCATTATCAGATCTTATGCATTTGATTTTCTTTTGAAATTGAGTGTTGATGGGGTTATAAAAGTGAGATAGATATTGTTTTGTGTCAGATTTATGAAAGAGTGGATAAATCCATGTCACCCTAATGTAAATCATCAATAATTGTCAAAAAATACTTATGGCCAGAATGTGATGGGATAGAAAATGGACCCCAAAGATCACAATGTATAAGATCAAATGGTGCAGATGCAATGGAAATGCTTTGATCAAATGGCAATTTCTTATGTCTGGCAAAATGACATGTATCACATGGCATGTTGGTGAGATATTTGCAATGAGAAGTAGAGCATTCATGAAGACTAGCAATCTTATGAAAAGATAAATGACCTAGTCTATTATGCCATATCTAAGGAAGAGAAAGAATAACAATAGATGCATCATTAATAACATTGACATCAGAAAGTTTTCCAATAACAACTGGAGTGACAGTCTCAGAAACATTAGAAATATGTTCAGAAACATTAGAAATATGTTCAGTAACAACATTAGCAGTCTGTACAGTATTAGAATCAGAAAAAGACAAATGATATAAGCCGTTCTTTACCTCAGCAGAATCAATCATTCTGTTGGTTTGCAAGTTCTATATCAAGCAATAAGATGAAACAAAGGTGACAGAACAATTATTGACAATTAACTTGGATACAGAAATGAGATTAAAAGTAAAATTAGGAACAAAGAGGGCATTATGCAGCACAAGATTAGGCCCCAGGTTAACCTGTCCCACATGGCATGCATAAGCACTCTGTCCATTTGGCAGTTTAATGGCAATAGAAATTTTTGAAGGAGTGTTAGTAAAATATGCAGCATCACAAATCATGTGGTCAGTAGCACCACTGTCTAAAATCCAGGTGTTTCTTGAAAACTGATTAGTAGAATGACAGGAAAGAGATGTACCTTGATGTTCTATATGAACAGTGGCAGCAACAGGGTTGGACTCAGCCTGAGTCTTTCCCTGTTTGTTAGCAAGAGACTTTTTGTATTCTAAAAATTCAGCAATCAAACCATCAGTCATGGAAGGAGTATTTGAAACAGGAAGAGATACAACATTGGGGTTAACATTTGCAGCATTGACATAATGATGGGATAGATGGATTCTAGGGCCTTTGGGGCCAATCCAGTTGTCAGGGTAACCAATGATTTGATAACACTTTTCAGTAGGATGATTATAACCACAATGGTCACATTTGACTCTTTTTTTGTCTTTGGGAGTGGGGTTAGGGTTTTTGAAGTATTTAGAAGGAGCATGATTCCATTTAGCTGCCATGGCTAAAGACTCAAAAGGCCTAGAAGTATTTTGAAGAGATCTCTTACTTTCTTCTTGTAAAAACAGTGAATACACTTTAGACAGAGATGATAAAGATGATGAAAGAAGGAAATGACTTCTAAGAGATGAGTAGGAATCATTTAAGCCGCCTAAAAACTTCATGACAGAATCATTTTGTTGAGACATAGAAAGAGAATCAAATATGTCACAGGAACAATGAGACATAGCACCACAAATACACTTAATAACAGGTCTATATGTGACATATTCATCCCACAGTGACTTGAAAGAAGTATAGTACTGAGTAATTGTAAGGGAACCCTCATCCATAGTACTCAATGATTTTTCTAATTGAAACACACGAGGACCACTACTGAGGGCATAACGAGCCTTAATTTCATCCCAAACATGCTGAGCATCAGAGAAAAATAATAGAGACTGCCTGATGTCTTTCACAATAGAGTTCAAAATCCAGGATAAAACAAGGTTGGTTGCACGGATCCAAGCAAGATACTCAGGAGTATTAGAATTAGGTTTTACCAATGAGCCGTCAATGAACGCGACCTTGTTTTTAACGCTCAGTGCCATGAGAACTGCGCGAGACCAAGCCATGTAGTTTTCGCCGTTGAATGGATTGGCAACAATCACCGCTCCAGGGTTATCGCTGGCATGTAGATAGAACGGAGACGAAAGATCCTCTGAAGGGTGTGTCATGATGGATATGGTGATGAATATATCAGAATGAATCAAAAAATAGCGATTATAGTTTGAATCGAAGCAGATCTGTGAAAACAGGAACAGACTGGAATCGATTAACCAAATCGAAAAAAAAAATCTCACAAAGTCGCGAGAACAGAGTGGAATCGAGAAAAATAGGGTTCGATCGAAAAAGAATCAACCGAGAAATGCAGCGGAAATGAAGGATCGATCAAAAGAAACTCTAAACTGATACCATATTGAAACATAAAAACATGATTTTATTGAACACGAACTCAGATCATTACACTAGATTGAAGAAGAACTTAGAGAGGAAAGATTGAGATAGAGAGAGAGAGAGCTGCGGTAAGTGAGAGAAAGAGAAAAGGGAAAAGTGAAGTACACAAACCTAAATGGGTTATTTATACCTATGTTCTATGTGCAATATTAAAACATTACAGGGGTCAATATATAAAATCCTATAATATCTAATATTGTTCTTTGATATTTTTCATTGAGACTTGAAAGTTCCAAACAATAATAGTGTTCGCCAAAGACTTGTATCTATATACAAATCGAAAGTCGTTGTATCATGGAGACGTTTGCTGTTAATCATTGATATTTTACGGGGCAATTTCGTCTTAAGGAAAACGTAATTATTACGTGCCTCGACTTTGATTTTTGTTTCGTCTTTTTTATCTCCTTAAGCCGTCTTTTTAATATTCACATACAAGACAAACAACATATGTAAGCCATTATACCACATGGCGTCCACCCGTCACCATTGACAAATGCCTATTGGATACTACAATAAATTATTTTATTAGGGGAATAAATTAAAAAGAAAATCTAAAACTATTATTTTAATTTGGTCAAATATTTAACGACACCATTCTTTAGTTATTTCACTTAAAAAATAAGATGAAGTTTTGCTGGAGACAATGTTGGTTTTTTTCATTGGGTTGCTGAAAACAAAAATAAAAATTGGTTTCTGCTTTAATCTAATTATTGGTTTTGGTGAATCAACCGAGCCGAGCCGTGTCATCTTGGCTCTATGACTGAGCCGAGCATTAGTCTTAAGAAAAATGCTACATTGCCAATTTAGCGTACAATTAAGTTGACAATACAAGTAAAAAAACATTCATAAAAATTAAAATAAAAAAATACAAGTAGGTGTTTTCACTTGTTTTGTCAACCTAGTTGTACACTAGATTGACTATGTATCATTTTTCTAGTCTAAAAAACAAGTCATCATTTGTTTACTCTGTAGTCTTTTTTCGGTTTTTATCGGTTTAAACCGAAATCGAACTGTTTTATCAGTAATCGACAATTCGGTTACTGAATGCTTATGGGTTCGATTTCGGTCTGAATATTAGTGAAACCGAAAATGTTCGATTCGGTATCGATTTAATGGTATCGGTTCGCTTATCGAACCCATCCCTAATTAGAACAACATGTCAACATAACATAACTTGCCGTAATTTTCACTGTCCTACTCTCAAGCTCTCGCCTCTCAGTCTCAAGCCGCAGGCTCGCAGCCCCTTTTCACTCTCAATTCCCTGCTCCGCTGCTCTGAACCCCCGGCTCCGCCGCTCGCCGTTGGTTGCTTACCCTCCGGCAATATTAACCCCGCTCTCACCCTTTAGCGCTCTCGACCTCGCTCTCAGCCTCTCACCCTCCGGCGCTCCGGCTTCGTCAATTTAGGTCAACTCTCACTCTCTCGATTTTATTTTTCCTTTTCTCATTTCGATTCGTCCTCTTTCTTCAGTTTTTGTTGATGCCTGAGGGTATTGGATGCTTAATTTCTGAGAATCAATCATTTGGTCTGTAAATCTTCAAACAATTAATTTTTTTGCCCTAATTTCAGCCCAAAGTTTTCTTCTAAAAAAGTAGACAGGAGTAGGTTACTTTTGTAGATTTCTATTCTGATTAATTTTACTGCGTGCAAATTCTTGTTTCCTTGTGAACATCCTTTTAAGGCGGTGCTATGTCATTTTGAGAAGAATATGCACAGAAGAACAATTGCAAATTCACTTATGTTGTCTACTTGTTATTTGCTTAATGAATGTTATTTTAGTGAACTTTTTTTCTGCTTCTTTGAGATGTTTTCTGTTGGAGTATGTGGAATAAGTAGTATTTATTGTTCTCCAAAACTGAGGCTTCCTCTTGGATTTGGAATTTTATGTGGTTATTTATGGTTATATGTCAAACCTTAATCCCTCTCTTATATTCAGTTTTTAATAGCTTGTGCATTAGTTTGTTTTGTATTTTTTATGGGAGTGCAGTGATTTCTTTCAGCAGTGTACTTGTGTTCCTCCTTTTGCTTGCACTATCCTATTAGATTCGTAATTTTAGTGTTAACACTGTTTATTTCTGAACTTTTCCATACGTCGGGTCGGGTCGGGTTGGATGTAGGGTGATCGGGTAAAGAAAAAAGCCGACCGGCAATACCAATTCAGGTACCCAATTACCCGACGGATAAAACCCAACCCGAACCCGGTGGTGGATAATCGGGTAGCGAGCCGGGTACGGGTGCATTTTTTAGCAGGCTAAAACCTGAACTAAGCCGACCAGCAATACCAATTCAGGTACCCAATTACCCGACGGATAAAACCCAACCCGAACCCGGTGGTGGATAATCGGGTAGCGAGCCGGGTACGGGTGCATTTTTTAGCAGGCTGGTCGGGTACGGGTATGCCAAAACCCGTACCGACCCGACCGTTTACATCCCTAAATGATAGATTGATAGGCAGTATTTTGGAACTTGTTGCTCTCTAAAATGATATGTTTGTTTTAAATGTTTCATATTTTTGTTCTGATTTTAGATGTGCCCTAGAGTTGTATTTGCGCTTATTTTTTCTCTTCGAAAACAAATTTTAGACTGCATCTTTCTGAATTAATATTTCCAGAAATATTGAGTGGTTGTCATGGAATTTGTTGGGCACTTTTTCTTTCTTTTAGTTCTTGGGAATTTGACTTGGACGCACCTCAAATTTGTTTTGTTGAGTTCCCGAAAATGTTTCTCGGAACTCAGAACTGATTTCTAGGACTTTGCTACATTTAATAAATTTAAGACAATGTCTTTCTCTTGGTTACACACTTTTGGTGACATTCTTGCATTTGGCTACATGGACACTGATCACACACAAACAAGGGCTACACATGATGGGATATACATGATAAGAGATCAGCTCAGATAACTGTTGGGTAATTTCTTAGATGGATTTGTTCATGTCATAACATTTGCCAGCAAGGATTTTTTTAATATAAAAAAATATCATTTTAATAGTTAGCCAAGGAGTCTGTTGCTTGGCTCTGATATTTTTCTAATTACAGATGGATACAACTCTTTTCATATAAATTATTTTTTATTTTTCTAGTTTTGGTTGTGTGTTGTAGTAGAGTAAAGATTATGATACTTGTGATTCTATCTTTCATTGGGTTTTCATACTTGTGATGATTTGTCAAAAAGAGGGTAGGTTTTGTACAATTGGCTTCATTTTGCAGTTATTGTCTTGTTTAGGCTCCAAATTTCTTGTTTTTCTGTAATTACTCATCATGTCTGTTATATTGGTGTTGTTGCCAAGTGCCCCATGTAGTTTATCTTTAGAGTTTATGAAATATTAGCTCTCTGGTTTTGATATATTTTACAAAATGAATCTCTATTTTCTTGTGCAATTACATAAACCCGCATAAACATTTGTTTGCTAGGTAAAATAGTGAAAATACATGCCTCGCAAAGGGCGTATGATGTTTCAAATGTCGCAACACACGAGCCTGCTCTATATAATTAAGATATACATTGTTTAATATCGTTCTATCTTGAATTTGTCGAGTTTTAAAAGCTTGAACTTTTAACTTCAGGCGCTTACCCGGAATTAACAAATGAGGCTTCTAACTCACAACATGCTCTCGTCGAACATCAAAGGCGTGACCAACGGATACCCTTTGAAAATAGAGGTGGAAAAAGTGGTGCAAAGGGAGGTTGAGCTGAACCCGGACTTCCTCCGGAACATGTTTGGCAAAGTTGAATGGAAGGCACTAGTGGATGCTTCTAGAACCTTAGGCTATTCCGAGCTTCCCGACGAGGCAGAGCACACAATGCTCGACTCGGATGATTTTCTACGCAAGTTCCACCATGCCCTTCTTGAGCTTCATCTCGAGGAAGGCGCTTTGGTTTGTCCCGAGACGGGCCGTAAATTTCCTGTCAACAAAGGGATCCCAAATATGTTGCTCCATGAGGATGAGGTTTGATTGTGCTTTACTAAAGGGTGGATTACTTTTATAGCTTTGTTTCAATGTTTAGGGGTTTTCTTTGTTGGGGGACAAAAATCCGGAGTCTTGAGAGGGCGTAAGTTCTTGAAGTATTTTGTTCGTATTATTCAAGAAAACGTGCTTGGGGCTTGTGTTCCCAACTGATTGGAACTTCTAGTCTGTATTTATGCATGGGAATTGCAAGTGTGTCACTATGTTTCTACATGATGCTGATTTTTTATGATGATCTTATTTGTTGGAAGTAGTTGGAAGTTGGAGTGTGAAGTACAAGAAATTGAGAATGATATGTGTGGTGTGATTTTAAGTAGGGTATTAATGAACCAAACGATCGCAAATAAAAGCTCGTTCGAGCTAGTTTGTGTTCTACACGAATTTGTTCGTTTGTTAATCATCCCGAGTTCGAACAAAAAATTATGCTCGTTAAATTATCGAACAAACAAGAGCTCGTTCGCTCGAACATTAATTTGATATGATTTTATTTTATTTTTTAATATATTTACATGATATTTTTAATAAAAAATATGAAAATATTTTTATTCTATTGTTTTATGTTTAAGTT
>CACSLK010034598.1:15717199-15736337 GCA_902706635.1 Striga hermonthica
CCCTAGTTGCAGCTACAGCCTTGGCGTTCAACTGTGTTCTATCTTCGGATTCTCCGTCACCGGTAAGTGGAGCTTCACATTCGCCATATTACACTATTCCATTTTTATTTTTCTCACTCTAGTCAGTTCGTCGGACGATTCTTGATGCTACACATGTTGAAATCGAGCATTTTGCCCTAATTTCTGCAGAAACGACCATGACATTGCAGTGTTGATTCACGGTTCGGGCTCTCTATCGGGACTAAAGGTGAGGTCTAATATCGCTCTATTAACCTTTTCCATTTCAATCTTGGCCTAATATGTTGTTCGAAGAATGGCGGATTGGATTGCTAATTCGAATTTTGCCCCTTTTTTTTTTAGAAATGTTTGTTTCTGTGAAAAAACCCTCATCTCCAGTCGCCACTATCTCTCCGGTCTTCTCCGTGCCAGGTGAAGGTAAATAGCTTCCTAGCATTTTGATGGATTGCTCAGTTTTGCCTCGTTTACGTTATAATGTTCGAGGCTTCGTGCTCATTGACTTTACATGCTGAAAATTATGAGTTCTAAGGCATAAAAATCATTGTACACTGGTGAGAACCATATTGCAGTGTAATCAGACTTTGCGAGAAACAAATCATGTTTTGTCTGCAGTTTTGCCTTGCTTGATTTGATGAATTGCTGAGTCTTGTTTTATCATGTTCCATTTTGAGTTCATGATTTTTAATTAGTTACGATTCAACCACTAATTTTGTTTGTTAAGCATGCTGATTGTGGTTAAATATCAATCTAAAAGAGAAAGGCATGTGGTGTGGGTTCGGTTTCATTATCTTGTGAACTAGCTGACACTTTTTGCGTGTGGTAAGGTGATGCAACTGTGGTTGAATTTGAGAGTTAGTGGGTCTCATTTTCAGTTTATAAGTATTCTATAAGGTGTTGCAAATGTGTTAAGGTATTGCAATCGTGTTTTGTCTGCAGTATTGCCTTTCCTTGATTTGATGAATTGCTGAGCCTTGCTTTATCATGTTCCATGCTGAATTCATGAGTTTTAATGAGTTATGGGTCAGCCACTAATTTTGTTTGTTTAAGCCATACAAGTGAATGTTGCATGCTAGTATATTTAAGTTTTAAAAGATAGAACCTATTATTGTTTTTTGATCCCTATTCTTTGGTTCTTATTTGCCTTGTTTCTTTATGATATTGAGCCTATTATTATATGTCACTTGTGTGATGAAAAGTTGTGTGCTAGGAGGTATTACCAGTCACATAAGTCTTATGTGAGTGCTTGGTAAGAGTTTTTAAGAATTTTTAAATTAAGAGCATGAGTAGTACAAAGCTTTGCCTGGATTTGGTATGTGAGCTGTTATAAGCCATGTTTTGTGTAGTTTACATGCTCTATTTCTGAGGTTTACAGACCTTATTGAGATCCCAATATTTTATAAAAGTTCATATAGCAAGAGAAGCTTGTTTTGGTGGTTTATTATGCCTTTTTTGTTTCCTGCTTAAAATATAGTGTGTTTATGTTAGTTGTAACAATTGTATGATTGAAAGTAGCATTTTCCTTCAGAAATATTCTTACTTTGGACTGTGACTGAGCCACACAAAGTTTGGGGAATGTGTGTTATTTGACTTGAAATTAGTTTCTCATCTAATTTACTGGTTTTTGTGACTGATTTGTGTTGGCATAGTCCTATGATTCTTGTGATTCTTGGTATAGAATTCAACACTAATGAATGGTCTATTGCTTAGAAGTCATTACAAGCACTTGCTTAAATGTTGTGTATGTGTCTGAGTACATCTGCAAACTTGAAATCATGTGCCAATACCTCAAATCATGTATATGTCAATTCTACTTTTTTTTCCCACAAATTATCTCAGTAATCTCGAGCTAGTTGCTTGTGTAGTTGGTAAAGAGGTTAAGTATTAATGACGTGGTCTATAGCTCAGCACACAGTATTCAAGTCTTTACTATATATCTCATTTAACTTTTACAACACACTGTATGAGGAAATTGTTGTGCTCTTTTTTCTATCTAATTGCTAAACATTTTTGAACTCTCTAACCAAGATTGCAAATCTGTTTACAACTTATATGGGGAAATTGTTGTGCTCTTTAGTCATTCTTTTTGATTGATTATCTAATAGGTTAATTTCACCTAGTAATGTTATTCAACTGCATTAAGGAACATGTCTGAATAGATGTAACTGAGAATGCATTTTTGTTTCCCTTTCTTATGTCTGTTTAAAGACTGTTGCGATCAAGTTTTGTCACTTGTTTAATGTAAGTGTATCCTGCTCTTGTTTCCCTGTCAATATATTGAAGTTGTCATGTGACTTTAGTTGCTGCAAATCATGTGTTAAGGTGCTGCAAATCATGTTTTGTTTGCAGTATTGCCTTTGCTTGATTTGATGAATTGTTGAGCCTTGCTTTATCATGTTCCATGCTGAATTCATGAGTTTTAATGAGTTATGGGTCAACTACTAATTTTGTTTGTTTAAGCCATACAGGTGAATGTTGCATGCTAGTATATTTAAGTTTTAAAAGATAGAACCTATCACTGTTTTTTTTATCCCTATTCTTTGGTGCTTATTTTCCTTGTTTCTTTATGATATTGAGCCTGTTATTATATGTCACTTGTGTGATGAAAAGCTATGTGCTAGGATGTATTAACAGTCACTAGTCTTATGTGTATGCTTGGTAAGAGTTATTAATAATTTTTAAATTAAGAGCATGAGTAGTACAAAGCTTTGCCTGGATTTGGTATGTGAGCTGTTATAAGCCATGTTTTGTGTAGTTTGCATGCTCCATTTCCGAGGTTTACAGACCTTATTGAGATCCCAATATTTTATAAAAGTTCATATAGCAAGAGAAGCTTGTTTTGTGGTTTATTATGCCTTTTTGTTTCCTGCTTAAAATATAGTTTAGCATTTCCCTTCAGAAATATTCTTACTTTGGACTGTGACTGAGCCACACAAAGTTGGGGAATGTGTATTATTTGACTTGAAATTAGTTTCTCATCTAATTTATTGGTTTTTGTGACTGATTTGTGTTGACATAGTCCTATGATTCTTGTGATTCTTGGTATAGAATTCAACACTAATGAATGGTCTATTGCAAACCAAGTTTAACAAAAATAAATGTAATTTGCATGCTCATGTTGACACCATTTTATATGTTTAGTTGTTTTACAGTGTTCATATAGGCCAACATTAAGATCATTGAATGGGTGAAGTCCGTATGTTTTTAAATCTTTGTAGATGGATAACGTGCGAGACAAATTACTAATTCTCACTCTTTTGGAAGAGATTGTTCTTGGTGCTCGGGTTTTTTTCGTAGTAGCTAGTTACTACTACCACAAATTCATACTCCCTCGCCGCCATCGACCTTCGTTGACTAGTGGACTCACATACCGATTAAGGGATAAAGTGCCCCTTCAAGTGAGTTGTTTGTCCCATTTTTATGTCATTTTTAGACATTATTTTACCTTTTTTTCCCCTTATTGAGTCATTTAGGTGGTTTTAGGATCTTGTTGTCATTTATTATGTGTTTTGCGTTCATTTGAGTGTTGCGGTGTTTTCCGTTTGTTTTCCGGTCTTTTTCTGTTCTCTTTTCATTTTTGGTGTGTAGTTTAGAGACCCCGGAAGAACAAGTTTTTGAAAATATTTTGGGGAGGCTGACACCATTAGAAAGAGGGGCTCGTTAGCGACGCGTAAGAAAAAACGGAACTCAATTCTGAGTTCGGACGAGCCCAAACGAGCCAAAAACATAAAGTTGCGCTGCCTAGACACCTTAGCGGCGCTAAGGCACCTTAGCGGCGCTAAGCCTGGCCTTAGCGGTGCTATGAAATGTTAGCGACGCCAGAAGCTACCAGCTTTCATTCCTTAGCGCCGCTAGCCACCCTTAGCGCCGCTAAGGCCCCCTGCAAGTCCCAAAATGGTATAAAACCCCAAAAACTCGTTTTCTTCTCTGTTCTTTCACATCCAGCTTGAAGGGGAAGGAACCCTAGGTCCGAAAATCACCTCATCCCTTCACTTTCCTTTATATTCTTCTTCCCTTCTTCTTCTTCTTCTCTTCTCCTCTTCTCCTCTTCTCCATCTTTCTTCTCTATTTTTCTTTTTTTTTCTTTCTTTTCCATTTTAGGGATTAAGCTTGTATTGTGGATTCAACACTTGGATTGAGATTAATTGTAACTTTTTCTTCTTGTTTAATCCATGGAAATGGTTGGATTTGGAGAAATGATTAATTGTGTTGGATTGATTTTATGTAGCTAATTCTTATTGTTAGGGATAGGGGATGATTATTCTTGTTGAATTTGTATCTCTCGGGCTTGAATTGTTCATCCTTGTGTGGGTTGAATTGATTAGGAATTCATGAATTTGTTCTTGATTGATTGATATAATAGAAGGGTGACACTTCGATCTTGTGATTGGGAACAATTGAATGTTAATTTGTCAAGTTAGGATTTGTCAATTTCATATGATTAGTTGATTAAATACCTTCTAGTTAAATTAGCGACTTTCAGAACCGAAAGGTGAGAAGTCGTAGACCTAGGCTCACATGAGGTAGATGATTTCGTAATTGAATAATTTATGTGTTTTAGATTTAAATACACACTTGTCGATGACCCGTCCCTTGTTACGAAAAGTTATTAGGATAGGGATAATTGACCTGTGTTGTATGCTCGAACTTTTTCGTCTACATTCAATCCCTTGTTACGAAGCGAACCGCTAGATGTCTAAGCGAGAGTGTCAATCTCGAACCGAACAATGAATTGCCCGGTTTTGCTAGAACTCGAATTAATTGTCCCCGATTCCCTAGTTTCTCCATCTTTGTTTTGTTTATCTTCTTAGGTAGATTATTGCTTTTTATTATTTCTTAGTTGATTATTATTTACACCCCTTATTTGATTAGAGTGTTTATGATTTATTTTTTTTTTTGTGTGTGATCGATACCAAAGCTGAATTCCGAATAGCCTTCCTCGAGAGGTCGGCCCGGGGAACGAATCATTTGATTCGGTACTCGGTAATTTAAAAATAATTTGTGCTATAACATGAGTCATATGCAAAGGCTAGTCGAGGTCAGCGACACCACTTGCCTTGAGAACCTCCGTATGGACAGAAACTGTTTTGGTCGCCTTTGTTTCCTCCTTGAAAATTTAGGGGGTCTTGTTCAATCTAGAAATGTTGCACCGAGTGAACAAGTTGCTATGTTTCTTTCAATCCTTGCACATCACAAGAAAAACGTCACCTTGAAGTTTGATTTTACGAGATCAGGTAGAACTGTAAGCAAGTACTTTAACCGTGTACTTGATGCGGTAATCCGCCTTCACACCGTCCTAGTCGCCACACCTAAACCAGTTGAGGATGATTGTGCAGATGCACGGTAGAAATGGTTCAAGGTAGCCTACAACACAAGACCCTTACCAACGCTTAGTCAATTTTTCATTTTCTACTCCTTTCAAACTAATACTATTTTTTTTTTTTCATTAGGGGTGTCTAGAAGCACTAGACGGTACATACATTAACGTTTGAGTCCCATCGAAAGATAGGAGAAGATATAGGAATCGAAAGGGTCAAGTATCAGTGAATGTACTTGGGGTGTGCGATAAAAATATGAACTTCGTCTACATGCTTTGTGGGTGGGAGAGGTCTGCTGCTGATAATCGAGTATTGAGAGATGCAATCACTAGGGAAAATTCTCTCCGAGTCCCAAACACTATTCCCACTATTTTATAGTATAAATAATGTAAACAACACCCTCCCGTAAAACACTAAAGCAAACATAACACAATCGTTTACAATGCAGGACACTATTATTTGGTGGATGGTGGTTACACTAATGGCCCTGGCTTTCTAGCGCCATATAGGGGTGTGAGATATCACTTAGATGAATGGGGTACAGGGTCCCGCGCACCACAAAACTTTAGAAAACTTTACAACCTTCGCCACGCCAAAGCTAGAAACGCGATTGAATGTGCTTTTGGCATTCCAAAAATGCGTTGGGCAATTCTTAGGAGTAACTCTTTTTACCCCATTAGGACCCAAAATCGCGTTATCATGGCGTGCGCTCTTATTCATAATTTTATACGCACAATAATGCCCGAAGACCCCATCGAGAATGAGATTCCAGATTTCCCGATACCTTCCAACCCAACGTCTGACGACGACCAAATAGATGCGCTTGAATGCAGCCACGAATGGACGCAGAAGCGCGATCTCTTAGCTCAACAAATGTTCACAGAATGGCAGGGCGGTGTTCCCTAATAGATAAAAAAAGTTATTATTGTGTACTTTCAATCAGACTCTGCTAGTTGGTAAGTAATGGTGACAAATGTTCTTAAATTATATTTCTTTGTGTATTATACAATATTAAGGTTGTTGAATATGTTGTTATGGTGATTATCGACATTAAATATTGTTGTGTTTTGTGTATTTCCCTATATATTTCTTCTTCTGCAGTATATCATTTTGTTTGACAACATTTTCATATACCTTTATTATTTGTAAATTCTTTATTACCCAAAATTAAAATAATAAAAAAAAATTGCTACAACATTATTCTAGCTGCAACAAAATTGTCATGGAAAGATCATTTACATCTGACACCGGAAAAGAGGGCGGTGCCACCTCTAGACGCCGTGTTTGGACCACTGTTTTAAATAGCTCGCTATGTAGCTCGCTATTGCTCGCTATATAGCTTTTTTTTCGGAAAAAACGCGACATAGCCTTATATATTTAGTGTTTTTCTCAAATAGCTTACGCAAAATGTTGAAATGACACGTTTTCTTACGCTATTTTGCGCTATTTCACGCTATTATGCGCTACATTGCGCTATATTTCTACAACGACATTTGAACAATAAAATATTGAAAAACTCTATTTTTTCAGTCTTATTTACAAATGACAACTAAAACCTAAAAATTTGGATAACGATTTCATATTAAAAGTTTGAAAATGCAAAGCCCTAAGTTGAATAGTGCAATATTTATCGGTTCATTTTTGTTATATCATTTTATTTTTTGATATTTGACATTTAAATAGAGAATAAAAAATTCTTATTTGGTTAGAATTAAGTTGTATTTAAATAAAACAATAATGATTAAAATGCATATACTTAATTATACTATGACTTACCTCATTATATTTTCGTTGTTTGTTTTTATTTTTTAGTATATTCGACTTATAATTTAAATATTTATATTATGATGACATTTACATTAAATATTTGTGAAAAATAATCCTCAGATGTTATATGTTAAGTCATTCAAATACTATAATAATTTTTGTGATCAACAATCCAAATTTATTATATGCAAATATATTCGTAATATCTCTATAAAAAAATACCCAAATAATTTACGCAACACGCAACGCTATTTACGCTACGCAGTATAAAGACCAAAATGCAACGCATTACGCTATACGCGTTTTAAAACAGTGGTTTGGACATCGGCAGAAGAGAGTGCCCTAATAAATGCTTTGAAGGATATTGTAACAGATGGTTGGAAAACGGAAAATGGCTCCAGAACGGGCTATGCTTTTCAGTTGGAAAAAAATGAAGACATTTCTTCCAGGATGTGAAATTCGTGCTGACCCGCACATAACTTCAAAAATGCATGTCTGGAAGAAAACTTATTCGAGTTTGGCCAATATAAAATCAAATAAAACGGGTTAGGGTTGAAATGATGTTTCAAAAAGCTTCTCCTGTGATGATGAGAAGTACCAATCTTTGATGAAGGTTTGCTTAAAATTCCAACTCTTGAGTCGTCTTTATATTTCACATAATCTACATATTCTCATTACAATTTTTTTTTTTTTTTTTTTGCGTCCCAACACATGACCAATAGGTTGATCCTAATGCGAAGGGACTGAGGAACAAGTCTTTCCCCCACTTTGATGATTGGGAGGTCATCTTCGGGAAAGACAGAGCCTCTGGTGGTGATGCCCAGTCGTTCGCAGACGCGACGTAGGATGTACAGCATGACCCACCGTACGAAGAGTACGAAGAGATCCCATCGCAGACCACGCAGCCAATACATGGCCCGGGCAATGATGCCGGTCAGTCGTCGGGTACGGCGTCTGAGAGTAATTCCAAGAGAGGGGGAAGGACTAGAGGCACAAAAAGGAGGTCCACTACCTTGATGGACGACCGTTTCATCGATGTCATGGAACCTTCTCGCTCAACACAGATGGGCAACGAGCAAGCTGCACATGGTCAGGCGACGCAGGTTGAAAGAAGGTAATGGATGCGCTTCGTACTTTCGACTTTCTATCTGGTGAGGAGCGAATGGTTATATGCCTGCGTTTGTGCAACAATGCGAGGGAGCTTGCTATATTTTTGGGCATGGGGCAAGACGATAGGGCACTCATGGTGAGGGTCATCCGCGATCGTCGGGTGTAGTGTTGGTCGATGGAAAATTGTTGTGTTTCGTTTTGTTGTCCTTTTCTTACTTGTATTCTATATGATATGTTGTTGGTGGTTGTGTGGTTTTGGTGTTTTTAGGAAATGTATGATGTGTTTGGACTTGTGAATGGTTTTTGGCCGGTTTTTGGGACATGTATGAATTTTCGGAACTTTTGAACGCTATGAATTGTTATTTTGTTTATTAGATCCACATCAGATATATTTATCATGTGTAGTAAATACATGATTGGGATTGCATCTAAATCACAAATGTTAGTAAACGTGGGTTTGGTGCTGACGTGGAATTGAGATGGGATTAAATAGGCCAATCCCGGTCCTGCGAAGTAAACGACCCCCATGTGGATTAGTTCAGATAATTATTATTGTGAAAACGTGTAGGTCTCACTTTTTGTTTTCCTTTCTATCTTTTGGACATGGAAAAATAATAAAGGTCAATTAATAAAAAATATCAAAATATTGGACATGACTTGTAATTACTTTTATTTTATAAAATTAAATAAATAATAATGGCAAATTTACCTTGTTAACTTTCATTTCATAGACATGGAAAAATAATAAAGGTCAATTAATAAAAAATATTAAAATATTTGGACATGACTTGTAATTACTTTTATTTTATAAAATTAAATAAATAACAATGGCAGATTTACCTTGTTAACTTTTATTTTTTATCTAGTAATTATTTATTTTATTCACTTTTATTATTGAACAAAATAAATCGTCACAATTTTTTCGCTTCCATTAATTTTCTGTTTCATATGTTACTCATTTTTTGTCTAATCTTGCCTAACAAAAATAATAGTGGCGAGCAAACCAACATTATATGGATTATATATAATTTGATTTCATTGTATTTATATGTGATTATATCACTACAAGCAGGGGTAGACGCAGCCTCGGAAGACTGAGGGGGCACAAACGTACTCTTTACAAAGTTGAAAAAAATGATTTATTCTCTTCATATTCTTATATATTATATCAATCATACACTGCAAAAAAACTGTTAAATTCCAACGTAAAATTTCCGTTGGAATTCATTATATTTTTCGTTGGCTATTCCTACGGATAAATTTCGGTAGGAAAAACGGCCGTCGGAATAGCTAAAGTTCCACAGAAAATCTTACGGAAAAAATTTTTTTACAGCAGTTCAAACGGAAAATATCCGTTGGAATACCTCAACTATTTAAAAATAGTCCAACACATATTCCGTTGCTCATTCCTATGGTTAAATGGTCGATGGAATTTGTTCCAACGGCCATTCCAACAGAACAGGACTGTTGGAATATTCCAAATCGGTTTTCCCACATTTAAAAGAATTGTGGCAGAATTCCAACAGAAAAATGTTGTTGGAATTCCGTAGTAATTTTTGCTGAATAAAATCATAAATTTTGCTTTATGAAATCATACATCCCTAAATTATAATTATAAAATCTGGATAAACAATATAAAAAACTAACTAACCAAACAAAAAAAAAAAAAAAAAAAAAAAAAAAAAAAAAAACAAAAAAAAAAAAAAAAAAAAAAAAAAAAAAAAAAGATATATCAATCCAGATAAAAAATGATAGTTGTACACAAAAGCAAATCCTCAAACATGGATATTAAATCATACTAATATCAAAAGCAAATCATCTCCAAATTCTAACCATCATACTAATATCAAAAGCATTATCACACAGTAACCTCATTTCCGTTCTCCAAAACATGTCTAAAATTTACGACAAATGCCAAGACATTAAATGAAAAGCTCCTAAATGTCGTAATCATCTCCATCTTCCTCCTCCCTACAATCATCGTCATGGTTAGTGGGAGGCACTAAAGAAGACACATCGGGATTTGTGTTGTGAAGTTTCTCGATTAGGCTGCGAAGTGAGGACAATTCACTCTCCAATTGCACGTTTTGCTGCTCCAATGCACTCATACGATCGTTGGACGTCAATCACACAAAAACCTGAACATGTAGAGCTATAAAAGGACACCTCTGACCCAAATCCATAAGCTAACCCTTTCTTGTTACAACCTCCATTTGCTTCATAAAAGCATGTCAAGTCGTCAATGTTTGTAATGCCTTGTGAAACTTTCAACACCTTTAACTTTTCATAGGCATCCTGCATAGAAAATAAAATATTGTACAATATAAGTCACACTTAGCAGGATAACAAGTTCTCAAGCCTTTACCAAAGTCATTTCAAGCAATAAAAAAACTACAAATAGCAGCCAAGCTTACATATCTTTTCTGCGCTTCAGGAGTAAACCATTTTTCCGTTTTCTCATCATAATTGACCTTGAGAAAAACTTCCGGAATACTTACACTTCGGCCCAATACTTTTCCCTAAAAAAAATAATGATTTTAAGAACATGGGAGTGAAAGAGCATAAAAACTGAGACTAAAAACAAAGTTAAATGATAAACTTCCATAACGTCGTCTTCGCTCAGATGTAGAAATGGCACCCCCTCGATTCAAATAACCATCTTTATTAGCAGCTATATTTTTCTTGTTTTGTTCTGACTTGTGCAAGAAACTCGGATCCGATGCCCAGATCTCCTTAAGCGCCTTTAGCACATTTCCAGGTAACCATGCCCCAACCGACTTGCCTCTACGAATGTCACTCAAGCTTTGATGCACATAGGTTGCACATTTGTTTTTCCATATCTTCTTAATGGCCCGATCGTGCTTAGGATCCCATCTAAAAAGTCCCTGCACAGGGGTTTATAAATATAAAAAGAGAGTTACAAAAAAGGCTAATTGCATTAAATGGAATTATAAAAACTGAGCTTGTTAAATCAATAAATATACCTTAAACTCCAAACCACAACATTTTCACATTTTTTGGGATTTGATTCCATCCGGTCCATGGTTTCTCATGTTTGGATTTGATGATGGATGAGATTGTTTTAGAAGTATCTTATGGAGTAACCTTTATGCAAAACAACAATGCAAGTTAAGAGTTGTTTATGAGCAATGGAAAAATGAATTAAATGATGTGTGTAGTTTAAAAATTACTCTTTTCCGTTCGAGCATATTAATACTCTGTTATCATTTCCTGATGAAGATGTCTCAGCAGAAGCAGCGGGAAGTGAAAATGATATTGCTGAATACGATTGTGCTGGTGCCGGTGCCGGTGCTGGCAACAAATCAAAGAAGAAAACGTAGTTAAGATCATCAACTAATACGTATCTAGTGTATATAGTAATCTAGTTCAGGGAAAAAGTCTCGCGCATAGGTTACACACCTCTATCTGTTTTAAGGGAATCATGTAACCCATACCATTTAGTATCTTTGACATACCTAAGACAATCATTCTACTTTTCGCAGTTCAGTTTATATATTTTTTCATTCAGTTGTTACACACCTTATCTGTTTCAGGAGTATATGGCCCAAGGTTCACAAGGATTATTTACACAGGGTGCATTTAATGATCAATCTCAATAGGATGCTTTCCAGAATCACTTTGGTTTGACAAGTGCCAATCTTCAGCATTTAATGATCAATCACTTTGCTTTTCAGGTACTGTAGTTGGCTGTTAAATCTATTTGCTTGCTTTTCTACATAATCTGCTAAATCCAATGTATTCACAGCCAGTTACGCACTACAACAGTCAGCCGAAAATGTACAAAATTCCGATATCCATGAAAAATAAATAACATAAAACCAAATCACCTAATAGCAATGATAACTAACAATATCCGTCTTTTAGGAAGAAAAGCGAGATTGATGAAGCATTTCCTCTTGTCGGGCGAAGAGGACGTTAAGCTGGGAGCTTTTAAGTAAGCAAGTGAGGATTGAATAAAATATAAAATACACTAGCTATATGCTGATAACCAACAATATCCATGAAACTCAAGAATTTAAACATTTATCCAGTGAAATCTCACATATCTTCTAATAATAGTATTAACGTAGTCGTTCTCTCTCATTTCGAATCGAGCTAGAGTAAGTTATGTTCAATTAAAAAGCCACAAAAGAACACCAGTACAGAGTTCCTCATTAATTTATCAACTTGCAACAACAACCAGACAAAACTGAATAAATTTACCTTGTTGAATATGAGATGAACATGATCGATGAACATAAGATGAATACTACTTATTCCAACAACATTAGGATAAACACAAACGCTACTATCAAGATGCACTAGCTTAATCAACTTAAGTAGTCAAGAATAAACATAAACATATCTTGTTGAATATGAGACATATGTGCTGGTGTTGATTTATTAATGAGTGCATTACTTGAATTAGCACCAGCAGGTGCATGTTCAAACACTTGTTTCGAATTAACTACAGGAGCACAAGAAGCACTAGAAGCATGTGTTGGTTCTGATCGAGCAAGGCTCGGAGCTGAGCCCTCCCTAATTGTATCTCTACCATTTCCTTTGCTTCTTACTTGTCCTCTAAAGCCACCACGACCACTATTTTTCAACATCTGTAACTTTAATCATATAAGTCTCCAAAGCATGTTGATACCCAATTTAAAAAGAAAGGCAAACAATACGGATACTTGTACTATATGTAACTACGATGAGAGAACAAAAAAACAAAGATACCATAAAAGAACCTTAATACAAATTGCACACACAATCACACGCACTTGAAAAATCAATTCAAGGAGTTAATCAAATTCCATTCCTACCTCCAAAGCTTGAGAAATCGAAGGCAATTGATAAAGAACAACAGCGGGATTGACGGTGAAGAAACGCTTCTTACTGATGGAGAACAGATACTCCTAATTGACGGCGAATTGCTACTCCTAATTGAAGGCGAATTCCGGCGAACAGTTGCTTCGAATTGATTGAGAACGGCGAGGGATTATCAATTGGCGGTGAATTGATGATCCTAATTGATAGCAATCGGCTACTTCGAACTTATGGAGAACGACGAGGGATTTCCAAATTTTTGGTGTTGGAAATTTTTTTTGTTGGAATTTAACCTTTTTTTTTTGTAGTGATAATTACATAAATTCAAATTTTATTAAATATATTTTTTTTTTCAAATACAAACTTTTTTTTTCTTTTACATTAGATATTCTTAGACGTTACATTCGTGGACTTCTTTATAATAAAAATAAATATTTTATTGGTTAAAACACAATTTAGTAGTTAATTTTAAACTTATAATTATATTTTTAAAAACACCTAAAACTCAATGTGCAACAAAATCAAAGTTGACTTTTGTGGAAAATCGATGTAACTTATTTATACATGTTGTATATAACAAAATACAAATACAAAATGTAAACAACTTAAATTTAAAAAAAAATATATATCTATAATTATTTTACAATATAATTATATGTAGTAATGTTTCAAAAAAATTGCACAGGGGCCCGTGCTCCTACGGGCCCCTGCCTAGGTCCGTCAGTGACTACAAGAAAACACTTCAATTCCAACAAAAAATTCCAACGGGAAAAAATTCCGTTGGAAAATCCAATAAATATTCCAACAATCTTAATTTTATGTTGGAATAAGTGTTGGGCTATGTTTCAATAATTGAGCTCCAACGGAATTTTTCTGTTGGAATAGCTGTAGGAATTTATTTCCATATGATTTTTCATTGGATTTTAGCTATTCCGACGGTCGTTTTTCCCACGGATTTTTGTACGTAGGAATATCCGTTGGAATAGCTATTCCAACGGAAAATATAAAGAATTCTAATGGAAAACTTCCGTTGGAATATAACAGTTTTTTTGTAGTGTATATCTCAAAACAATTACGCAGATTTTTATTTAAATGATTTAAAAAATTATCATAAAATCAGTTGATACAATTTTATAGTGTTCTTACTCTTTTATTTAAAATTTATTAAAAAATATTTCACATATTTTTTTATTAATTTTCAAAGTTTTCAAATTGTTGGAGCATACTGCAAAAGTTCGGTTCCGGGTTTGGAATAGTAAGATCATATTATCGGTTCCCTGTAAAAGTATAAATAATTGTTCACAGTTTAGACGGGAATTGAACTCACTGTCGTGAAATATTGTAGTGTGAATCTTGAAATTAGTTGATCTTGGACTAATGATTACACTATGATTATTTTATACTTACCAAATAAATAATCTAGACCTCAGTGTTTGCGTATTCTTAACCCGTGAGATAACGTACGGGCATATATAGGCGGTATTTATTTATTTGATTTATCGCGGGTGAGACGTATTCTGGTAGGTCAACATACTCGATACTTTGGTAAGAAATATTGGCTGCATGATGTGTCGTCAATATTGTTTACTGTCACAATATGCCAGAAAGTCTGGGTTGATAACGTCCCCGAAATGAGCTCAAGAAGGATTATTATGTCAATCCCGACGGATTAATTTTCGACATAATAATAAAAGAATTGAGTGGTACTAGTTTCAAATTCGAGAAGTTGATTAATTTTATTTTCAGTAATAAATTACGCAATGAATGTTAAATCTTAAACGGGGATATAAATCGAGCAATAAATAGGGAAATGAATTAAGTGTAATTCAATATTTCTTGGAATAATTTATTATTCAAGTATTGACCAGAGTGGGCTTGACCCGCAATTTGGCTTATGCTTGATAAACCCAAATTTAACACATTTTTAGGGTCTCTTTTGGTAGCCTTATAAATACATCAAGTCTCAAGCCTCAAAACACAATAGTGATAGATGAGATATACGTTCGGCTCTCTCCCTATTATGAACCAGATTTTTCTTCTTCTTCTCGGGAGCTTGTGAGATTTGAGAGCTTCGTTCGATCGTTCCACCAAGATCATTCGAAAAAGGTTTTTTGAGTAAAATAGTAGAAGATCTTTTTTTTTTTTATTCGTATCTCGTGCAATATATTCGAATCCCACAAAGTTTATGTAATTCGCGGGATTGTTCGTTAATCATTATAATTTGCACAATGTTGCACAATTATTCTTTCTCTATTTTACAAGTGTATAGTCCGTGCGATGCACGAGTAAACAATATTAAATAATAATTGTAAATTGAAGATGTGGATAAACAATATTAAATAATAATTAAAAATTAAAAATGTGGAGTTAACATGTGATATATTTTATTAATATCAATTTGTTGTTAACAATATATACATAAAACATGCATCTATAAATTTTTTTATATGGTATGAGTTATGAAAAAAATAATAAATTTTTTAAAAAAACATTTAAATATTAAATAAAAAATCCTATTTCTATTTTGTTTTTATTTTTAAGCATAAAATTTTTAAATATCATCATAATTAAAATTATTTTTATATTACTAATTTTTATATTTTTATATAGCATCTCGCATACTATTTTTATACATTTATGTGATCATATTAAAAATCTTGATTATGTAAGGGATTTATTTTTTGGCAATTGCTAAATCATTTTTTAAAAAAAAAAAAAATTATTATGAGAAAATTGAATTATAAAAAACATGTGTGTGTATTTTGTAAACATTTATACTCAAAATTTTATTTTGAATTTCATTACATAAAGAATATTACTTCTATAACTTATATAAATAATAATAATGACATTATATGATTATAAATTTTATAATAAAATAATAATTGAGTATTATATGGTGAACAAGAATAAATAAAATTTTTATTTTTTCTTATATCAATGAATAAATATGTATTCTAAAATTAAATAAATATTAGTAAAACGTGTTAGCGAAATTATATATTAATTAACATGTTAATTTTTTTGCTTAAATAAACGTCACTTATTAAAAGATGTGAAATATGGATGATCCACGCCTATTATTTTTTTGTCTAGACGTACAAGTTCTATAAAAATAAATAATTTATTATATGTATCACGTGCATCGCACGAGATATGCACTAGTTTGACTAATAAGCAATATAGATAAATATTCATTCAACTTGCGCTCGCACGTCTTCTTAAAATTGGAAAAGTTAACCTACATTCTGTTGCATGTTAGTAAATGATGTGGCGGATTATGATTAGTTTTAATTTTGAGGGAATGGTTCCCTGCAAAGTCTCAACGGGAATTTTTCCCATCATTAGTAGTAAATAATAAAATAACAAATTACACACGCACTGCAGAACAAAAAAAAAAACCTCGTCAATGAAAAAACTAGTACAAATCCCGTGCTATGCACGGGTAAGAGATACTTATTGATACTTATAAATAGAAAATGTTCATTAAAAATTTTTACAAATTAAAAATATGGAATCAACATGCAATACAGTTTACCTATATTAATATATTAAAAATGTTATATAAAATTTAAATTGTGCAAAATTACATAAAACATGCCTATTTAAAATTAGTACACAACTCGTACGGTGCACGTAACAAATAATAAATAACATTATATTAATTTTAAAACAATTGTCATTCTAATATTTTTATTCCGAAATTTGATTTGGCTGCAATGTGTTCCTATAAAATAATTATTTTGGTAAAAAATTATGTTAAATAACTTATTCAATATCTCTATTCAATCAACAGAATCCTTCTTGTGGAAGGATTGTCTCCCGTCTTTTTTCCTTTCTTACGAACAGTTGATTGTATGATTTCAAGTGATTATTTAAAAAAAAATAAAATAAAAAAAAATCGAACTTAGAGAGATTGAGTCAAACAACTTACAAGTATTCGTTATATGAGTGTGAATGACCTCAAGAGTAAATTCGACCATGCTTGTAAGTGGTGCACTATCCTAAAGATTAATATTTTATTTTATATTAAGATCAAATCACAGTCGCACTCTTTACTCTCACCAGCAAACATCCAAAAGACAAAGTAGTTGCTATCTTAGTTTTTTTACTATATACAGTTCATATTTTGTGCTCGATTGTTGTCAAAAATCAAAATGTATAGAAATATTTTATGACAACCTCATTAATATTGAAACTACATGTCTTCACCTTTATATCTTGATGAATTCTAATTTGTACAAAGTTGATGTCAAACAAATCAAACATTTAAAATTATTTCATCTAACCGTGGATGACGTCAAAAGTAAATTCGGTCATATGCCACTGAGCACATAATACTCATTAATTAAGTTTCTACCATCAAGTTAAACACATTCAAATATACACACACCCATATGAGTGCATATCGACCCAACAGTAAAAAAAATCTAGTGAGAGCACTATTTCGTAGGTAGATCGAAGTTTTATTAAAGCGTCATAGGTAGATATATCGAGGTTTTATTGTGTTCTTCGCAATAGTAGTTGTTAAGAGATGTTGTCAATATGAAATGTATGCTAGCATATTTGTCCATATCATATATAATATATATATACACATACATACGTACAACTTTGAAAACCCTAAATACTTATCTAAGATATCCGGCCAAAACCTAAATACTTATCCAAGATCCTTCTTAAGCACCTGTTCTAGCTAGTATTTGTCCCTCATCTAGCTCCTTCTGTAGTGAATCCAACACTGTATCAAAAGTGCCTTCAAAACCTGCAATCGCTGCTTAATTTCACGTGTATTCTCTTCTTTTTCATGATTTGAGAATATCTAACCTTTGCAAATAATGTAAAGTATGCTTATATAAGGGAGATAATAGTATCAATATAAATATGTTGATATAGCCTCATATAATTACGGTAACTAATTTTTTTTCTTTAATTAACATATTTTTTTTTTGAATGCAAAAGAAAAGTCTGAAGCTTATTATTGCATATAATAGTTACATATCATTCTCCAAATAAAATAAGAAAATATGGGCTGAAATTTTGAAATTAAATCAAGATAAAAAAATAATTTTTATCATGCAAATAGTTGTACAATTTACCGGACAACAACGATCGTGGATCGGAAAAAAAAAAAACAACAACAACGACCCGACAAATATGCCACATAGCACAATCGAAGTATTTTTTTCTTAGACGAAAAATCCTACCCAAATGACCTCTCCCTAACTCCTTTCGGAGAGTTTAAGCCCTATCATTTTTAGGCAAAAGTAAAAAGATTATCATGTTTCTAGAATCGCTTGCGCCCATTCAAGTATTGCACAAAGGTTTCAATCAGAAACGGGCCCACGTCGGTGGCCACACTGTAGTCTCCCTCCCTGCCATTGTAATCTCCTCCACGTGGTGAAAAAACAGTGCCTTGGCCTCAACAACCGAATTTCCCTCTCCTCCGGTGAAGAATCTTTGTCGGAATCTATCACCCCTAATTACTTCTCTGTCGAGGTAAACAAGCCAACGGCAGGGGGACCTCAGTTCTAGCAGCTCCTCCTCCGCCCCTCAGACAATTTAACTCCGACTGCCGAAAGGACACCAGATGATATATGGGTTAACGCCAATTATTGCTTCAAGAGCCCAATGATGAGGCTCCATTAAGATTCTTAAGTTCTTTTCCCTCTAGATCAACATCTTTATAGGTACAATTTTTTGTGGCTATATTTTAGAAGGAAATAATAATAATTCATATTGTTGGCAAATGATCTGTGCAAATTTGGGATTCCATATCAATATATTTGATTAGCGTTGATAGCATAAATCTTGCCAAAAATTTGACTACATATTTACCAAATTTAGAATTCCAAATCAAGTTAATTTAAGAGTGTGATGCAATTTTTAATTAGGACATTCATTGAGAAGGTAAATTTGGATGCAGATATTTCCACATAAGTTATTTTAAGGATAATATCACATTACATCTTAATTAACCAATAACGTGGATCTAGATTTGATTTGCACTTAAAAAATTTGAATTTATATTTCAAACTTGAATTATATATGTGAAAGGCGGGATAATTTGAATTTAATTAAAAAAAGTTCCAGATTTAGTAATT
>CACSLK010034598.1:15798991-15824806 GCA_902706635.1 Striga hermonthica
TTTTGTAATTTACGTAGGAACGACATTTCATATAAAATTGTGTTTAATTATAAATATAGATATTAATATGTGTACCTTCAAGTTATTAAGAACTTACCGCATTACCCTCAAACTTTTTTTAAGGAAAAAATGAGATTTCGTGTATTTATAATTTAGATTTAAGATTTATAATATGAAAAATAAGTTTTTTTTTGTTCAAAATTTCATTTGAATTGAACACATTGCATAAAATTTTTGTTGATGAGAGCTTATCAAATGACCATTTTTAATAATAAATAATAAAATTGAAAATATGTGATTACATAAAAAAAAATTAAGTAAAAAATCAACATTCAAATATACAATCGATCAACATCAAAAAATTTAACAATCCAACTAAATTTTAAATTTTATAAATCCTTAAATTCATTTACAATTAAAAAGCCGAAAGAGTAAATTATTATAAATATTTTCAAAAAATTATCCAAAAATGTAAAATGTAATGATTGTTAGTATATTTTTCAATAAACAAATAACATTTTTACTTTAAATTAAAATAGCATTGGGAATAAGTTTTATATATTTATATATATTACATATTTTTATATTTTTATTTATTTTTTATATTATTTTTGTATTTGCATATATATATATATATACAAATATATATATATATATATAATATTTTTTAAAAAAAATGAGGGGGGCCCACGGGCCCCCCTGGACCTCATGTAGGTCCGTCTATGATGGTAGTAGAGAGATTAGGGTAGTGAAAATGAATTGTTTGATTAATTTGGGGTAAAGGAATTGTTGATTAGGGTAGTGAAAATGACTGTTATAAGGAAAATGAATTGTTTCATTAATTTTAGTTTATAAATTTTAAAACTTTTCTTTTATATATATATATAATTGTTGTCATGTCATTTTGTAACCCAACTTTGTCACGAGACTTGGGTAGTGTAGCGGGAATTTTCAAATTTCAATTGGAGAAACAAATGAAGATATTAACACATAAATAAAGGAACATTAGAAGAACAACATCACATAACTTTGCCCTGTTCCTTCCTCACGCTCTACGCCCGGACTCGATTGAGAATGTACTTTACGAGTGAAATCCCCCATTCATACATATTGATTGAGGTGGCCCTAATTTTCACTCTCCTACTCTCAAGCTCTCGCGCCTCAGTCTCAAGCTATCGCCTCGCAGCCCATTTTCACTCTCCATTCCCTGCTCCGCCGCTCTGAACCCCCCGCTCCGCCGATCGCCGTTGGTTGCTTACCCTCCGGTAATCTCAAACCCGCTCTCACCCTCCGGAGCTCTCTACCACGCTTTCACCTTCGGCTCTCTGGACCTCGATCTCAGTCTCTCCCCCTCCGGCGCTCGCTCGCTCGCAATTACACCGGCTTCGTCAATTTTGGTCAACTCTCACTCTCTCGATTTTTTTTGTTCGTTTTCTAATTTCGATTCGTCCTCTTTCTTCAGTTTTTGTTGATGCCTGAGGGTATTGGATGCTTAATTTCTGACAGTTAATCATTTGGTTTGTAAATCTTCAAACAATTAATATTTTGCCCTAATTTCAGCCCCAAATTTTCTCTCAAATAAGTTGTAGTCAGGAGTAGGTTACTTTTGTAGAATTCTATTCTGATTATTTTTACAGCGTGCAAACTCTTGTTTCCTTGTGAACATCCTTTTAAGGCGGTGCTATGTAATATTGAGAAGAATATGCACAGACGAACAATTTCGAATTTACTTGTGTTGTCTACTTGTTATTTGCTTAATCAATGTTATTTAGTGAACTTCTTTTCTGCTTTTTTGAGATGTCTTCTGTTGGAGTATGTGGAATAAGTAGTAATTTTTTTTGTTCTCCAAAATGAGGCTTCGTCTTGGATCTGGAATTTTATGTTGTTATGTATGGTTATATGTCAAACTTTAATCCCTCTCTAATATTCAGTTATTAATTAGCCTGTGCATTAGTTTGTTTTGCATTTTTTATGGGAGTGCAGTGATTTCTTTCAGCAATTTACTTGTGTTCCTCCTTTTGCTTGCATTATCCTATTTAGATTCGTAATTTTAGTGTTACACTGTTTATTTCTGAACTTTTCCATACAGGTCGTCTATTCTTCTACTTACCTATCACTATAATCTGAGATCGATGGGTATATCTTGGAAGGGTGAAGTTCTACGTGAACCAGTGTATCTAGCTGACAGGCAAGAATCGAAGTATCTTACAGATTTTACTGAAATTGCTTTTATCGGTAATTCTTACTTTTATTTTATAGGAGTTATAAATTTTATAAGTTTGGAAATCATTTGAAACTACAATTTGCAGGGAGAGGTGGCTTTGGCATTGTTGCCAAATGCAAGAACAACTATGATAAGAAAGAGTATGCCATAAAAAAAATATCACTCAATTATGTCGATATGTCTTTGGACAAGCTACTGAGGTATAACATCTCTTAGGTATTGTTTTATGTTGTTAAGTCTTTGTTTCTTGATTTATAGAGAAGTTGAGGCTATGTCTAGCATGAAACACCCAAATGTATTGTTTTATGTTGTTAAAGATTTGTTTCTTGATTTCTAGAGAAGTCGAGGCTATGTCTAGCATGAAACACCCAAATGTTGTGCAATACTATCAGGTATATGTGTTTACAAATAGTTCTCCCCCATTTCCTGCAATACTATCAAGTATATGAATTCACAAATAGTTATTTTATATTGACTATGCGCGTTCTTCTGATTAAGGCTTGGATAGAGTCCCAAATGTCTAGGTGTGTTTCTGGGAAAACAGACTCGAAGGTTCTATCAGATGAAGACATTGATGGTCTTTCACAAGAAGACATCCAGTCCCCTTGCCTGTACATTTTAATGGAGTTGTGTTCCAGGTGGGTGCTCCATTTCAATCTGAATGCATGCTTGCTTAATTTGATCATAAGTAATTATTGACGCTCTTTCGCAAGAAAACATTGAAACCCCTTGCCTGTATATTTTAATGGAGTTGTGATCCAGGTGGGTGGTCTATTGCAATCTGACTGCCTGCTTGGTTAATTTGATCATAATTGTTGAAAATGCTGTTTTCTTTAGTTGTTTGGCAGATTACCTTGTGGACCTTTCTTTTCAAGTGGGCGAACGTGAAGCATTGGAGTTCTTTACTCCGATCTTGAGAGGGTTGGAACACATTCACTCCAAAGGTTTTATCCATGGTGACATGTCGCTATCGAATGTGTTTGTCGACAGCGACAACAATATCAAAATAGGAGATTTTGGTCTTGGTAAGTTCTGCAAGTGGATCTTACAAACTATGTATAAAGAACTTATGGTAATATAAGTTTTAAGTTTATTTCTTATTTATTGATTGCAGCTCGTAAACTTGAAGATGGGGGCTTTGTGAAATTCTCAAATTCCGATGGAATAAGACTGTATAAGGCTCCCGAGAAGGTTCGTGGGAGTAGGGTGGACTTGAAGATTGATATGTACAGTCTTGGCATCATTTTTTTGGAAATATTGCATCATTTTCCGACGGCCTACGAGAAGCAAAAATTCATTGACGACATGAAGGATGGTGTGGTTGGAGAGGGTCTGGTGGATGTGTACACGCCCATGATCCAGAGACTGATTTCAAATGATCCCAAGGAGCGGCCTGACGTGGCTCAGGTGATGGCAGAGTTTGAAAACCTTGTTTTCGACATCCCATAAGCAATCATGTATGAGGTCTCTTGTCAGAATCTTAAATGAACTATATTACTTTCGGGTGCCACTTTTGTTTTCTTATGTAGAAACAACATGGCTACAAATGGTGAATATATTGTTTTAGTCATCACATGAATGATCAGCTCAGAAATAGATAGAGGATGTAAAAAGTTTCTTGTCAGATTTCTTATGGAGAAACAATATGACTGCAAATGGTGGATTTATTGTTTCAGTCATCACATGAATGATCAGCTCAGAAATAGCAATATGGTGCAAATGGTGGATTTATTGTTTTAGTCATCGCATGAATGATCAGCTCAGAAATAGATAGAGGAATTTATTGTTCTAGCCATACTCTTTTGGGGTGGCATCTTTTTTATTTGGGTGTGAAGAGTCTGCTTTTGTTGATGGTAACAGGGAATTTGAGTAGTTGATGTGATGACAACATATGTTCAATGGGATCTGTAGTGGATATGTTTATTGTAGCCGATTGGTCGGGAGACTATGTCGACAAAGATGAGCATGTTCCCCTTTTTCTTGATTCAAATTCTACAGTTTTTTCAGCTACATCTCAATCAAAACTCTCAGCACTTGTCGATTAGGACTCCAGCTCCTGGTATTTGAATGTCTGTGCCTTTGCCAGTAGTTTGCCTATTTTCAAGCCTGTTTCAGCCACCATCCAGTGTAGAGGGAGATCGACAATTTGGATCCAAACATTGATTTTCTTTTCCTCTTCTGAGAACTTTGTAGCCTGGACTCCAATTTTTGAGGAGCAAATGTTGGCCGTCGAATGTTCATGTCTTTCCCTTACGGATTTTATCTCTATCCTCCTCAGATTGAAACAAGAACTGAAATGAGTTGTGACATATGTTTCAAATCGAGAAAGGATTTCGGGTTAACCAGATGCTACCTCGAGTCGCCTTCATTCCACTGAGTTTGCCCTCTTTCTTCCGAAGATCTTCCCTATTATACTACGCTCGCTCATCACAACTTTAACTCTTGCAAAGGACAAAAGAAAAACTCACAACAAGGGCCGGGGGCTGTTGTGGCAAACTTACAGCAGCCCCAACAAGTAAATGTCAACCCTATTAAACGCAATTAAAAATACATCCAAGAGTTAAAAATGGGAACAAAATTTTAGTTGCTCCCCGTAATCTCCTTAACTTTAAAAAAAACTTTCATTTAAAATTGTTTTCAATAATTATTAAATAAAATTGTTAATTGTTTATAATAATAAAAAAAGATTATATATATATAAAAAAAAGAACTTGTACTTACCCATCAAAGTGGAAAAGGAACAAAAATGATTTGTGCAATCCTCCAAAAAATTGAAAATGTTGGTCATTTGGCCTTAAAAATTAGAATATATTCATACTAAATAATTATATTTATATTTAAGTAGTTATTTACAAAAATAATTATGATTATGTCTTGAACTATAGATCATGCATAGGAATTAATAAAATTTGTGTGAGGTTAATAAATAGTCTTGGAGGAAAAATAATATTTTCTCAAAGTACTCCATAGTAATATATATATATATGTGTTACTTTTAAATTAAAAACTATTTTTTTTTTTTTTCAATATTTATTTAAATGAGATTGCGTCCTATGTTAATACTATGGAGAAAATAATAAAAATCCTAGTATGTAAAAAAGAACTCCCATTTACCTTAAAAATAATAAAGACCAAAATAAGTAATATGGCCATCCAAAAAATTGAAGTAATACTATTTGGCTTTGAGAATATGATAATAATTTTTAATAAATAATTATATTTATAATTAAGTGTTTATTTATAAAACTGATTATGTTATTGAAAAAATTAATATCGTTAATTTGATCTGTCTTAATTCTACCCTTTATTCGAGTAGTTTTTTCTTCACTTAGTCAATACTAATTCATGGGCAGATGAGATGGAGATTGTTGAATTTAGTCTTCCACTTCAACATAATTGAAGGTGTAATTATTAGGTCTTGAGAATACGAGAGTAAATTTTTAACAAATAATTACATTTATAGTTATATATAATATATAAAAACCAATTATGTTTATGGTTGAGTTGCATAAAAGTTAAAAAAAAGTGTAGTAAATGTAGCTTTGGGAATAGGAGAGTAATTATTTAATAAGTAAATAAATATATATACATAATTAAGTGATTTTTGTTTTTTTTTTTGTAGAACCTAAAGTTTTTGGTTGTATTACATAGAAGTTAAAAAAATTTATTTCACAAGAGTTAGGTTGTTTTCTATATTATTTGTTTTTTTGTTTAATAATATATAAATTACATTTTGTTTTATTTCAATGAGTTGTATGTTTTTCCAATCATCCAAATATAAATGTTCACCTTAATAAAATTAGTCGGTGCATCGCACGGATACTGCACTAGTTAACTAAAAGGTAGGTCTTATGCAGACATGGGCACGGGTCACTCGGCCCAAAACCGGCACGAAGTTGGCCCGTATTTAATCGGACTGGACCAGAATCAGCAATTTTGAACATATGAACCGTCGAGTTGAGTCGAGTCGACTCAGGTCGGGCGGCTCGAGAAATTATCAACAATTTTCAGTTTTTTTTTTATTTTATTTTGAGACAGGTCTGGTTTCCGGGTCGTGTACAGGCGGGTCGTAGATTTTTGACCCGATGACCCACCGGGACAGGCCGGGCCCGGATTTTGGCCATGCCTACCGTCTTAAATAAACCGATATGTATTTCATGCCGCTATGTATTTCTTCGATCTTCCAATATGGGAATTTCTGGGTTGCCTGCTATCTAAAATTGCCTATTGCCTTCACTTCTCCTCTCCCAAATTTTCTTTCTGACTTCCTATTACTCTATTGATGAATCAAATCCCCAAATTGCATAAAAAATCGATCTTTGGGAAATCCCTTAATCCGCCGCCGGCGACTACTGATCGGTGAACTGGTAACTCGTTGATCTTCATCCACAATCATCTCCCAGACTTTGTTGGAGCTTTGGGGTATCAGCAAGATTGGATTTTTATTATTGCAGCTTTTGGTTTCAGCAAGATTGGATTTTTATTATTGCAGCTTTTGGTTTCAGCAAGATTGGATTTGTATTCTTGTTTATTCGTTAACTATTTACTGGTCCACGCCCAGTTCAGATTTTTTTGTTGTAAAAAATTATGGAATTAGACGTGACAGAGAAACAAATAATAATGGGTGGGTGTAGCAGCAAGGCGAGCTATTTACCTGAGGATATTCTGGAACAAATCCTGTGTAAGCTTCCTGAAAAACCTCTGGTCAGATTCAAATCTGTGTCCAAAGCATGGCGCTCTTTGATCTCTCAAATCTGCCTCCGTTATCCCCACAGATCCGTGCTCGGACTCGTGCTCCGAACTCACAAAGTTCTTCGCCGGTGTGGCAGCATGATCGAGTACATTGCCCGGACTTCGCGCCACCCTTGCCTCACCCATTTTATATCGGACCACCTCCCGGAAAAGTGGTACACGATGCGCGAGTCGATTCCTGGTCACTACTTGTCTATCCAGGAAAGAAATGGGGGCCCAAAACTACTCGCGTGGGAAGAATGCCTCGGCTTGTCAAAGCTTCCCTTCAAGCCCAGCCCAGATGACCTGGTCTCGTGCTGCAATGGGCTGCTCCTGTTCGTCGACATTGAGACCTCCCAATATTACATCTCCAACCCTATGACCGGGCAGTGCGTGCCGATCCCCCAGCCTGCATGGGCCCAGGAGAGGCTCCTCTTCGCGGCCCTTGCGTTCGACCCATCCCGATCGTCCTCCTACACCGTGATCCGGTTTGCGTGGCGCACGACCAAGCCGGACATGGTTCTGGACATATACACCTCAGCCGACAAAAGCTGGTCGAGCCATGAGCTGGAGCTGGACCCGTGCATGACCAGACTCAACATGATGAGGCCCGCAACCTACTTCGATGGGGCTATGTTCCGGTTGTCGCTGACGTGGCACATTGTGCGGTTCGATTTTTCTCGGGAACTGGCGGGGGTCCGCGTGGCCCCTCTTCCGCTGTCGTACAAACAGTGCAAGGGGCTGATGGGGTCCATGGGGGTGCTGGCAAGCAAGCTGTGCTACTCGAACGAGTTTGAGGACGTGCTTCACGTGTGGTCGCTCAGGGATTGTTCCCTTGATGTCAAGAGCAGCTCGTGGGAATTGAGGTATAGGATTGACATATATGACTTGACTCGCGGCATGGTCCTCAGTGGGGAGTGTTGGCCCCCCATCTCTAAGTGGGTGGAGACAGTTGCTTTTCATCCGAGTGCTAATGTTTTGTACCTTGGGACTCCTCGTGTGATCCTTACATATGATTTGGAGAGCAACGTGCTGGAAGAACTGACTAGGATCGAGAGGGACGGTTTTCTCCCTGGATGTTACTGTGCTGCCTTGACTTGCGTTCGTTTTTCTGTCCCTTTTGATGAAGCCGGAAATATTTGTGCTCCCAATTGCTAGAGTATGTTGATTTGCAGGCTGCACCTTTTTCCTTTTAGTTCGATGTTTTTTAGGCAGCACATTGTTATGATGATGAACCGATCAATTATCCAGTGCAGTCAAAATAATATGCAGCTTCTTTTCTATCCATTTGGCATACCGCATACGAAACAAAGTATTTAGAGAGAGAGTAATTGGTGCGTTGTTTATACTGAATCTGAGGGGACATTTCCAAAAGTAATGGATTGTGGAACGAAAAGCTCATCAGTTGTTGCTATGCCAATTTATTTTGTATTGTTGAACGAAAAACTCATCTTAAGTTATTTTTTCCCATATATAGTTCACACAAACATAGTACCCTCTCATCTTCACAAATTTCATGCAGAATACTTTGTTCTTGATTCTTTCTAATGTATTACTCATGTTACTGTCTGAAAGAAATATAAAATGACGCCATTATTTGTTTTGTATGCTGTTGATTGATGGTTTACACTTGCTTAGTCTCTTTATGTTCAAACTGTTGCTAGCCAAATGCGGTAGTTCATATCATAAAGAAAATGATTGAAAATATTTCTTTGTTTTGATATATCCCGAGTCTTGCAAGTAATATATGAGGAATTCGGAGATTGGGAATAGTTTGCTGGTATGTATACTGTGTGATGTTGTAAAATGCAAGTCCACAATGCCTTGAAACTTATTGTTATATCGTTAATTACAGAAGCATTTGTTGTGAGTTTTTTCTTTTGTCCTTTGCAAGACTTTACTGCCACCGCCACTCTTGCGCTCGATTCCAACTGTTTTCTCCACTACAACCCTCATCTCTCCCGACTGTCACCACCAATGTGTAACCCCGGCTGTATCGGCTGCTCGCATCTCTTTCACCACCGTCTGAGACTTCAACTCGCTGGTACTGCCTCAAATGTCAGGCGAGTGAATTTCTTGGTGCTCGTGCCTCTGGCCCGACCCAGTGGTCGGTTAGCCTTATTTGTGGTTTGAGATTTCGCTTGGTTATTGTAGGAATTTTGGGCCGAGCCCCAATTTATGGTGGCCAAGGGCTGGGGATTCGTGGCGGCCATGTGCGGGGCCGAGCCCCGATTTATGGAGGCCAAGGGCTGGGGATTCGTGGCGGCCATGTGGCTGTCCGGCTGAGATGGTTCATTCTCTTGCTCCAAACTGCTCACTGGCGAAATCCGAAATTATTCGTGTAAACGTCTTTTTTTTTTTTATTTTTTTTTTTTATTTGGAGGGGGTGTTCATTTTTGAAATTGTGGATGATTAATTTGTTTGCTGAAATAGTGAAGTATGATGGGTTTATTTAAGTTGTGTGTAATTTGCATGCATCAAGAGGCTTTGGATTGTATGATTTTTATTATATTTGCAGGATAATATAATTTTCTTTGGGGCCTTCATTATAGAACTAAAGAAACCCGATATGAAGTTGGTGAAAATTTTTGTGGGGTCTTTTTCAATTTCATGTGCATTGTCCGCTGTGGAGGATGCATTGTGCTGGGCTCTATCTCTCAGATTTTCGCAACTGGTTTTGTTCTTGCAACGGTTTTTCCTATCGAATTTCAAATTGTATTGTCGATGCTCGCCAAAAGATTCGTGCTTCTCAAAATCCTCTGGGGAAAAGCATGTCTTCATAATTACGGGGGTGTATAGATTTTGTTTTCTTTTGGATTTTTATGCCGTGATGATTATGAGTATTGGTTTGAGTTACATGTTCCTGGTTGTTGATATGTATCTGCTTTGATTTGTTGTTTTTTCTTGCGAGTGTGTCAATGCGTTTGTTCATGATTGGAGTGTTGATCTTATGAACCTTCTCCTTGTTCGTATCGTCCTGTGCTACTGAGTCTGTGTGGGACGATGTCTTAGCAAAGGAGAAGGTTTTGCTGACAGGGCTCGATTCGAGAGTTGGTGTACAATGTGCAGCCTTCGCTGAACGGGCCCCGGGAACAGGGCTCTGCCAGTTAAGGTCTTCATCGAGGGGCCGGGGAAAAGGAGGATCTGAGCGTAGACTTCTGTCGTCATTTTGTCCAAATTCAGGCCAGCAAAAGGGACGAGTATGGATTCTTCATGGCTCTCTAACCCTTGTCACGTGAGTGTTGCTTATATAGTTGTCATTGTTTTATCTGTGATTATTCTCAGCTTTTTGCTATTTTCTTGAAACTTCTGCGATACATCATTTAATTGGTCCCTCATTGTACATTACTTTTTTGGCTGCACCAAAGTCCATATTGTTGGCGTCTTTGAATATATATCAATCAAAAGAAAAAACATATGAGTTGCTAGTCTGATAACATGCTCCCATGTCAATGACAGTTTTGTGTTTGCTTTTATTATGATATCTCAGGGTCTTTCATATTTTCGACAATGTTTCAGTTCTCGAAACTTTTGCTGCATATTCATATTCTGTGTGGTTTACATCTTTGGTTTGATTTTTACTCATCTCTGTTATTAATCTCGAGTAAAAAGAATAAGGGTATTCAGTTTTGGGCGAAATTTTGTACTACTGAGGGCTATCCTTTTCAAGTTGTGATGCAGACTTATGAAGAATACCTTGAGGCTCATTATTGTCGGAGCACAAGATTACGCCAATCAGTCAGTATAGTTACAGCTTTTCCTGTATTTTTCATGTACATTATTACTTTATGTGGTCTGTGCCAAAGACGAAATACATATTTTGCCAGGTTAAATTTGGCAATGCAAGAGATGATTTTTTCCATCATTTGAAGTTCTTAATAATAATTCAGGAGCAAGAAAGATTGTGTAGCCAATTGATTTACATCATTTAAATATGCGTATCGTGTTTTCACAGTCATTGTTACTATGTTAGTGTTGGAGAAATGATTAGCCATTGAATTGTAGTGATGTTTACTTTTGTTGTTCTTTGCTGCTGTTGAGGTGTCCTTTTTCTGTTTTCCTGCCCTGAAGGCCCTGATATTTTAAATGTTAGCTGTTATATGCATCTATATGGGTTCATAGAACTTTTATGATTCTTTCTATGACATTTCCAGAAATAGCTGATTACAATTGTTCTATAAATTTACAAATTGTCATGAGGATTTTTTTTTTTTCTTAGATACAACGCTGAAGTGAGCATTTTGCAACTTGAGAAGTATCAAGCTAAACCTCTTGGCTACTTTTTGTATTCATCTTCAACAATACGGATGCTTTGGATGATTAATAAATTATCATTAATATTGGACCAGATTCACGATTTAAAGCAAGATGGTTGTTATGATGAAAATACTTGATAAAGGTTCTTATGAACACACATTTGCACAAACTGAGTTAGCATATTTTTCTTTTGTGCATCACTTTGTGCTCTTCATGTGTGATTTTCCTTGACAACACTCGATAAGATTTAATATTTTAATCCATTAACAGAAACTTAGAAGTTGTAACTGGAATCTTGGAGAGATTAAGCTAGTATGAAGTTAGTTAGTCACCAAACACTTGGTATACATGAACTGGTGGTGGAGGGTCTATCCTTGCATCCCTCATTGCCTTTCAGCAGGCATGTCGTTATATTTTGTTACACTTCGCATGTTTTATCCAATATTCTACTATTATTTTTAGTAATTTTATTATTGAACTCTAATAAATTAGACAGTTGCTTGAGGCTTGATCTGATTATAAGAAATAACGAAGAAAATAAAAACTTTCTAGCTTTGGAAATTCATAAATATCTCTGGAGCTTGATTCAGCTTGATTATGGGACAACCTAATGCCTTTAATGAATCACATTGATTTGTTTTTCAATGAATTCAGTGTTGACGAATCACATGCTTGATTCAGTGTTGGCCAGTCGGATGTTTGATTCAACTAGTAAAGTGCACGTGCGATGCACGTGGTGTCGAATGATGTTCGCGGAGTAAGTTTGCAAAATAAATTAATTAATTTATTAAACATATCATTGCAGAAATGAAGTAAAATATATAAAAAATGAACTCATATGTGATTTTTTTTTTTTTTATTTAGAATTAACGTAATGATGTCCTCATATAAAAAGGAGTGAAATAACGTTTTACAACCCCCAACAAAAATATATATAAAAAACAAATCCGCGTGATCTTTATAACAAGGTACTTCTACTAACAAATGATAAATATCTCTATGAAATAACTAATAGTGTCACTAAAATTGCTGATATTTTAAATCACTGTATAAACTACTAATTCCTCTTAATTAATTTTACATTCCTCTGTCTCTAGATATATAGGTGTCTACCCTATTGATGCATCGCCCTACGAGGTGGGAATAAATTTTATCTCCAAATAAAAGTTGACTTTCTAAAATCTGCGTTACATGTACTTCTCCTGATGTGCTAAATTATTTTTTGAAATCACCATACATTACCTGAAAATACCTCTAAAGAAATTGCACATATGTTCAAGCGCAATACACCAATGAGATTATAAATATTTCTATAAGAAATGACAACTTTATTCTAACATTTAAAACTGTTTTGATACTCATACATTTCATTTTCAGTGTTATTTATTTAGAATATTGACGAACAATATAATCTTTTTTTTTGTAATGATAAAACAAAACAAACAAAACAATGAGAAAATATTGAGAAGCATATCATTTGTTAAAATATTTGACAGCAGAAGAATTAGAATTCCATTATAGGACGATACTTTTAGTCATCTGTAAAGTTTATTATTATGGAGTCATGATTAAAATATACATCATGTATACAAATTTTTTGATTTTTTAATTATTTAAAATTAAAAATAAATAATATATGATCATTATTTATGAGAATCAATTTCTTACAGAGTATATATTTAAACGCTAGCAACAAAAAAGTAGTAATTTTAAAAGACTTTTTGTTTGTAAATATTGGTATTCATACCTTTCTAAGAAAATTAGCACGTTTTTTTTTTCTCATTGCATTACTATTATATTATTTGTTTCTTATTCTATAGACAAATAATATTTTATTTGCTAAGTAATTAAAGCACATTTATACGTATTACAGTATTTTTCGTATGTGTTTTATATAATAATGTTATCAAATTATCTTATTTATTAGGCTACAATTAATATAATCACATATGATTAAATGTAATGTAATATATTTGATAAAGCTGTACTTTTTATACGAATTAATAGATTAAAAAGTTTAGAATTTTTTCCAATGTTTGATAAAATATTAATTAACTAAGTCATTTTCATAATCACTGAATACATATATGGTACCACCATTATAGGGTTCATTTTCCAGCAGTAATTGACTTCACATAACTAATGTTATTTCATTTCTTTTCTCTGACCTAGTCTTTCCTTTTATCTATGACTTTACGTTGTTTCGCTTCGTTTGTACCCTAAGATGCATTTGCCATAGTTTCAGCATTACGACAAACTCGTGTCAAACATATATCGGATTTGGGCGCTCTAGCCAAAACGTGGGAACAGTTAGAAGTTTACACCCATTTTTTTACTTTTTTTTTTTTTATAATATGAATTGTTTCAAATTTATGTATGAAAATATACCACAAGTTTATCTTATGTTATTTTATACTTAATAAAATTGATTAACTTGAATATAAAATTTATTATATTATATACTTTAACACCAACTTAACTTTTTAAATTATTACTGATATATATATATATATATATAATTTTATATCAATATAAATAATTATATTATTTTTATGTTATTGCAATATATGGGTCAACTCAAACATCATTGAAAATAAATGATGTGATATATTATATATAAAATGGTAACAAATAAAAAATATGAAGTATTTTAAAATTAAAAAATTTAATGATAGAAAGTAATAAAAATCTTAACTAAAAAATTTTAAGATTAACATACCCGCTTTTAAATAAATATACATATGAATATATATATATATATATATATATATATATTATGTACTTAAAGGTTCTAGTTAAAATATATGTGTATCTTAAGTATGTTTTATATTTCTCATTAGCCAGCTTCAATTGATATTGTACATTAAGTAATTTTATCAACATTTTTACTTTTGGATTTAATGAGAGATATAAGTTTTGTCATCATTCTTACCCCTTATTTAGTTATTATAATACTAATAAGATAATTAAGGATCTTTCAAAGTATCTTGTTTGTTTTGAAAAAAATTACTTCTTATCATAAATTGAAAGTCAATTACATTAAATGTGTTATATTTTCTATCGTATCAAACTTTTCATAATAATAGTTGCACACAATATTATATATAATGCATTTTTTTTTATAGATTTGGAGTCCTAGTTTTACGACAAGAAAATGAGAAAATTCCAACAAAAAATACAACAAATATAACGATTTTCTTATGTTGATTTAAGAAAAATCTTGACTTTTGGTTTCTTAAATATATTTTACCTTATTGTGATTGCATAGATTTATTAAAATATATTACAAATGAGAAAGGTGATAGATTATGTAAAGTATAATTTATAAATTGCAATGACATGTTATTTTGATGGTATATTTTTTTCTATTAACTAAATAATGCTCCCAATATGAAATTATTTTGGATCTATCACTGTAATTATCTTTCCAATGGAACTTATATTGAATTTTTACATAATACCAATGACAATTTTTTCAACGATTGAAATATGGTCCAAACAAAATTCCAATAGAAATTCATGTAATTGAAATCTTTGAATCCAATAAAGTTCATGTAATTTAATTTGAACACTAATGGAATAGCCAATGAAATTTTCCAATGAAAGCAATATATTCGTGGGAATTTTCAGTAGAATACCTTACCGTTGAGTTTTTCATTGCAGTATAGCAATTTTTTGTAGTCCTCTCAAACATTATTTTCTATGTAGTATTTATTGAGTAATTGTGTTTACAATTTTTCTATTAAAAATATATTAAACACGTGAACCTATTAGTTCCTATAATTTTTTTTTTCAGAAATCACTCATTATTTTATCTCAAGATTACCTAGTAATTTACCAATTGAGTGACATTTCTTACATATTAAATATTATATAATTAAAATAGTTCTTGTTTTATATGTTCAATATGATACTTTTATATTATACTAAAAAACCTAATATAGTAAATAAAAAAGTTATTTAGAATTAGAATAATAATTTTTTTTTTTTTTTTTCTAATCTACATGGATAAATGTACAAATTATTATTGTCTTATCACCTCAAATTAACAAATAAAATTAATAAGAACAAAAAATTAACAAGCGTTTAATAACTCAGTTCAATTACATCGATAAGTATATTTTTAGAAGGTTTATATTCAGTTATATTAATTATATTATTTTTGTTTATTAGTTTGTTTTATATTTATTAGTACGTGTCACAACTTAGTTATTATTCATTTTATTTCTTATATTTCATATTTTTTTTAAAACTTTATTTTTTTCTTTCACATGTTCTTAACTGTAGATTTGTAAAAAAAGACATAATACAAAGTATAGAATTTTTTTGATCATCTGTCTCATTATATATCAAATATTTGTATATCCTATATTATATTATATTTAATTACAATTTTTTAATTAATATTTTAATTAAATATTTACAATTCATAAATTCATTAATAATATTGCCGAGTCAACTTTTGTTCATAAAATTTTTAAAAATATATTATTTTCATCGATTTGCTTATGTTGAATTGAGAAAAGTTATGTTTTTTTACTTATAATTGTATTGATGTGTTAAACATGTACTACAAATGAGAAAGATGACAAATTATGAAAAATATAATTTATAAATTATAATGACATTATGTTACTTTAATGGTATACTTTTTCTATTAACCAAATAATACCTCAAGTATGAAATTATTTTGTATGCACCACTGCAGGTAGATTTCGAATAGAACTTCCATTGAAATTTTTACAATTCCAGTGACATTTTTCAAACTGTTGAAATATGACCCGATTTTTTTTTTTTAACAAAAATTCACGCAATATAATTTGTAGAAATTGCTCATTATTTCATCGTAAAATTACCTATTAATTTATCTGTTGAATTACATTTCTTGCATTTACATATTATATAACGAAAAGTATTATTGTATATATATAAAATATGCCATTAATATATTATATTAAAAAACTAATAGCAAATAAACGTTATTTAAAATCAAAATAATTAATTTTCTAAGAAAAATAAATTTCTAACCTTCATGGATAAAAGTATAAATAACTGATGTCTATCATCTAAAATTTATATACATAACTAATAAGCGCAAAAAATTAAACAATTTTAAAAGTTCTATAATTACTTTTACTAATTATAATATTTTTATTTATTACTCTTTTTTCATAGTTATTAGTAAGTGTTACAACTTTATTATAAATTTAATATTATTTGTCAGATTTAATATTTTTTACTTTATATTGTTCTTTCATATGTTTTTAATGTGCGTGTGTGTTTGTGGGTAACTTTTCGGTTTGTACAAAAATATATAAAATTAAGTATAGCACTTTTTAGGTCATATGTCTTATTTATATCAATTAATTTTACATTTTTATATTATTTTATATATAATTATAATCTTCTCATTTATACTCAAATATATAATTTTTTTATTTCGTACATTTTTTTTTTTGAAAAACCATATTATTGTAATAACACATATAAATAAATAAATGACTAATGATAATATATGAATATAATTTTTTGATAAAAAAAGTAATTAATTTTCAACATGTAGGCATATCATGATTCTCGAGATATTTTTAATTAGTTTGTAGATAATTATATGGTCCAAATTAATCCATATTGCTAAAGTGGTATCTCATTAGACGTGAAAACAAATTGATACAGTTTTAATATTATACAATTTCATAAAATTGTTCTGATCTTATGTAGTAAACAAATTGAATAGATTAGAAGTTTATGTTGCAGAACAATCATTCAACAATTAATCTCGCATACTATCACACATTTTTTATAGGTTATTTTGTAAATAATGTTTCTATATCTTGTGGTTGTTATGAGAAAAACAATATCGATTTCTAGTTTTACAAGTGTTTTCAACAATTAATTTCGCATACCATCACACATTTTTTATAGGTTATTTTGAAATAAATGTTTCTATATCAAACAGTTTTAAAGATATGTGGAAGAAAACAATTTTATTTTAGGAGTGTTGAATGAGTTGTTCATATATTTGCATTTAATTAATTGATATTAGTTTAATTAATAATATAAGATCTGATGACATCGGTATATTACCAATTTGACATTAAAAACATGTCAAAGTAAGGATTTTTTAGGTAGTTCATTTTTAATTAAAAATATAAATAAAATATGATGTGTATTAGTGAATTACTACTAATTTGCCATAAAATTTATGTCAAAGTAAGGGTTTTTTAGGCATTTTACAAAACACTCCTCCTTTTAGAATAATATGCCATAAAATTTATGTCAAAGTAAGAGTTTTTTAGGCATTATGAATTTTTACAAAAACACTCATCCTTTTAGAGTAGTTTGACATTAAAAACATGTCAAAGTAAGGATTTTTTAGGTAGTTCATTTTTAATTAAAAATATAAATAAAATATGATGTGTATTAGTGAATTACTACTAATTTGCCATAAAATTTATGTCAAAGTAAGGGTTTTTTAGGCATTTTACAAAACACTCCTCCTTTTAGAATAGTATGCCATAAAATTTAGGGTAAATTGCAATTTTGATACCCAAACTAAAGTTCATTTCGGAATCAGTACCCGTTTTTTAACATTTGTAAAATCAGTACCCAAACTTTCATTCTGTTAGCAACGTTAGTACCCGGCCGTTAGATCTCCGTTAAATTTCCGTTAGTTGTTAACGGAAGTAGGCAAAATGGAGGAAATTTTTATGTTTTTTTGGCTCATGATGAAATCTATATACATAAGACATTTGTACCATTTTTTTTTCAAAAAAAGGCAGTCTCCGCTATTTATAAGAAACAAAATTGGATAAAATTAGAAAAAATATAATAAATCGAGAAAAATGAAAAGACATGGTTTCTCTTCTAGTTCATGCAGTATATATTGGAATAATAATTTTCCAATAACAAAAATACAAATTTCCTTCTATTTTGCCTACTTCCGTTAACAACTAACGGAAATTTAACGGAGATCTAACGGTCAGGTACTAACGTTGCTAACAGAATGAAAGTTAGGGTACTGATTTTGCAAATGTTAAAAAACGGGTACTAATTCCGAAATGAACTTTAGTTTGGGTATGAAAAATGCAATTTACCCTAAAATTTATGTCAAAGTAAGGGTTTTTTAGGCATTATGAATTTTTACAAAAACACTCCTCCTTTTAGAGTAGTACAGATAGATAGACATAGATATTTGATGAATCACATTAATCTGCCTCATTGCCTGTCAGAGTTTGGCCATTCGGCCGAGGTCAACAATCTATCATGCAGCCATATTTTCCAGAGGCCGTGCCTCAAGAAATTGCTGAGGTGCTAGTGCATGACGTGCCCCTTCAGCCAGAATTCAATGATGGCTGTAAAAGTCGAGGAAGAAGCAGATGCTTGACCTATGTGAGTTTACTGAAACTGCTTTAATCCTTGGTTTAATTTCGTAAAAGGTCCCCCAATTCGTCTTTGGATTTTTTTTGTTTCTTCGAATTGCCCCGAGAGTGAAGACCTTGATGGGTAATATGTGTTTAGGAAGATGCATGGTTTCTCTTTTCCATATTTCAGGTAAAGTTTTGGGTGATAGTTTCCAATTTAAATCATCTTTACTATCATCTCCTTTTGAAGGAATCGTCGGGTTGAGAGAAGTTATATTTTGTACAGTATGCATTTGTAAAAAGTTGCCAACAAAAATCAGAATGTGTAGCGTTCATGGCGCCTAGGTTTTTTTAGTTTTCGGTGTTATGCGTCCTCCTGCAGTGACGGGTCAGCTCAACTGATTTAAGTTTTTTTAGGTGTTGTTTTAGGCTGTTAAGTCTTTGTTTCTTTTTTTAGGTGTTGTTTTATAGACAAGTCGAGGCTATGTCTAGCATGAAACACCCAAATGTATTGTTTTATGTTGTTAAGGATTTGTTTCTTATTAATAGAGAAGTCAAGGCTATGTCTAGCAAGTATCGTGCAATACTATTAGGTATATGTGTTTACAAATAGTCCTCCTCAATGTTGTGCAATACTGTAAAGTATAAGAAAGCACAAATAGTTATTTTATATTGACTATGCACGTTCTTCTGATTAAGGCTTGGATAAAGTCCCAAATGTCTGGGTGTGTTTATGGGAAAACAGAATCGGGATTCTATCAAATGAAGACATTAACGCTCTTTCACAAGAAGACATTGAGTCCTTGCCTCTACATTTTAATGGAGTTGTATTCCAGGTGGTTGCTCTATTACAATCTGAATGCATGCTTGCTTAATTTGATCATAATTATTGAAATTACCGTTTTCTTCTGCTGTTTGTCAGATTACCTTGAGGACTTGAAGTATTTGGAGTTTTTTTCTCCGATCTTGAGAAGGTTGAGACACATTCACTCCAAAGGTTTTATTCATGGTGACATGTCGCTGTCGAATGTGTCTGTCGGCAGCGGTAACACTATCAAAATAGGGGATTTTGGTCTTGGTAAGTAGTTCATTCGGGCGAGTAGATCTTACAAACAATGTATAAAGAACTTATGCCAATATAAGTTTAAGTTTTAAGTTTATTTCTCATTCATTGATTGCAACTCATAAACTTGAAGATGGGGGCTTTGTGAAATTCTCAAATTCCGATGGAATAAGACTGTATAAGGCTCCCGAGAGGGTTTTTTGGAGTTGGGTGGACATGAAGATTGGCATGTACAGTCTCGGCATCATATTCTTGGAAATATTGCATCCTTTTCCAACGGCCTACGAGAAGCAAAACTTCATTGACAACATGAAGAAAGGCATGGTCGAAGAGGATCTGGTATATGTGTACACGCCCATCATCCGAAGATTGATTTCAAATGATCCCAATGAGCGGCCGGATGTGGCTCAGGTGATGGCAAAGTTTGAAAATCTTGTTTTCGGCATCCCATAATAAGCAATCGTGTAGAAAGTCACTTGTCAGGTTCTTAAATGAACTACAGAGGATGTAAAAAGTCTCTTGTCAGATTCTTAATTGAACTATATTACTATCACGTGTGAATGATTAGTTCAAAAATAGATAGAGGATGTAAAAAGTCTCTTGTCAGATTCTCAAATGAACTATATTACTTTCGGGTGCTACTTTTGTTTTCTTATGGAGAAACAATATGGTGGATTTATTGTTTTAGTCATCACATGAATGATCGGCTCAGAAATAGATAGAGAGATTTATTGTTCTTAGTATACTTTGAGAAGTATATATTCTTATTATTTTTTTTTTAAGTGCCATACTCTTTTGGGGTGGCATTTTTTAATGGGGTGTGGAAGAGTCTGCTTTTGTTGATGGTAACAGGGAATAGTAGTTGATGTGATGACAAGATGTGTTCAATGGGATCTGTACTGGGTATGTTTATTGTAGCCGATTGGTCGGGAGACTGTCAACGAAGATGAGCCTGTTCCCCTTTTTCTTGATTCAAATTCTACCGTGTTTTTTCAGCTACATCTCAATCAAAGCTCTCACCATTTGTCCATCAGAACTTCCAACCTTGCCGGTAGTTTACCTATTTTCAAGCCTGTTTCAGCCATGTAGAGGGGGATTGACAATTTGGATTCAAACTTCGATTTTATCTTCCTCTTTCGAGAAATTTGTAGTCTGGAGTCCAATTTTTGAGGAGCAAATATTGGCCGTCGAATGTCCAGGTCTTTTCCCTTCAAGGATTTTATCTCTATCCTCCTCACATTGAAACAAGAACTGAAATGAGTTCTGACATATGTTTCGAATCGAGAAAGGATTTCGGGTTAACCCAAAGAAAGGGTTTAACCTCTTTTATCCGAAGATCTTCCCTATCTGACTACGCTCACTCATAACATTCACAACTTCAACTCTTGCAAAAGACAAGAAAAAAACTCACAACAAATGCTTCTGTGATTAACCATATAACAATAGTTTCAAGGCACTGTGGACTTTACATATTACCACATCACACAGTATAAATACCAGCAAAGAAATATTTTTAATCATTTTCTTTATGATTGAAACAACAACAGCATTTGGCTAGCAACAGTTTGAACATAAAGAGACTAAGCAAGTTACAGACGTCGCCGGCGGCTGATTAACGGATTTCCAAAAGATCGATTTTTTATGCAATTTTGGGGATTTGATTTATCACTACAGTAATAGGGGCTAAGACAGAAAATTTGGGAGAGGAGAACAGGGAAGTCAGTCGACAATTTTAGAGGAATTGTTCCAATATAGCATTTTTTTTTCCAATATAGTATTTTCTTAATATATATTTTTAAAGATGTTGATGTAATAATAAATTAAAATAATAACTTTTATTTTGTAATTAAATAAGTTGACTTAATTGAATAGGTCGACTTACTATTAGATGAAATATAATAAAATTTTTTAAATATTTAAAAAAAATGGAAATTAAATTATATCTAGCTGTTGTAAATTGTGCAGTCAGGTTAATAACATGACTTTTTATATAAATAAAGTTGAAAATTATTTTGTGATATTTACTGCAATAAATATCCAATTCTTCATATTAATTACGAACCATACAATTTCTTATTTTTAATCAATCATGCAACGTGTCTTCAAAAGAGCGTCTATAAATAGATTTCATTTTAGGAAATGTTATATGCACGATAAAATTACAAATATAATCACAAAATAACAACTGAAAGTAATCTATCAAAAATTTACTATGATATTTATTACAATGTTATAATAGAATTTTATTTATTTATCATCATTAATAACAATCACAGTGATTCATTATTTATTTGGTAACCAACTATATATAAAAAAAATATTATCGTAGCTTCAAAAAATCATTTAATCAGAAGGATTAGTTTAGAATCCTATGTTTTATCAATAACTCAATCGTTTCATTTTTCAAAAATTATAAACTCAATTTTTCACAATATAAATTAAATTATTTATTTTTAATAACAAATCAATCTTTATCCTTGATAACAATTCATGCACTCCTATTTTGTTGAGCATCCAGACATATGTAGACCGAAATACGCGTGAGAACATTAGAAATATAAGTACAAAGTATCTATAGTAATATAAAGAGGTTGTTGGAAAATAAGAAAATAGTATGCTTGACTTTAAAAAATAAGGCTTTGACTTACTCTTTTAAGTAACAATTACTACTTTAAGTAATTATCTTGGAGGTTCCATAAATTATTTGGATTATTAATTATTAAATAATTAATTAATGTAGATAATTAATAATTAACACATAAATATGGAATTTGTTGAACGAATCACACTCTCAATAGTCTCCAACAATTTGTTACCTAATTATTGGATTTTGTTACCTAATTACCATGATTTCTCTCATATTTAAAATGATTCTGAATTTGTTACCTAATGACGCTGATCTATCTCATATTTATCTCTTAATAAAAAAATTAATAAGTTCAGAAAACTGCTAGCAATAAGAATTAATAACAATTTGTTGAAAACTAGCAATAAAGTCATGATAACTATTCAAATATCCATACCACGAAGATAACTATTCAAATAACTATTCAACACTATTCAAATAACTATTCAAATAATATATTTAGTTTAAAATACCTTTTATTGTTACAAAACAATATCTACAAACCTTTGAACAAATCAACGTATAGTTTTGAACTCAATTACTAATTTAAATCATATACCAATAGTTTAATGATTCTTAGAATCCATAATATTCGAAATTCTAATGGTTATTACATGTACATATCTATAAAATATATAACTAATTGCATTATAATCAAACGACTCATTGGAATGTTTGTTACTAGGAATATATAACTAATCGGATTAATTCCACATTTTACAAAATATTAAGTTGTTAAAAGTATAAATGTACAAACCAAGTAACTAATCAAACAACATATACTATATACTTGGCTTAAAATCAAATTGCATGTTATAGGCACAACTAAATTGTTAAAATAGTATTACATTAAAGCTTTTATAATTTCCTTTGGGACAATAATTGTTAATACGCTATATATTTTGTGTGGATATATTATATGGGTGTTCCAAATAAACATTAGAATTCAGTTTCTAATTTAAATCTTATACCAATATTTTAATGATTCTTACAATCCATACTATCCAAAATTCTAATGGTTGTTACAAGTACATATCTATTAAATATATAACTAATCAGAATATAATCAAACAAAAATGTAATGGTTGTTACTACGAATATAATCAAATAAAAATATGATTTAGTTTAATGCTATATTCCCGTTCCGAAATCATCACGTCGGCTGTTTTAACCATTAGATCATCTATCTTATACTAACTACTTGTGTATCCAAACATTATAACTTCCGACGGGAAGGTTGGGACCGTAGTTTTCCTTTAGTATAATTACGAAAATTAAACAAGTCATTGTGTGACAATAATATATCGAGCCAAATATTATTCCAAAATTTTTAAACATTTTAGACTCCACAATGTACAAAATATTTTGTTGTTAAAAATATAAATTTAAAACCAAGTAACTTATCAAACAATCGATACTATATATTTGGCTTAAAATTGAATTGCATGTGAAAAGACAAACATTTTGTTAAAAGAGTTACATTAAAACTCTTATAATTTCCTATGGGATGATGGTTTTTAATAAGCTATATATTTGTGTGGATATATTATTTTAAACATAAACAAATGAGATCAGTTTGTAATTGCTAATGGTTGTTATATGTATATATCTTTAAAATATATAATTAACTGGAATATAATAATTTTTAATGGTTGTTACTAGGAATATAATCAAACGCAATCTGATTTAGCATACTTACGAATATTAAACAAATCATTGTGTAACGAATATAGAATATATATTGTGCCTAATATTATTCCAATATTTGAAAAATTCTTAGACTCCACAATCTTCAAAATATTTGGTGTCATAAATATAAATCTACAAACCAAGTAACTAATCAATGAATTGATACTATATATATATATATATATATATATTTGTGATAAGATCGAATTGAATGTTAGGAGCACAAATATTTTGTTATGTAAATAATAGATTATCACACATCTTTTATTATTAATCAAAATCAAATCGTTTACAATTAAATATTAATATACTAAATATAGATTTATTCTTTGTAAGTTGGCAAAAATTAAAAAATCATTACTTTAAAAATCCAATAATTAAACTATGAATACCTCCACCATAGGGTGATTCATATAGTTCTCATATCATCCAGAAATAACTAGCACACACATACAAACCAAAAAACCAAAAAAGACATGGACCAACCTTTTGGATTCATCAAACAGCTTAAGAGAAATAGGAGACTCGTGATAAAACTTCGAGCCATTCGTATATTCGAGATATTGTATGATGCCGCATATCGAAACTATTTGGAGATTGTTTTCCACGATGATGAGGTTATTTATTGTTGCTTACTTATTTTTTCAATTACAGTATTGGTTAATTTGTGTTTTTACTTATTTTCTTTGTTTCTTAGGGGAGCTGCATAACTGGTATAATTCGTGGTGTTCATATGCAAAAGATGGTTTCTTACCATGACTATAAATACGAGATAGTGACAATAGTTATAACATGTGGGTTTATTTCATAAGAAACCAATATTTAGTCATGACCAGTTGTATGTTGTTGTCTCCCGTGTCACAAACAGAAATGGTTTGAAAATCCTATTTTGTGGCGATGATAGCGTGCCAAATAATCAAACCATTAACATTGATATAAGGAAGATAGTATATAGATTTTATTTTCATTATATTTATTAATTTATTAATTATTAATGGCATGTTCTTTCATTTAGTAAGTAATTTGAATTTTAACTGGACATCCCTTTATAAAAGGGACAGAGATAATAAACACCCGTGCATCGCACGGGCACTGTACTAGCAGTGTGAAATTGTCAACAAAATGTCAACAAAGTCAGTGTGAATTAATTGTCAACAAAAATTAATAAATAGCAATAAGAATTATCTAATCATAACTACAAGTCAGTGTGAAAACTTTGTTAGACAATTAATAAGTTTTCCCTTATGGTCTCTTATGCCATGACTATAAATAAGAGTCATGGTCAATCATTATCGCATGTGGGCTTATTTCTTAAGAACCAGTGTTTAGTCATGCCAGTTGTATGTTGCTGTCTCCCATGTCACAAACAGAATTGGTTTGAAAATCTTAATTTGTGGCGAAGATGACGTGCCAAAGAATCAAACTATAAACAATGTATATAAGGTAGTGTTCAATAATATATATTTTTTTTTTTGTTTTTTTGTACTTTTCTAATAATCCTTACATTTTACATTTTTAAATAAGTTTTTGTTTTTTTGTAAGTAAGCACTTTAAATTGTAATTGAAAATTGCTTTTCAAAAGGGACGAAGATAATTAACCCCCGTGCATCGCACGGGAACTGTACTAGTGTTTAGAACTCAACTGCAAAATATAACAATCACAATACTATAATAGAACTAATGTCTCAACATTAATAACAAATCCCTACGATTTTCTATTCATCTGGTAACGAGCCATATAACAATAATCATATGTTCATGGAGTTCAAAAATATCCTTTGATTTTGTCAATAAATGTACCAAACCAACTTTTTAAAACTCCATATTGTGAGTCACAATATAATAACAAATCTCATATAAA
>CACSLK010034598.1:15843345-15854224 GCA_902706635.1 Striga hermonthica
TAAATTTTACTATATATACATATATACTTAATTTAGATCATACTTGCAAATTACATTACTTCTTATTTAATTATTACATCCATGAATCTATTTATTACTAGTACAACACCGTGTATTACACGGGTGTTTGTTAAAGAATTATTCTTAAAATTAATGAGAAAACTATATTAAATTTAGTTTACTTTTTTACAAAAAAATATATTACTATATCTTTTAGAATGATATGTGTTACTTATGACATACATGTGTTATATTATATTAATTTTTATAACTTATATCATATAACTACTTGAAATATAAATATATTTTTTGATAAATAATTTTATTTTTCTAATTAATATTAAAAATAATTTTATTATTGTTATAAAGATAAATATAAATTATTTTTTTATACATACAGTATGGATGTTAAATCGAAGCTCATCAAAAGGAGATTAATTTGATATATTACCTATGTAAAACTGATAAAAAATACAAAAGTTATTAACTTTTAAAATATATATTAAGTTCAATAGTTGTAATAAAGAATGATATTAAAATACAATTAATACATGTAACATGACCATAAATAATCAACATATTTATGGTAATCCGAACCTAATTATTTTTTGTTTGGAATTAAATTAAAATTTACCCAAGCCTAATAACTAAGCATGTAATTTTGCCACATAGGATTCCGAAGCACCAGAAGCAGCCACGTAGGCTCAGCGCATTCTGTATTAATATATAGGAGAATAGGAGATTATAAAATTACATTAAATTCATTTTAGATACTATTTTTATAGTATGATATCTGTTTTTTTTTTTAAGTAATTTAAGGTTTAATTAGTTTGAACATGAGAAATGTAAATACTTGAAAATTCGTTAATTTGAAATAGAAGAATATGCGTGTTTTGCAATTTCATAGGATTTAATGGAATTGCAATAAATTTTATTACTTTGAATTTTATGAGTCAAAAGAACTTAGAACACAATTTTTATATTACCAAACTTAAATGTTGTGCAATTTATTATTTATTTATCTGTTTCTAAGTGAACTTTACTTCTCATATCTATACTTAATGTATTTTAATTCTATTAAAAAAAATATATTCCCGTCTAAATGTCATTCGAATTGAGATCAGTCAAGTACCTTGTATTCAACATTGTGTTTGTCTGTTTATTAAATAAATAAAAATGTGAGATAAAATTTGGCTCATCAATTGAACCGTTTTATTAAATCTAAAATTTAAATTCCTAAATCCTAATTATTTTTTTTGCGAATACGACTATAAACGTCATCCGGTCCCTCCGTATCATAATCGGCATCCAATTGTTTAAATTCGTGTCGTTTAAGTTCGCCCTCAAATTTTCAAAAATCAAAATAACCTATATTCTTGAAATAGTTGATTCAATAACAGTCTAGTCCCTCCCAAATCATTTTTTATTTATTTATTTTTTTTTCTGAATCTGCACAATTACGTAATTCTCATTGGCATCTACACACACTCATTACCCATCAAAGTTTAAACCTTAGCACCAGAACCATTTATTGAGATTATACTTCTGCATACACTAAATTACTTAGTCATAGTAAAATAAACTGCACATATTATAATAATAAATTTGGAAGAAGAAGTTTAAATTATAAAGCGAAACTTAGTCACGGTAAAAGTAAAATGATATTCTTACGGTAAAAATTACTTGAAGTGAAATCAATCAACCTACATCGTATCAAAAATCCACTGCCTAGCAGTGCAAGTTAAGGCTACATGAATATACTAATAATAATAATAATGGTGGTGAAGAACAAAACAAAACATAAAAAAATGCAACCTCAATTTGACAAACTCAAGACTATGTAGTAAAGAGAGGAGATGCTACGGTACAGTTACGGAATCACTCCGTCGGGGTTTGCAACCGTTAGATCATCAAGTAACTATCAGGGATAGTTGATCTGGTTACAAACCCCAACGGAATGGTTCCGTAATGAGACGGTAGCATTTCCCAGTAAAGAGAGACACGTTTAACATAAAAAAAAACACTAGAACAGAGGACATTCTTTAACACACAAACAACCACCCATCCACCCACCCCTAAACACAAAAGCAGTCACTCAAGTTCCTCTTCCAGTTGAGTTCATCAGACGATGAGTCGAAAATCAGCAAAAAGTACCACCTATATAAACACCAAGGCTTAAGAACACAGTACTACACAGGCTATTCCATTATTTTGATATAACTCATTATGGCCAAGGCCATGACATTTTCACTTGTCTTTGCATTGTTGCTTTCAGTCCTTGTGCTGAACTGCCATGGCCAAGAAAGGAAGGCATGCATCTCTCTCTCTCTCTCTCTCTCTCTCTCTCTCTCTCTCTCTCTCTCTCTCTCTCTCAGAATTCAGAGTTTTTTTTTTCTTTTTCCCATTTTGTTTTTGGAAACAGTAGAAAATATTCATAGAGTTGTTGATGTTCGATCTTTTGCAGCTTTACATAGTGTACCTGGGAGGCCGGCCTCCGAATCAATCGGTTGCAAGAAAACATCATTCGATGCTGCATAAAGTACTTGGAAGGTAACATCCTAAGCATCGGCATAATATATGCATAATAAGTTGAATTATCAAATATAGATGGAGCAAGTAATGATATAATATATCTGAACACATATATACAAAAACCTGTGTGTTGCAATTCCAGTGCTTCATTGGCCAAAGACTCACTAGTGTACAATTACTGGAGAAGTTTTAACGGCTTCGCAGCCAAGCTGACTGAGGAAGAAGCTGCAACGATTTCAGGTGAGTTAATCTCGAACCTTAATATGATTTAAGGTGTATGTAAGTTCATACGTTGCATTAAGGGTTGCACAGGATATAAACATCAATCTTTTGATGTAGAAATGGAAGAAGTGATCTCGGTAAATCCCAGCCATAAATTTGAGCTTCACACGACCAGGTCCTGGGACTTCATGAATCTCACTGTGAACAAACTTGAACCTTCTACAAACTCGGACGTCATCATTGCCTTCCTAGACACCGGTAACTCAAATAACGAACTTGTTTCTTTCCAATTAATTAATGAGCTTGTTATTTATCGAACAAGCTTTACCCGTGCTCAATGTTGTTTTGCATCTCTTACACCTGCTTGTCCGTACGTAGGAGTTTGGCCGGAGCACCCGAGTTTTCAGGATAAAGGTTTCGGCCCTCCACCGATCAAATGGAAAGGGACCTGCATCACCAAGAATTTCACCTGCAATAAGTAAGATTTTCTCATTTTAATTAAAAAAAAAAAAGAAAACAATACAGTTGAAACAAATTTACAAACTTTCTTTCTCTTCTTCCCAACTCATTCAACCGGGCAGCAAGATTATCGGGGCCCGCTACTACAACAGCGACGATCTCTACCTTGATGGGGACATCCCGTCCCCACGGGACACTGATGGTCATGGGACCCACACGGCATCCACTGCCTCAGGCGTCCAGGTGGAAGGAGCAAGTTATTTCGGACTGGGCAACGGCACGGCCAGGGGCATGCCCAACTCGAGGATCGCGGTCTACAAAGTCTGTTGGATGATTGGGTGTGACTCAGCTAACATGCTCAAGGCCTTTGACGACGCCATAGCCGATGGAGTCGACATCATCTCGATCTCGTTTGGAGGTGGCTGGCCGCTTCACTACTTTGACGACTTGATAGCTATTGGGTCCTTCCACGCCATGACGCATGGGATCTTGACATTGGGCTCGGCTGGAAATTCGGGCACGGACCCCGCAAGTGTCACGAATTTCGCGCCGTGGATGCTCACGGTGGCTGCCAGCTCGATAGACAGAAAATTTACTTCCAGAATGGAACTAGGAAATGGTGAAGTCTATACCGTAAGTTACAAAAAATTATAACAAAAATTTAGAAAAGTAGGACTAAGGATCGATTGAATATATCTGTAAATTGGTTCTAACAAATCAAACTGGTGAGTAAATGCAGGGAATTGCTATCAACACCTTTGATCTCAATGAGACTTCATATCCATTGATGTGGGGGGGAGATGCAGCAAACTACACGGGTGGTTATAATAGGGACATAGCTAAATCCTGCATACATGGTGCCATGAACGCCAACAGAGTGTCAGGAAAAATTGTTTACTGCGAAAGCTTGGGGGATGGTTCAGGAATTCTGAACGCCAATGGTGCCGGGCTCATCATGGCCGATGTACTTTCATTCGACCAAGATGTGGCCTTCAGCTGGCCATTGCCAACGACGTTCATCAGCCCACAAGAAGGAAACAGAGTTCTCGAGTACATTAGAACCACAGAGTAAATGCTTTTCCCTTATCAATCATTTTTTTTTTTTTATCAATACTAGTCTAGATTCTTTTTCATCAAAATGATCTTTCCTCTCATTTCTTACTTTTAGCAACCCAGTAGCAACCATTTTCTACAGTGATGAATGGAAAGACGTCATGGCTCCAGTTGTTGCTTCGTTTTCTTCCAGAGGGCCCAACCCACTCTCCCCTGACATTCTTAAGGTGATAGCCAACAAAATATTCTCAACGTCAAGATACATTTTCCTCACCTTTGTGTACTTGTGTGTTAATCATTTTTTTTGCTGTGTGCCGCTTGATATGGGAAAAAAAATCAGCCTGATTTGACAGCACCTGGAGTGAACATTCTAGCCGGGTGGTCCCCCTCAGTCTCATCTTCAATCTATGATGGTGACAAAAGAAGCACGCTATTCAATATCCTATCAGGCACGTCCATGTCATGCCCTCACGTCAGTGGTGCTGCCGCCTACGTTAAATCTGTTCATCCCGACTGGTCACCTGCAGCCATAAAGTCAGCCCTAATGACAACAGGTTAATAGAGAAAACATATTCACACAACCTTTTTCACTCAATCAATTAGTCCTTATACAAATAAGTTGTCACTCAATCAGCTTCCGTCATGGACCCAAAAAAACACGAAGATCTCGAATTCGCATATGGATCGGGCCACATCGACCCCGTCGCAGCACTTGATCCGGGACTTGTGTTCAACGCATCGGAAGTCGACTACATCGACTTCCTGTGTGAACACGGCTACAACACCACCACCCTAAGGCGAATCACGGGGGACAAAAGCACTTGTGCGGGCACAAGGGCCCGGGATCTCAACTACCCCTCGTTCTCTTTATACGTCCAAGATGGCCAAACCATCAAGAAAACCTTCACCAGAAAGGTGACGAATGTTTGCAAGTCAAACTCAACCTACACCGCCAGCTGGCACGTACCTGCATCATCCATCATTGTCACGGTCAAGCCGTCCATTCTCACCTTCTCGGATTATGGGGAAACCAATACATTCACGGTCAGCGTCTCGGGTCCCGCCATCTCGCAGAAGCCGATCGTGTCGGGAGCAGTCATGTGGACAGACGGGACCCACGTGGTGAGGGTTCCACTCGTGGTCTATAACTACATCCAGGGTACTCCTAACAATCTCGGGGTAGCTCAGTCCATGAAGGTACCGGCCCGCCAAAAGTCCTCGATTTATCAGAAGGTTGAAGAAAAAGGGAAGCAGTTGAAGTCCCATGGGTGAGGGGAGAGGAACCAAGCTTAGGTTTCTTATAACTCCTGATGCTAAACTACGCATTTTAATATTGAAAATAAGTTTCAAGTAAACACAAATGCTTGTACATGGAAAACTATAACATAGATGATGTAAATAATAACCAAAAACGCGATTGAAAATCTCATTTCACTTAATCAGTGTTACCTTTCATACAACAACAAAAATAAACAAAAAACAAAGCAACTCTGTTGTAAATGGAACAAACATGGCACAGATAAAAAAATAAGATCACCCCATTCAACTCATGAAATTCTCAGACTCTCAAACCACCGGAGTCTTTTGGTTTGGCTTGAACACATATTGAACGAGGGATTCCTTAATGGGCAAGAGTTCGGGAAATTCCTTCTTCAGTTTGGAGGCATCGAGCTCATTGTTACTCCTGGGGGCAACAATCACCTTAGCCTGCTCCTCGAGAGTGAAGTTGGCCCAAGTGAAATTAGGATCTATGTACTCACGGTACATTTCCAGAATCTCATTATGGCTCACGACTCCTGGGTTTGTGAAGTTCCATATCCCAGTGAGGTTTCTCTTAGCCATCTCGATGGATATGGGAAGAAGCTCGTCTAAGATGGTCATGGAGTTGGGGATGTCCACCACCTTCTCGTACCTTGTGATCTTCGTAATGAAATTACGAGGATTTGACAGATCGGACGAGATGGGCATCCGGACCCGCAGTGTGCAGACATTCTCATAATTATTCAGTAAATCCTCAACCTGACAATGAAGGTGTTTGAAAGAAAATTGAGATCAGTACCTAATGCGTTAAATATATAGATCAATAAATTGATGAGTGATAGGAATTTTAGTTTGGATTTATAGTGGCTATATACTAATGCATCTCACATATTGATGAAGGGCAAATGTTCAGAAACCATTCATTTCGACATATCTGTATTGAACCTACAACAATCAATGCAAGCAAACACGTAAGACAAAGAAAATGCTAAAATTGGCAGGAAACTAAGTCTAGAGGTTTAAGGACCACCAGCTACTCCAAGTAAAATGCTACAAAGCACACAAGGTTACACCAAAACCAAAGTATTATGCAGAATGGTGTTGAATGTCCAAAAATGAGAAAACTTTACATAGCCCATCCTAGGCACAAAAACAAATGTCAGCAAACAATTATGGCAAGCATTCGTTTAATTTCTTGTGGTTATACAAGCGGTAAAACAAATTAAGTTTGAACAACCAGTGAAACTTTAGCGGACATTGAAGATCATATTCCTGCATATAATCATAGATATAGGATTAAATCTAAACCATCAGCCTCCAAATCAAGATTAAATTTCGAGATATTTCCATCACCACATTATTTAGCAACACCTAGAATCAGCAATCCAACACTATTTCATAATCATCATCAAGAAAATCAGAGCAGATCTTAAATCATTAAACAGTAAAAGGTCGATCTTTCAAGATCAATATAATGATAGGTAAAATATAGTAAGGAGGATAACCCCACCATTGCTTTGGTCTTGGAATAAAAGGATCCGATGAAATTGGGCGTGTCCTCCTCCTTGAACCCGATACCCGAACCGAGCGGGTGTCCGGCGTCGTACTCAAAGATACAGCCCGTAGCGTAATTAACCAGCACCAGAGACTTCTCCCGGCACACGTCGGCGAGCGTCAGCGTGCCGACAACGTTAGTTCGGATCGTCTCCACCTTGTGGGACTCGCACCAGTCGACGTTGGGCCGCCCCGTCACGCCGGCGGCGTTGAACACGTGCGTGGGCCGGGCCGAGGAGATGTCGGCCTCCAACGAGGCCCGGTTCTCCAGTCGCCCCGACCCGTAGACGTAGTCGATGTTCTGGGCTTCGCAGAGCTTGCCCAGAAGCCCGCCAATCCAGCCCGTGCGGCCGTAGATCAGGAACTTGAGAGACTGAGCTGATGAGCCGTTCTCGGTAGCGCCCATGGCGGAATCGAATGTGTGGGGGAAAATAAGAGTGGTGGGTGAGTGTGAAGAATTTTTCTCTAGGACAAATGATGAGTGAATGTCAGTTGATATATATAAGGAAAAAATATTTAGCTATTGGCACTCCAATTTTCACAAATTCTTCAACAGACCTCCTATTAAGTAGATCGATCCCCTAATATAATTTTCACATTATAATTTTCGAATGTGATCAGTCTACGTGGTTGCTTCAGAATTTAATTGGCGAAGAATCATGCTTAATAATTAGGTTTGGACAAATCATATTGATATATTAATAATTAATGATCTAAATTCGAACATTCCATAAATATTATTTAACTAACTTAAATATTTTAATATCACTTATATTAATATAACCATTTAATTCTTTGTAATTTTACGTAACAAAAATGTATATTTAAATTGCAAAATGCTATAGTTTGTCTGTGTTGGTTTGGCTATTTTTATAGAGCAAGACATTTTAGCTTGAAAGTATCCATACTATATATATGTTTTTTGTCTAACTATTAGACTTGTATAAACTAGAAAAACTCTAAAATTTTCTTTACATAAATATCACCACGAATACTCGCATGACTCGGGTGCTTTATTTTTTTAAAAACAAAAAAATTAAGTGGACAAAAATAAAATTAAAAAAAAAAAAAAGAGTGGACCAAAACAAAACAACCGTATTCTCAGAATACGTTTTCTTAAAAAAAAAATTAATCAAGAAAACGTATTCCGAGAATACGTTTTTTAAAAAAAAAGGTAAAATGTATTTTTTTTAAAAAAACGTTTAAAAAAAAAAATAGGCAAATAATAATTAAAATGTATTTTTTATAAATTGTATTTTGAAAATACGTTTCACGAGAAAAATATTTTTTTTTAAAAAAAAAATAATTTTTTGTTAAACCGTATTCTGAGAATACGTTTTACAATTAAACTGTCGGTAAACGTATTCTCAGAATACGTTTTTCACGTTTAATATTATAAAAAAAAAAATTTCTTCCTCTCCATTTCATTCACGAACAGAAACCGAAAAAAAAAAGAGAAGGAGAAAGTTCTTCAAATTTTTTGGAGATTGAGAATTGGTATAATATGTTTGAATGTGGTTGTATTTGAGGATTGAAAATTGCTAATTGTGTGTATGTTGAATTGAGGATTGAAATTTTGTGTGTAAATTGTCGATTGTGTATTGTTTGGTTGTTGTTGGTTGTTGTTTTTCGAAATTAGGGTTAGAATTAGGGGTTTCAATTTATCCGAATTATAGATGAATTTTATGTTATTGTTGGATTATGAGTTTAATGGTTTTGGATGATTATTTGATTGGGGCTATTTTTTGTTATTTTTTATTTTTTGTTGGAGAGTAAAAATTTAGTTTTTTTGGAAAAAGAATTGAAAGTGTTTATTTGCAACAGGTATAAAATGGCCTATCCCGGTCCCGGTCCATACCTTATTAATTTGTACTGGCATTTTGGGAAGGAAATGTTAAACGATTTTGTTTCATTTAAAGATCGTCCGAGTGGTTCATTTATAATTCCGGGGAGGATATCATATGAACAGTTGGTACAGATGATTGATAAAAAATGTCAGTTTGAAGAAGGTTGGACAATTCAGGAGATTACTATGATGATTAGCCAACCTGATGGTTCGTGGAATCCCGCAATACTCAATAACGATAGTTTTGAATGGATTTATTACTTTCCTAGTATGTCCATGGTGTATTTGCATTTATCGTTGCAGGCAAATACACCCGTTACACAGTTTGAGGATTTTACTCCTTGTTACGGGGGAGTGTTTGATGTCGAGGGTACATCGACTTCTCATGTACCTAATTTTGGAGAAGGGACATCGAGAGAATGAGCGGCGGATGAGGACGATGAAGATTTTATTCCCGGTGAAGATGACTTCACAGACGAGACCTCAGAAACCGAATCAGATAGATCTGTTAATGAGGAGAGTGAAGCCGAGTTCATCGAAGAAGAACACCCATTTCCTATTGGTGGTCGGCACATATACCGCGAGATGGGTGAATGAACCATTTTCTGATACGGATCCAACCCTCGGAATATCGAATGAACCATTTTCTGATACGGATCCAACCCTCGGAAGAGGTTTGTACCAACCAAGCCAAATTCTTCAGCAGGATAATCATCAAAGGAGGGATACTTCTTTTGGAAAAGGGACGATTGAAGTCAACTCAGTACAATTGAAGTCAATTTCATACAACTGAAGTCAACTAAGTACAATTGAAGTCAATTTTATACAATTGAAGTCAACTCAGTACAATTGAAGTCAATTTCATACAATTGAAGTCAACTAAGTACAACTGAAGTCAATTTCATACAATTGAAGTCAATTTCATACAATTGAAGTCAACTCAGTACAATTGAAGTCAATTTCATACAATTGAAGTCAACTAAGTACAATTGAAGTCAACTCAGTACAATTGTAGTCAATTTCGTACAATTGAAGTCAATTTCCTACAATTGAAGTCAACTCAGTACAATTGAAGTCAATTTCATACAACTGAAGTCAACTAAGTACAATTGAAGTCAATTTCGTACAATTCAAGTCAATTTCATACATATGGTATAATATAACCCTAAACTAAACCCTAAACCCTAGACTCTAAACCCTAAACCCTAAACATATGGTATAATATAACATAGTAATCTAATAACATATAGTAGTATATTACATATGTTATATTTGTTATAATATTATATATGTTATAATATAGGGTAGTTTATAATATAGGGTAGTTTATATTACAAATGTTAGGGTAGTTTATAATATAGGGTAGTTTATATTACAAATGTTATAATATAACATACTATGTTATACTATATAGTATATAATAACATATATTATATTATATAACATATGTTATATTATATACTATGATATAATATAATATAACATATAGTAGGGGTTCAGCTGGGTTTCAGCTGTCCTGGCCGGGGTCTATAGAGGGCTCACCTTGACCGCCAGAACCGGGGAAATTTTCATCAAGAACTGTGTTCAATTGATTCAGGTAAATAAATAAATGTACTTACTTGTTATTACTTCATTCATTTGTTATCCTAATATATATTAACCAAATATTTATGTCTATATCTGTAGGTTTGGGCATGGGAACGTATCCCTCGTATTAGCCAAAAATGAGGGATACCAACTTTGACAGAGTCCAAGGTTGTCCTTTAGGAGCAAGGTAATCACATTTATTTATATTTAATACTTAAAATGTCAAATTACTATAAAATTTTGTGATTAATATTTTTGGTTTTTTTTTTATTATTTGATTTTTAAGGTGGGTGAGACGGAGGAATATGAAACACATCGGAAAGGGAACAGCCGCTATCCGAGATCAATTAACGTGGCTGACAGAGA
>CACSLK010034598.1:15869415-15883106 GCA_902706635.1 Striga hermonthica
ATTAATTATTAATATATTAATATTATTTGTCCAAACCTAATTACGAAGCATGATTATTCGTCAAATAGGATTTTGAAGCACCAGAAGCAGCCACGTAGGCTCAGCGTATTCTGAAATTATATACAGGGAGGATTATATATAGGGAGGATTGGAGAAAAATATCTTCTCCACATTTGATGCACTAATTAACTAATTTCCCATTTGAATAAAACATAAATCATCACCTATATTTATAAGGAAGATATTATGGTCCTGTTAGGAAACTATTCCGTCGGGGTTTGTAACCGTTAAATCAACTATCTTTGACGATTATATAATAATCTAACGGTTACAAATCCCGACAAAATGCTTTCGTAACGAAACTTTAGCATTTCCCTGTTTATAAACACATTGTATCAAATATCAATCCATAATTTTATGTCAACTGGAAAATTGGTCAATGAAAGAGCGGCTTATTTGGGGATAGAGGCAGCAAAAACTTTCTGGACCTATTCAGAAAAGTTGTAGATGTTTAAACATGTACAGCTAAACAGGCTAAAGAAAAACATATGGGGGGAAAATCAGATGTAAAAGGGTAAAAAAATATGTTACTTTTTGGAATATCTCAAAGCCTTTTGTTTTTTTTTGTGAATTGAATGAATGAAAGTGCATGGGAAGTTGGAGACGATAAAAAAAGGTCATAGAATCACGAGAGACTATGATTATTAAATTTAACACTAGTAAGGCTGCAGCAACGGCCATTGGCCACAGAAATATATAGTAGGGCAAAAAATACAATTTTCGTCCTCTAAATTGAACATCGTTCAGTTTTGGTACATTAACTTTTCTCTCATAAAAAATAGTCCACTATATAACAAATTTCGTCGATTTTAGTACAATAATCCTGAGTGACCGGATTACGTGATGACGTAAACAATGATTGAAACGACTTGGATGAATATGACTTTAACATGGAAGGATTACAATTTTCCTCCACGTCATCACGTAATCCGGCCCCTCGGGATTACTGTACTAAAATTGATGAAATTATAACATAGTGGACTATTTTTAATGAGATAAAAATTGATGCACCAAAACTGAACAATGACCATGACCAAAATTCAATTTTTGCCTATACAGTAAGTCCACTGTTAAAATATAGATTAGTACTTTTTTTTCCCCCAAACGATCAACGTTTTATTTCAACAAAACAAGTAACTGAGCAAGTACAATTACAACCAAGGGGAAAGGAGCTAGTTAAATCCATAGACAATTATTATTTATTGTTAAATTAGTTGAGAAGTATTGTATCCCATCATATGCATGTAGTTTATGAAATAACTCGTGCAACAAAATGTAAACCAAAAAACACAACCAATTTTTTTTTTTTTAATTAATGTACCCTATTAGAATAGTTTACAAACTAAATTATCGAATTTATGCAATAACCTGCTAAATGACCGCCCTTCACCATTAAAACAGTTAACAATTAAATTATATTACACATTAAAAATAGCAAAATCACGTAACTCAATCCAAATCCTGTTTAGCCATCCATTCAACAGATCCGAACAAAACCTGGACATTTCAATAGCATAGCTAAGATGACTCTACTGAAGTCAAAGTATAGGAAGTCCACGAGAATTCTTTTTTATATTCAAGACTGAACGTGAGAAAGTTCGACAATTCGGTTAAAGTTCAGATTTATACAGCTAAAACATGTGGTTTCTATTTACAGGAAGGTGAGTGTATATTTAGTATATAAACATTAAATGGAGTTGAAACTGGCAAATAGTATGGTTGATAGCGAGAAACAACTATAATACTCTAGTAGAACTTGTGTAGAACTTCCCTTTACAAAACCGACTGAAATCACATTATATTGCACTTCTCTTTGGATTTTGACTCATGCTTAGAGGAGGATGAGTGCTTCCCACTACTGCGCGGAACCTGCAGAGGTTGAGTTTAGGGCACGTGCTCAAAGCATTAGAGAGTGACTATAACCTTAAAGACGTTAAAAAATTCCAACTCCCATTGCAACTAACAAAAGAAGAAGAAAAAAACAAAGAAATACCTATGCACAAACAAAGACACAAAAGCAAGAGCAAAACCAGCAAAAGTTGCACATACATACTGTTCCGCCTTAGAAATAATTTTCCCCAGCAGAAGTCCTAAATCATATTAATATTGGATAGATTGTGCTCATGATTGTGTGTCTCTTTTGTTGTGTGCTTCTAAGAGCATCATCACTGTTGAGTTAAAAAAATATGTGACGTGGGTATTTTAAACACATTCCTAACGTTTTTCTCTAACCTTTTTCTCTACAATGGACTCTGTCTTGGCCCATATTTTTTCGTGGCGTGACGTGGCATGACTACTATCTCACTAACTATTTTTAACTATTTGGAGATAAAAAAATCCTTGTAACAGTCTGACTCAGCTTTATTAATTATTTTATTTTGTACAGATGAATAAAAAAAAATTGAAACCGTAAACAAATATTATTACAATTTCTAATTAAGCTACTTTAGATTTATTTGGTTATATTTTCATGATTCGCCTAATTTAAATTTCTATGCAAAAATTAAGGTTGTACATGGTTTCCCAATTTTTATTTTTAAATATTTCAAAAAACTCAAGTATTTATTTTGAAGATTGTAAGTTTACGTATGTTCTCAATTTTTTTTATTTATTCCATATTTTGTCGAGATGAAAATAACAATAAATCGTGAACAAATGTAATTAAAATTTTAATATTTTTAAAATTATTCTACTCCAATATTTATTTGGTTATTTTTTCATTATTCACGGTTCATGTATTTAACATTTCAACCAAGTTTATTATTTAATATATATTATGTATTATTTAAAGATGAAAATAGCACTATATAATTTGATTTTTTTAGATGAAAATAACAATGAAATCGTGAAGAATGTGATTACAATTTTCGTATTTTAAAAATTAAACTACTTTGTATTTTACTTGCTCATTTTTTATGTAATTCAAATTTTCTCTCCAAAATTCGATTTTCTTAATTTATTATTTATTTAGTTTTGAGAAAATGAAAGTCGCTATTTTCCTTTTTAATTAAAAAAATTATTTCCCTAATTTTATTATTTATTTAGTTTTGGGATGATGAAAGCCACTTCTTTTTTTTTTTTAAATTAAAAAAGTGAACGTAATTAAGTAATTAAAATCTCAAACTTGGAGTCTTGATATGCTTATCTAATGAATCTGGGTCATCATTTATACAGTTGCTTTATCATTTTTGTTTTTTAGAAGATAAATAAATAGACCCTTACAAATGATGTGAAGAAAAGACATTGGAAATAGTTGTACACTGTTATAATCTATGATGTCACATTGACATTATACAAATTCAAAATCACAATCCTATTAACAATTTTGCTATGAAGCCAACAAGTGCTCTATAGTGGAGTCAGCCTTCTATATATAACAAGTAAGTCATACCATATTCTCTTATTACTTAAATAAATATTAATATATTTATTAATGTGATATGATAACACTTGTTGTATTCCACTATGGAGCCAACTGTTGGCTTCATAACAAAACTGGTGCTATTAAACCCAATTAATTACTGACACGAACATTTCGACATTAACATTCATATACTGGGGATGCTCTAACACAAAATAATGTAAAACAACCCGGATCTAGTTCTTGTTGGAAGTTGGAACGATTCATTTTATTTGCTAATATAAGATAGCCAAAACTTACTTCAACAAATAGCATAACGTGGGGCTATTTAAGCAAACATTAGAGATGTCTAGAAGATTTTTATTCTATACACTTCATATCATTAGATTTTTCCAGCACAATCCAACAGTAATGAGCATAAAATGGAAATAAAGTAATCCGACCTCCCACTCCACTCACAAATAAGAGGGACTTTCTATGGTCAACACAATTAAACTCTACTAAAAATCCTGCACATCACATCATACCTTGATTTCCAAATTTTAACAACCAAAAAGGATTCAGGTAAAACATAGTAAACCAAGGTGGCAAGGCATAAAAGGTACACTATGTTACTTAAAATAAAAGGCAATGGATGTGAAGTAGAAATATCTCTCAAATTTGAGTACAAGCAACATTAAGCTATAGAACTGCAGCCAGAAAACCAACACATTAAAGAACTTATTGAAATGCTTACCTGAGGACCAGTTACCAGTCTTGAGCCACCACTGGTGGCTGGCTGTTGCATTTGATGCTGTGGCTGTTGTACCTGCTGCTGTTGATCAAATTCTTGTTGCTGGAGAGCTATTGCCAACTGCAAATCAGAACTGCCAAAAAAAAAAAAAAAACATATGGATCAAATTTGAATTAGAAAATCAGCTTTGACTAGTAACTAGAGTACTTAACAGTAGATGTATAAACAAAGAACCAATGGGATAAGAGTCCAACATCCAAAATAAAAGCTCTGACACTCGGGCATCAATTAATCAAAATTACATAGCAAGTCAATTGATATAAAAGATGGATATATTTTCATCCACATATTTTCCAAGGACTCACACAAACTCTGGATTCACTCTACAGACAAAGACAATGTGAATGTTACAGTATGATTAAAAGGACAAGTAGTTCTGACACATTCTATATAAGTATGGTAAGCAAGATATAGAACTGGCTTGATATATAAATTAAGTCTACATAGAAACTCGAGAATAAGGATATAATGTGCAAGAAAAGATAGAGAATTACTTGAAATTTGAATTTTCGTTGGTATTATCAATGCTCGCAAGATAGTCCTGCAAGGAAGGTATATTATTTATAACTCAGGCACTTGATTAATTGTCTTGAGAAAGTTTAGAACAATTCACAGCCACATACTGCAGTACTGGCCAAGACATTTTGTTCATCCCATGTGCTGTTGGAATGGTCCTCCATCTTGAATTCCTTGAAATTGCTGGTCATGTACACAGTATCACCATTCACCTAATTGTGCAAATCAAATTATTAGACAAACACATGGAATCGATGCCTCAATAGTGTTCTCTAGAAACTGCTTCCTGAAACAAAAGCAGAGCAGTTTCTGAACGATATGACAAACTGAACTAAGAAAACAACACAAATGCTCTCAAGATCTGTTATTATTGAGAAAGTCCAAAAGTATATCTTGCTGCAAGAAATCACAATTACTTTTCTCATCATGAAGAAATTTGTCACTTCATTAGGTGATGCTTGGCATGGATTTCTTAATGAAGACAAATATGTGCGTGCGCACTTGTGTGTGTGTCCAAATTTTTAAACCACTGTGTTACAAGCAACTTCCATGCCATAGATAACTTTGTGGCAGGCTTTCAAGGGTTTTACTGCTTAGTACTTAGTCTGATGAAAGTGGAATGTCAGAAAATAACTTTTAGAGGATGTATGTCCTGCCTACTGTCATCTACTTCACCTTAAATGAAGTGTCCATGCTACATAGAGATAACTGTTCGGAAGTAAATGAAAACAGTATGGTGAGAATGGTTATCTGTAACATCTCATGATGTTTCTTAGTTATAGTTGTTCCTAAGAACAAGAAAAATTAATCTATGTTCTAGGCCATCCATAAGAATTTTAATAATGCAAACAGATACTAAGATCATACTATATTGACATTTGACAAGAAAATAAACATAATCATGTCATGGTCACACCTCATTTAACTTTTCCCACACCAAATCAGGCTGATTAATGAAACCTTGGTCTGTTGCTAAAATGTACAACTCGCCTTCATACTGTAAAGGAAGTCATTGTCAGTAAAAAAGCAATACATAGTTGGCACCATAACAGTCAATCAGACTAAAAGAGTACCATTAAAAACAAGAACCAAAATTCACCAAGTACACCAACTTATTTTCTATTCATCCTTATAACTGTTTGTGGATATAGATATATAAGGCAGTTTAACACGCTGTACTAACCTTAAACATGGTGTTGAAGTGATTATTCCTGAAAAACACACAAATCTCACGTTCCTTCACTTTGTCTTGTAAGCAAAATAAGCTGCAGAAGAATAAGAACAATGAGAACCTTCTTCTGTCCAACAAAGTAATACTTCTATAAAGATGATAAATAGAAAGCATACATACCCATACACAGTCAACTGATTCGCACTATTCTTCATGAAGTTCCGGATGATTTCACCTGGTGAGAATCCATGCAAGGGAAATAAATGTCTCAGCAAAAAGATATTATACTAGACTCAAAGAGAGTATCATTTGCTCAATAAAATTAGAAATACAAAAGAACTATAGAAACCAATGTCGCTCATTCGCAGCATTTATCACCTTGTTTTACAGACAAAGCCTTGTTGCTAAGGCCACTGCTGTCTATAGAATCCTGATCTACTTGTTCTGCAAGAACCACCTCGCCTTCATAAACAGGCTCTCGGTTTTCATACGCTACACTTCCTGAGTCCAATATGCACTCTTCACCTTCGTAAATGGGTTCATTGCTGGCAACACTGGAAGACAAGGTTTCACGTTCACATATATGATGCATTTGTCCACTAGGTGCATCTGAATCTGCAACAGCATTCAACGAGCTAGACGTATCTCTGATCACACAAGCATTTTGATGATTTCTTGGTTCATCTGGGTCAGAGGGAATGATGGATTCATTTGGAGTATGTTCATTACTCCTTGGTTTATCATGTGAGTTGCTAGAAGCAGGAGGATCTTGCAAAAATGATACAGGTTGATGTTTCCCATTCTCTATCCCTGCATCAGAACCAACTATAGTTTCACTACATTCTTCCCTGATTGTTTGGGTACATCCGTTCTCCTGATCGATAGCTATTGGTGGAACTTCACCAGATTTTAGATTCAGATGGCAATCATTCAGAGTATCGCTATCACCAGTTATCAATAACTCATTCTTTACAGTTTCATCAGTAACTCGTTCTTCCACTGTTTCCAAATTTGTGACCGGTTCAGACTTCTTAATGTGTGAGTTTTCATGCACATTCAGATCAGCAACTACACCCTCAGTTAAAGAAGATGTTTTCCCTTCTGATAATTTCAAAACTCTTAATAACTCAGCTTCTTCTTCAATATCCCCCTTCCTTGCTGCATGTGGAGATTCGTCAAAGGATTGGACTCTTGAGAGGCTTGGAGAAGGTACACCAAGAGCTGCAGTTGTCGCAGCAACAAAATCAACACTGTCATCTTCTGAATTCTTTTTCTGTTCGGTCTCTATGTTTTTTGTTTCTAGAAAGACGAGCTCCCCCATGAGAGTGTTATAAGATTTAGAACCAATAACATCAGCAGTTTCATGGTCCTGAAATGTAGACATCATGTGAGAATAGTAATACTAAATCCACAGAGCACTTAGCATTCAAATTGAACCAAGAAATATAGCTTATGAAAAGAACATGATCACAAGAAGATAAGTAATGATGTCATTATACAACACACGGAACAACATACAAGACTTCAGAGACACCTGTTGATTCTATGACCCTATACAACAATTCAAGAATCACAGACCAGAATAGTAAACCAAGCACAATCCTGAACCAAACCTTCACCCACTGCTGTTTTCAGCCCTCCAATGGATCTTCACAATGCTGGTTGGCACATTTTGAGATCAGGACTTGAGCAGTAAAACACTATCAATAGGACTTCAGGTGTACTGTATCATTTGCTTATGAACAAACTAGGTAACTCCTCTATTTCCTTTCCTTCGCTGGTTTATCAGTAAGATAATCAACTGTTAAATGTAACATCTCCAAGTCATTTGCATATCCATATGTTCGAGGTCAGGTGGCTAACATTAATGGAGATTCAGTGGTGTGTGCAAGCAATAGAGAGATAAAGGCACACAGATATAACTATGTAGCCTAAAGAGCTTCAGATCACAATACTTTTCAGGCTGTAGAGTGGACCCCACTTTCTTCTCCCCACCCAACACCTTATGCAATTTTCCACCAGCAAAACAAACAAAGAAAATACTAATATTCTTCGAATGAGTGGGGTCACCGTGTTCACACGCTCATGCCTTTGAAAATCTTACAACAATAAAGCACTTCGACTGTATCTCGCTTTAGACTTCGATGATATTAAAGTAGTATGATTATGAATATAGAGCTCACTAAATCAATGTAATGACTGAAGTGTTGAGAATTGAACAGCTAGAAACATTTCTAGTTTCAGGGACAGAAAAGTATCCACATACCTGAGGGTCAACAATCCATCCATGGTAGAGTGGAATGTCCAGTAGGTCAAATATCGCGCACTCCGGAGTGAACTCAAAATCATCAATTCTGAAAAAATAATTAAATAGCATCTAGAAATATTAGAATTGGTAGCAAAAGTTCCCCTTTATTCTAATTATAATGCACTTCAAAAGAATCGCTAAATAGTATCACATAAGCCCATAAAAACAACAGCGATAGTTATACTAACCAGTAACAGCAATATTTGATCATATGCAGATAAAGAGAAAAGGTTTTAAACAAGCAACAAACCATGTCCACTGCCACTATACACATCAGCAGATACTAATAAATCATAATGATTCACAACAAAGACATCCACCAAGAAAACAAAAAAGATTAGTGGATTGACCTTCTAAATTTTACATTCACATCGATCCCGGTTGTAAGTCTAGGAAGTAAATCAATTGCATCCGCAATATTCTGCTGCTGATTTTCAACATAACCAGTGTCTTTGTTCTGTCAAAAAATTAAGATCCAAATAAGCAAGACTAATATGAAAAATACATAAGTACAAAATTTTCAGCTATATTTGACATCACAATGTGAACATGCAGAAAAGTAAGTTCCCTATCGATTATCCATACTAAAATTAAGTAATTAAAATAAGAATAAATTCAAATGATGCAATTACATTGATGTCAGTGTTCGCATCAATCAAACGCTCAGCAACAAGCGAGAGCAGTTTCTCCTGTGAAACCTCAGAAATATCTGGACTTAAATTCAGATTGTTCTTTAGTGAAAGAACATTACCTGTAATGATATGCAAAATATGTTAGCCAACCAATGATCACAAAATCATAGAGATATCGAGCAAACAATTGGAGAATTTATTGCATTCAAGGCGCTTATTGATTCAAAAGTACATTGCATTACCTCATATCTTCAACAAACTAACAAATAACATAAAGAATGTCATATGTCGGGGCCCATACACCATTTGTAAAGAGTTGCACACCAAAGGTAGGATTTTGTAATTTAATTCTTACACATGCAGGAATTTTCCCAGATATAGCATCTCCGGATTTGTAAAAAAATATATCTGATCATCTAAAATTAGCATCAAAGGAGATGCACTATCTCTGTCCAAAATAAGTAAACATGTATATCATTTTAATTCCCACGCATATAATATGCAAAATATACATTACTCTATTAGGATGTAGAATGATTATAACTTATCCCTCCAACTTCTTCGAACTTCACAAATTTGTGTCGTGATTACTTTGCCCTAATGTTACATTCAATTCAAGCAACGACAAAAGGTGAAACCCCATAAGAATGCCCTAGAATGGAGTAAGAAATATTTTACTAACAAACCATTTTTTTTCCTGATTATGCTTCATAAAATAGTACCACTAATCTCAGGAAAAAAAAAATAGACCAACAGAGGAATAATATTAATAACTGAAGCAAGAGAAAAAAGGATTACAGATAGCGAGAAGAGGGCAGGGGCCATTATCATTTTGGAGAACAATAGGTGCCTTTCGCCCCAAAAACTGAATCACTTTTGTCCTGTGCACCATCTCCTTCACCCGTTCCTCGCGTTTGGCCTCCACCTCCGGCATCGGCGGAGAGGCGGCGGAGGTTGAAGCTGACTGAGGTTTCGGAACAGCAGGACAATCCATTGTCTTCTTCTTTTTACCGCTCAATTGCTCGACTGATAGCTTGTTCCACAAGTTCCTAACGACGAAAAGACAGCACAATAGACTACTTACTGCAAAGAGATTGAGCGACAACAGAAGTCGAGGGGAAGGGAATAGCAAAAATGATTTGATGAGCAAAGGAGCTGAGGAAAACCCAACCTAGCTTTTTATGAAAAAATACAGCGTAAGTGGGTGGGGGTGGGACGTGGGAGCCGACGCTGTAAATGACGGCAATAACAACTCCATTTAGATTTTTATCTTATTAATAATTAAGAAAAATCATGATAAAAACTACTTCCTCCTATTTTTTTTTAAATGTCATTCTAGTTTTATCAATTATTTGTTAAATAAATGTCATTTTAGATCTTTTGTACATATTTTTTCATTATTACCCTCATTTAACTAATAAATATATTATGTCTTTTCATATTCACTTTTTCTCAAAACATTCATCTCTATCTTTATTAAATAAAGTTATTAATGACAAAATAATATTCTTAATTAATGTGCAACTTCTCAAAACGTCATATATTAAAAATAGGAGGTAGTATAAGTTAAAGGCACTTTCTTAAAGTCGGTCCAATTTAGGGGTACATTCAATTATGAAAGATATTTTAAGACTTTATAAAACAGATGATTGTGTGTTCTTTATGCAATTTTTACATACTTTTGTGAATTTTGTGAGATAGCTTAGGTATTTTTAGAAAAAAAATTCTAAAACTTTCAATATAAGTTTTTTGAGACCCTATAAAACTTTTTATGTAATTCTTAATATAATAATAGTTTATTTATGAAACTCTCAGAACAATTAATGTGCATAATAACTAGTATCAATAAAATCAAATTAGAGAGAGATGGAAAACACCAAGATCATCAAGTCATATGGTGGTAGGTCATTTGGTTGGAAATTCGAGTTGAGAGGAAGGTTTTAAGCCGAATGATGTTACAAGCTTGTCAAACTTTTAAATTCGGCATATGTACTGGATCGGGAGACGGTAGATTTCTTCTTTGCACTCCATGTAATGAGGTTATGACCTAGAAAAACATAATTCCCACTTGTGGATGTCCTGTCATCAATGTCAGCATCCAAGTTTGCATCTGCAAAACCTCTTAGGTTTAAGGCTACCTTCTTGATATGCAATCCATATTGAAGAGTTCCAACCAAGTATCTGCGAATTATCTTCAAGGCTTTCCAGTGAGTTTGCAAGGGTGCTTGCATGTATTGTCTTATTATGTTAATGCTATAGGAAATTCCAGGCCTACATATTGTGGTGTATTGTAAAGCTCCAACAACACTCCTAAAGAGGGTAGAATTCTCCATTGGTTGCCGATCATATTTAGATAAAACGGGATGTGAAACCATAGGGGAGTTGACACATTTAGCTTATTGCATTTTCAGGCTTGATATGATCTCTGATATATATTGTCCTTGGTTCAGCACAATTCCTTGGTTATTATAAGATACTTCAATGCCCAAGAAACGTGTTAGTTATCCCAAATCCTTGACTGGGAAGAATTTTTTGAACACATTAATATATTGTTGAATTGCAGGTTCTGAAGATCATGTGATTACAATGTCATCAATATAAATAAGGATCGAAATGGTGGATTTAGGCCGAATCTTCAAGAAGAGTAAAGGATCTGATTTAGAGATAGTGAAGCCCATAGATTTCAATGTTGTGTTTAGCTTGGAATTCCAGGCTCTAAAGGCCTGCTTCAGCCAATAGATAGATTTGTTCAATTTGTACGTAAGAGGTGATCATGAGGCTTGAATATTCTCAAATCCAGGTGGTCGGTCGATATAAATGTCAGCATCTAGGTCACAATTGAGTAAGTCATTGTCAACATCAAAGTCAGTGGCCTTGAGTGTGTGATTGCAATTGATAAAATCAGTCTGATTGTTGCTGGCTTTACAACTGGGCTAAAAGTGTCTTAATAATCCAATCCAGTCATTTGTTTATATCCCTTGGCCACCTACCGAGCTTTGTGCCTTACCACTTTGCCATTTGAATCCCTTTTATCCTTGTAAACCCATTTGCATCCAATTGTACTTCTTACTTATGGTAGCTGAGTTAGACACCAAGTTTTATTGTATAAGTGCATTCTACTCTTTATTCATAGCTTGCTTCCATTCTTCATAATTTAAGGCTTCAAAAACACTCTTAGGTCCTATACATTTCAAAATCTTTGCTGCATAGATTTTAGGCTTTCTAATCCCATCCTTTGACCTTGTAACCATAGGGTGCGAGGAATTGATTTTTCTTGAACTCTCTGAACCAGCTGTTTGATTAGCATCAATATGATTTGCAATAGGAAGGTCAATTGTAATTCTTCCCTCTTAGATAGTTGATGAGGGGGAATCTGATGTGTGCTTAAAGAAGGAGGATAATTATTTGCTCCTTCATCTGTTGTATCAGCCCTCTCCCCAATGCCTTATTGATCATCAATGTTCAAGGTAGGAGTACATTGATCTATAACTAAAGATTCTTCAAAAGGTGGAACCAACAAAGATGGTGATTGCAAGGATTGACTGTTCCCAGGCTACTTATAACTTATAAGGCTAATCTTGGGTAGTGCTTTGTAGTATGTTGTGGGATTGTTGGTAACCAAATTATCCGACTCAGGTCTTCTCTCAAGGAAGACGATTCAAAGCTTCATTCGCTAAGTTAGTCACCCATACACAAAAACGGAAAATAAAAACCTAAACATTCCAATCGATGAAGATTAGAGATTGATTTAAGACTAATTGCAATTGAAAGAAAAACAAGAGCCATGAAAGCATGCAAAAGAAAGGCTAGAGCTTTAAGTGAAGAGAGAGAGAGAGAGAGAGAGAGAGAGAGAGAGAGAGAGAGAGAGAGAGAGAGAGAGAATTTGATCGACCAAAGTCTCTATTACTCAAGAAAACGCAAATAGAAAACATGATAGCCAAGTGATCCTAGGTAACTAAATCGAACTTTCTTAACTAAATGACTACACTTTAAACAAAGCCGCGACCTTCAAACAAGATAAACACGAAATTAATTCCTAACACACATCAACAAGCAATAAAAATAGAAAGCTTCGAACTTTCCTCCATTCAACAAGCAAAATACCAAATTCACTTTGAAAAACATCATAAGCAAAGATGGAGCAAACACGAAGTAATGACGCTTAAAGATAAGTACCTACTCTCCTAATGCATGCGTGAAGAAAACGGGAGTGAAAAACTCAAAACTTGCAATAAAAAAATGGTCGGAAAATTCGAGTCATAGAGCGCCCTACCAAAATATAGAGAGAAAAATATAAAAAGAAACTTTTCCCAAGTGGGATAGAAAATAAAATGAAGGGTGCCTCCCAAATTACAAAGCATTCAAGTTTATTTATAATATTAGCAAAAACACACACAGAAAATACACATATTTAATGAATACACTAGCCCAGTCAATCTTTCTGGGTGAAATATTTGTCATGGCGAAATGTGCATGGTGTGGTTCGCCAGTTGGCCCTGCGCGAGTGTTCTCGTCCGCCCGACGAAATGGTGCGCAGTCCGCCCGGCCAATAATGAATACACTAGCCTAATCAGATTATGGGAAAAACTTTTTGCCTGGAGAAATGTGGTGTGGTTCGCCTGTTGGCCTGCGCGAGTGTTCTCGTCCACCGGACGAAATAGGGCGCGGTCTGCCCGACCAATAACTTCGCCCGTTTTCTTGCTGGGCGAGTGCAGGTCGGGCGCGCTCTCGGGGCGGGCGCTCTCGTGTTGGCCCGTGTCTCTAGACTTTCTCTCTCTTGCACGACTCGTGTGGTTCGGATAATGGCTTGGACGACTCGTCAAGGGCTCGGTAAAAGTCTACAATCCAAT
>CACSLK010034598.1:15886741-15896858 GCA_902706635.1 Striga hermonthica
AGGATGGTGCTTGAAACAACTGGATGTGGACAATGCATTCCTAAATGGAGACATAGATTCTGAGATTTACATGGAACAACCACCAGGTTTTGAGATTGTGAAAGGGCAAAACATGGTATGCAAACTCATCAAGTCACTGTATGGGTTGAAACAAACTTCAAGAGCTTGGTCTTGTAAGCTTGGAGGTTATCTTCTCAGTTTGGGATTTATGATGTCTAAAGCAGATAGTTCCCTATACTTCAGACATAAGAATGGTCACACTGTTTTGGTTCTAGCATATGTAGATGATCTCATTATAACAGGAAGTTCAAATGCAGAAGTGAGCAAAGTTCTTGATGCACTGAAGTCCCAGTTTACTATGAAGGATCTAGGAGATCTCAATTATTTCCTATGAGTTGAATTCATCAAAGTAGACAATGGGATATTTCTGAGTCAGAAGAAGTATATTGAAGATTTACTTGAAAAGGCTGGAATGAAAGAGGCTAAGAGTCTTGGCACTCCAATGGTAACAACTCCTCCTCTCTCTAAATCACAAGGTGATCCTTTGCCTAATCCCAGTCTGTATAGAGCTCTAGTTGGGAGTTTGCAATATGCAACTATAACTAGACCTGAGATTAGTTACAGTGTGAACAAAGTGAGCCAATACATGCAGTCCCCATTGAATACATTAGAAAGCCTTGAAAAGAATCCTAAGATATTTATCAGGAACTAAGGAGATGGGGCTTAGCTTTAAAGGAAGTACCTCAATTGATTTAATTGCATTTGTTGATGCAGATTGGGCTTCTGATGCTGATGATAGAAAATCTACCTCAGGATCATGTCTTTTCCTTGGAGATAATTTGATAGCTTGGAGCTCCAAAAAGCAGTCAGTTGTCTCTAGATCAAGTACGGAGGCTGAGTATAGAAGCTTGGCACATGGATTATGTGATGTGATATGGACCATGAATCTGCTTGGGGAGTTAAAGATAATTTCGAACAGAATACCCATTATATGGGTGGACAATCAGGGAGCCATTTCATTAGCAGGAAATCCTGTTTATCATTCAAGAACAAAGCATTTCGAACTTGACTTGCATTTCATAAGAGAGAAGGTAATGAATAAGCAAGTTTCAGTGCAGTATGTTCCCTCTTATGAGCAGGTGAGTGATATTTTCACAAAGCCTTTGTCCAAACAATTTTTCACAAGGTTAAGAGACAAGCTAAGAGTTATTGTTCATCCCTTGCTCAAATTGAGGGGAGGTAAAAGTCTACAATCCAATTCCAATCCCATGTCAGCAGCAAATGAACAAGAAGTGAAGCCACCTGCCATGCAGACGTGGGACCGGTCCATGCATGAAGAGAGAGAAAGTCTAGTTGCAGAAGAAGACAAATGAAGGATCATATAGTAAATAGAATATCCTTATCCCTTTAGGGTTGAATTGTATGGCTGAGATTATATCTTGTGATGTATATATATTGGTAGTTGGACACTATTTCCAAGCAATGAAAATCTGAGAATTGTAGCAGCCGTTTTCTATGCTTCAAAATGGAAAACAGATCTGAAAACTCTTCTTGGTCTTTTATTATGATTGCTTTGATTTTCCAATACTCGGGTGGCTCAAACGGCTCACTTTCCCAAGCTTTGTACGATTGACCTAAAAACACCAAAAAGACAATAAAACACGCCGACATACAAAAACATAAAACAAACGCAAAAGTTCACGAATAAGACAAAATATGCCGGTCAACTGTAAAATGAACCTAAAAAAACACGACTAAGGCATGAAAAACACACGAAAAACACGACAAAAGCACAACAAACAGACAACACGTGTACTTGGACAACCAGATCTAGCAGATCTTGAGCAACAAGGTAATGGCTCAATATAAAGGGGTGGGATATAACTATATTAATCTTTCTCTCTCTTAACATTCTAAGTTATTATTATCGATACATCATCCTTTTCGCCAATACTGACTTGAGCGTTGGAGGTTTTAAGTCGAGAAACCGCCACTGCTGTTTTGTAGGTAATTGAAGCAATTCAAGAATGGTTTATATGACATTGGACCAAATCGAGGTTGTCCACATTTTTATTTTTTATTTTTTCTATTCTCTAAAAGTGGTCCGTGGAAAGCCAAAGGCATCTTTCTCTTGCAGCTATACACACACAAACATGCATTATTACAATTAAATATTGAAAGTTCAAGTTATTGCTTCTTGCAATAGTCTCTCTATCCTGTATTCCTGTTGCTTTTAGGGGCTGTCCAGTTTTTTTTTTTTTTTTCCTAAAAAAGAAAGAGATGAGGTTCTACTCTTATTCCCTGGTTATAAAATAGAAACTCACCCAAAATAGAATAAACCTAGGTAAAAAAAAAAGGCAAGAACTCATTTTTTCTCCTTCACTTCCAAATCTAGGGTTTTCAGGTGCCCTCTTACAACTTAGAAAAACAATCTGGTTCCTTTTTTCCCCTTACCAAGTTCTTCAGATCTGGAACACACACACACACACACACACACACACACACACAAAGTTGTGTATGTTTTATGTTTTTTTTTTCTATTTTGGGATTTAATCAACATACATACAAACTCATCCCCTTTCTATTTTTGGAAATCCTTATAGGCTCCTCTCCTACATTTTGATTCTTACATTAATTATTTTCTGGCATCAAAATAATCAAGTATTCTTATTTCTCTAGCTACCACTTCCCAGATTATATATATTACCTGTTTGTTCTATTTTATTTTTTTTTATTTTTATTTTTTTTTGGTTAATATTGGTTAAAATTAAATAGAGAAAAGAAAATGGTGAGGGGCAAAATAGAGATGAAAAGGATAGAAAATGCAAGCAGCAGGCAGGTGACCTTCTCAAAGAGAAGGAATGGGCTGTTGAAGAAGGCCTTTGAGCTCTCAGTTCTCTGTGATGCTGAGGTTGCACTTATTATCTTCTCATCCAAAGGCAAACTATATGAATTCTCAAGTTCCAGGTACATATATATTTAAATTAAATAAATTATTGCATATATATATATATATATAATTTGGTTTTATTTCTTTTCTAATTAACTTGTACAATTATTAGGACTTAGGAGTCAAAATGCTGAAGTAATATTAGTATTTTTCTAAGCTTTCACCTAATATATATTTATGAAAATTAATATACATAGCTATTGTAATATCTATATACTATTCTGTAATTGCAAGATGGAAACAATATAAATTTAAGTGATCACTTTTGGTAATTTGATCAACATTGGACAAATTAATATTTTCAATCATTAATAATGTGGCAGGATATATATTAGGCACATCTTAATGTGGTTTGAACTATGGTTATTATTATTAATAATGAGTTTGTCAGATATATTATTTCCTGGAGATTGACTGAAATAGGTATTTTTCAGTTAGCTGGTTTATTATTATTAATTATTATTATTATTATTATTATTATTATTATTATTATTATTATTAATTTTATTATTATGTGTCATCTTTTTTTTGGCTGATTTTAATCAAGTGGGCTATAAGCCTTTTCTTGATCTGTGAAAATTCCTGTTGATTTTGGTGTTTTTTTTGGTGAGTTTTCTCCAAATCCCAGATTTTTGTTTTTGTCCAATGCTGCATTAATTTGTTTAATTAAGTAAAGGGCTGAGTATGGAGATTATAACTCTTTCTGTACAAGCCTTCAGCTATATATAGAGTGGCAAACCCCATACAATGATATTTAAATTATGATTATGACATTTTTAATTATATACACACACACACTAGTAGAGCTATTTTTCATTTTCCTGACCTCAAATTAAATTTATTATGGCAAGGGTTTTCTCTTAATTAAATAATAATTTTGGATTATGCATGTCTTGTCAAACATCCGTTGACAAATCCCAACTGGCTGTGTTTCAGTGTGCTATATATCTGTGGGGAGGGAGGGAGTTCAATCATGACCCTTCAATAAACAAGAAAACTTATGGAGATCCTTGAATACAAATATATCCGCTTATAAAAATGAGTATTTTTAGTTAATCGGAATTAATTTTGAAAAAAAATGGTATGGTTGGTTTTAGTAATATTTTTTTGAATTTATATTAAATTAATATGTAAAATAAAATAATTAAAGTTGATTTGATGTAAGAGTATGAGAGAGATGATGTGAAATGATGGTTAGATAAAATTATGTAAGTGGATGAATAGTGAAATGAAGTTGACGTGTGTGTAAGAATGATCGGTTGGTTTATTTAATCATATTAATAGTATTGATCAGAATAGTGAAATTGAGTTAAAATTGAATTAGATTTTGAGTATAAATTGAATACGAATTGATATAATTTGTAAACAGATAGTATGCTTTGGCACCTGCTTATTTGAAAGTTTTGTACTTACATGAAATTTTATTTGTTTCCTATTAATGCTCATATCTCGAGCTTCTACTGTATTTTCAAATTTTACACATTCCAAGTCAAATAAATAAATCAAGGGATGTGTGTAACTGATTATTTGTTGAGTATATATGTATAATCATACAATAACTTCTGCTATGGTACCGAGTGACTTTGAGTAAGTCACTCCAAGTAGCGACTGTGATCGAGAAGCTGCCACCAGGCTGGAAGGATTTCAAGAACTATCTCAAACACAAAAGAAAGTAGATGAGTCTTGAAGTTCCGTGCCGTCACTGAGAGTTTGATCGAGAGGTTCAGGCGTTTGGTACTGGAGACGTACGGGACGCCGACTAGGCCTTGCCTAGGCGCTGGTCGAGCGCCTAACGGGCCACAGTCATCAATGTTCCCAGCCCAATCCGCGTCGCTGTAACCTGCAAGATTAGAGTTTGTGTCACGCGAATTGAGTCAACCTTCTATATACAGCAAGTAATCAAGACAATAAATAATAATTTATTTTGGTGCAACATGTACCAATATAGTTTCCAATAACATAAAATGATGTGACCCATATATTAATCTCAGCCCAGATTAGTATGCCAAGCCTAAGACCACCACAACCGCTCCTTAACAGTCCCATCAGGTTACTGCTAGGTTGCTGATCGCTCGATCAGCCTGACGCCTCGCAATGACTTCTCGGGGAAGATTGTCGATCTGTCTGACCATAGCGCTCTGACAAAGCTGATAGCACTGTCTGATACGTCCGTAAACTTTTGCATGGATACACGCAGCGTCACTCAACGCTCTTAGCTGACACTCCACATTAATAATCCTGCACCTTTTTTCTTATGTAAATATCGGCTCTCAAAGCCTGGAAGAGGCAGGAGGGCAATCCCCATACAAATACAAGTCGAACATACACGTTCAGGCCATCCTCGACTAATCCCCCAAAGATCATCACGATCATCACCACAATATTCTTGGCTTCCTATATTGGTCTCCTGAAAATCATATGTTAAATATTTGGTTGTAATTCTTGCATATCACTCAATAAAAATCTCGAAGAAAACTTCCCTTTGTCAGTCGTAACAACCGATTATTTCCGCGCATTTATGGTTCGTGCAATCTTTCCATACCACCATAACTCCCTAATAAACCACCTTAGTTACATATTTCATAACCGTAGGCGAACCACCGTCAACAGAATGACACTAGAAAGAGGGCAACCATCAAGGACTATTGAGCCTATAAATAGCCACCATCCCCTCAAGCTATTTCCACATCTGAACACTTACTCTGTCATGTATGACTTCCTTCTCCCCAGGAAGGGCGACTCAGCTACCCTCCTATCTCTTTCATGATTGGCCGAGTGAATGGGCGACACTGCCGACCCCCCGATTCCTGATAGCTCCATTATTTTACCCATATAATATCCACTAAAATCTTGATCACTGCCAATTTGCCTCTTCCCTTCACAAAAAACCCATATCCGACACCTTTGGCCTTAGCTCACATTCGACAAAAAAATGGATCGATTGGTCTCCTGAAAATCATATGTTAAAGATTTGACTATAATTTTTGCATATCACTCAATAAAAATCTCGAAGAAAACTACCCCTTGTCAGTCGTAATAACCTATTATTATTTCTGCGCATTTATGGTTCGTGCAATCTTTACATACATCGGATATTAAATCACACTCAAATTACACCATAACTCCCTAATAAACCACCTTAGTTACATATTTCATAACAGTTGGCGAACCACCGTCAACAGAATGGCACTAGACAGAGGGCAACCATCAAGGACTATTGAACCTATAAATAGCCACCATCCCCTCAAGCTATTTCCACATCTGAACACTTACTCTTTCATGTACATGACTTCCTTCTCCCCAGGAAGGCCGGCTCAGCCGACCCGCCTATCTCTTTCATGATCGGCCAAGTGAATGGGCGGCACTATCGACCTTTGGTTCCTGATAGCTCCGATATTTTACCCACATAATATCCACTAAAATCTTGATTACTGCCAATTTGCCTCTTCTCTTCACAAAAAACTCATATCCGGCACCTTTGTCCTTAGCTCACCTTCGACAAGAAAATGGATCGATTAGTTGGTCCTTAGCTCACCTTCGACAAGATAATGGATCGATCAGTTGGTCCTCGAGTAATCCCAGCCCTCTTGAGGCCGACAGCCTGATGGGAGGGTCAGATGTATTTATCCTCATGAAATTTGATCAAATCCTCTCCTCAGGCCCAAAAAAACTCCAACTCAGCTATCAACTTCATAATTGTTGGGCGATCACTGACAAAGCCATAGTCATGATCACCCAATTACCCAATAGTTATGCTGGGTTGGTACTACATGACCAGAGGCCAGACAAAGTGACCTGCAGAATAAATCTCAACCCAGGGTTGAAATGATCCATAAGTTCAACTAAGGCCACCAGACGCTTCTATCATCAACAACGATCAAAGTAATCGACATATCCACACGTAATTTGTGAAAGATGTTCCCTGGGATACTCACGCCATCATCTCGTGGTCGGGAATTATACGTAAATTTTCTTCTATGCATCGACCGCCTTGTCCAATTGCACGGGAAGGGACCATTCTTTGTGAAATATGCCCCTCAAGACGTTTTTCGGCATAAGATCTTCTCATGCAACGACCTACCGATCGACATTATTTCTGCAAATAAGCAATCGAGCCAACATCAACGAAATCAATAATAAAGGAGGTTTACTTGGTCATGCCTACCTAGACTAGAAAATATTTTAGATATGTATAGGTCGACAATTTTCACAGATGAGTGTACTCTTGCTTGTCCCTAATTATTGCTATCTATGTATTGTTTATGCGCGATCACTACTTTGTAGTTTTTCTATGAGATCGCATAATTTTTTATCAAACATATACCAAAAGCATTATATTACGAGGAACAAGCAGACGCAAGATCAGCAACGACCTCAAAACGGGCGATCAACGAAGAGTAATTTCATTGAAGACGCCTTGACCTGTCACATATGTCTATTACAAACTGTGATTGTCTTGGTTTTCCGACAATATTTTCACATAATTGGCGATCTCAAAGTTATTTCGATGATTCGACCCTCATTGAAGAAAGATGACCTCTAATACCATATTTTCGATCAACACTCAAATTCTTATCTCTTTGAAATACCCGACAATTTTTTAAATCGCAACTTCTTATTGATGCTCCGTTGCTAAATATCTATCGAGAAGGGCGCTCTCAAAATTTTATAACATAAAAGAGATTACGATCATCAACCACCTCGAAGAAAGGCACCAACGATCACATTAAACACTATTTGATGATCAGACGATCGTCTAAACAAGATAACATGATGTAGCGCAGCACACAAAAGAGAAATAAAAGAAGAGAAATTTTTCTCGAATACATAATTATCTTATTCAAATTCAACTGCTTAGAACAAAAGAGGAGGAATCTCTAAATAAGACCCTCATCTGATTACTAGCTTGTCCAACAAGACAAAGATTTCAACAGAGTAATAAATATATAAGCTTTCTAACTAATCTAGAATACCACTAACAATCATAATAATGAAGAAGGAAATAAATAATCAAATTAAAGATCATAAAGATCTTTATCTCCATCATTCTCCCCCCGTCGAAAAGGATTTTCCATCGAATTCGAAGCAATCTCGTCTTCAACTGCTCCACAATCTCGACCGGGCCAATTTAACAGGCCGTGAACTTAGATATACTCACGAGCAGAAACCGCTACTCTCTAAGCTCCCAAAAAATTCCCATGTACTCAATTACCTCAAATAAATGGCCTGTTGCACTTTGTCCTTTTTGGGCACACGATGCGAGTTATTAGACATATCTTCCTATTGAGTGATGGACCATAAAAATCTATTTCCCAATACATTGACAACATCCATTCCGGGCACAACCTCTGGCCTCACAGTTGATTCTACAACAACATAGTACTCTTCCTCCATTGATGCCACAGGTGGCTCCTCGTCAAAACGGGTGGACCCTCATAATCGGTCGACATCACAAATAAGTGGATTTGTGCGTTTGGTCGACCCCTCATCATCAACACGAGGTAGACCCTCATGTTCGGTCGACCCTTAGGCGTTCCCAAAGACCCTTGATAATTTGAGAATCTCGACTTGGAACAATGACTCCCAACGTCGACCGTAGGCAAAATAGTCATCATCCCATGCCTGATGATTGAATAGAGTAAACTTGGAGACGGTGTCTTCGTCGCCACTGTCTTCGACCCACGAGTGAGGTGACCGGGAGCGAGACGCCACTTGTGCGCCCGAGTCGTGACCCATGCGCATCCCACTGCGCTCTCTGTTGTCGACATGGTTCGAGTGCTCGCCCTGAACAATTGTATAAAGAGCCGAACGTACGTCGTGATCCCCGCACAAAGATGTGTAATTTCACGACCTATTCCCTTGAATTGTCGATCGAACCCCTTGGCTTGGCGACTCAGAGTGTCGGTGGCGGTGTCGCGCCTGTCGTCTGCGGTATCCTGAATCGTCCGGTGTCTAGATAACAACTGATGTTGCGCAACGCACGAAATGAAAATAAAATAAGAGATCTCTCTTGAATACGTAATTTTCTTATTCAAATTCAACTTCTTGGAACAAAAGAGGAGAGACCCTTAAATAAGACTTTCACCTAGATTTCTAGCTTGTCCAATGACCGCGTGTCGCGACGCGCAAATTTAAATTTATAAAAGTTTTCCTTGACTAACATCTACTAACTAGTAGTAGCGGCAAGTAAGAGTCGATCCAATGAGGAGTAGGAATTTAATTGTGATAATTCTCATATTAATCGAATTAAAACAATAAAAGCAGTAAATGGGGGGATTGGTTTTATAAAAATGAAAATAAAAAATAGCAAAATAAAATAAAAACCAAATAAAATAATAGAAGTCCAGTTTTCGATTCAGTTATCACCCAATCTAAATCTAACTTTAATTACTTTCAACGTCTTCTCTGAGTTGCTAATGAATTATCAACCTAGCTAACAACAAGCTCTGTTAACAAAATTTTTCCTTATCGAATATTTAATCGAAATAAGCTCTTCGATTAAATCTAACTATTGGACAACCTAGAATAATCTAGCTAGATTTAATGCACTAGCATCTTTAATTTCTAGGAAAATAGATTGGTCTAAGCAATAGACGCGTACGTCGGACCATTTAACTTATGTTCATGCTACCCTAGAGATGCACGGCCCCTAGTTTACTACTAATGGAACGAGAACAATAACAATTACGGATTAAAGTCTCGTCTCTAGAAAATAAACTATGAATATTCAACGTAGTTGACCAAACTAAATCAAATACTCATAATACATAAACATTATACACAGATAGCATGTCAACTCATCAACAAAATAAATACGACATCTTGATTAATCAATGATAAATAAAAATCCTTTAATTTGTAGAGAAATCAAAGTTAGTGTTCAAACATCCCTATTGGACAAATGTATATCCTAACATACTAATAAAAAAAATACTAAATAAAAGACAAATAAGAAAAGATAAAATTACCTCCCTCTACGTGTGCAGATGTGGCTTCCCTTCGTGCATGTGTACTCTCTGTCCGTGCGTGAGAAGATAAAATTACCTCCCTCTACCCTTTTCCTGTTTTTTCCTCTTCTCTTGCAGACCTCTGTACGGCTTTTTTTCTTTCTTTCCGTAGCCAATATATTCCCAAGACTCCCAGCACATGCGTGAGTCTTATGCTTGC
>CACSLK010034598.1:15901454-15918751 GCA_902706635.1 Striga hermonthica
TTAAATGCCCTCTTGCAGCGCCGACACTTGACGTGAAAAACATTAAGCTTCTTGAATTTATCGCCAATACTTCTGAACAAGCAAGGGATTGAGCAACTAGCGAGAAAGCCGTTGCTTGTTCAGTTCAGTCCTGGTGTAATTAACCTCGGATTCTAAGAATTAGAATCAGTCTCATGGCCAACTCTTTCATGTGGCTTGTTGCTCATGGCAGACCTGCTACTGGTGGGTGAGCGCAACGGCTTTCGTGCTAGTTGCTCAATCCCTTGCTTGTTTGAAGAAAAATTAGGAATCGCACTTGAAAGGGAAGTATCTGAGGGGTCAAATAGATTAGTCTAGAATTGGTGTACAGGGCCTCTCATTTCAAAACGCTGATTCACCCGTGAGACCTGCCAAACTAAGGTTTGAGATATAAAACATTTGAGACACTACGCGAACTTTTTCTGAGCCATCATGCGGTCTTTTTGGTTGTGACAGTCCCACGGATCATTGTTCCGAGTGCCACGTCTATATGGCCCATGGCACACTGAATTGCCTCTAAAGTTGTTGTCGCTTTCATCACCCCCTCAAGGTCTTTATTCTAAGCCATCATAAGCATGGCCGCCGCTTACATTACCACCTCTGGCAATCGATGAAGATTCAATATTTAGGGATTCGCCGACTAAACAAAGTTGCAATACCATCGAGGAACGTAGCCTTTCATATCTTGTGCTACCTCCAATCAGTTAGGATTGCAGGGGAAATATCCACCATACATTTCCCTATCGACTGATCCCTCGACTTCACCCTACTGTTCCAACTCATGCTAGTGGTCACCCTCTCGATGATCCTGATCGTCGATGTGTAATTTTTTGTCGAGTACAATCAATAGATATCACTCGTATCGTCCACTCGAAGGAAGGTTGTTTGGAGATTCGTTCATTATCTAGTCGTCAATTCACAAAACTAAAATAAGGCACTAAACATTCTACTCGCTTGATTTGAGTGTGATTTCCACAAAATTAAGCTAACAAATTAAAGCAAATGATGAAAGATGCAAATTTTGAAAGAAAAAATGGATCATTAGTTTACCGGAGTCTTTATAACATAAAGAAAATGAAAATAAATAAAGAGAAATCATGTGAGTAAAGTAATCCTAGGTAATGTAACATGAGCCTTCTTAACTAAATCATCACGCTTTGAACAAAGTTGAGACCTTTACACAAGATAGGCACGTATTGAATTCCTAGCACAATTGAACAAGCAATAAAAATAAAGCAAAGTCCTAAAATCGAGCATCACACAAGATTCTGACCAAAACACAAACTCGAAGCAATAAGTTCTATTCTAGGTACTTACCCTCATATTCCAAGCTCGGACAAAAATAATGCATAAAGATCGAATTTTAGATAAATATAAGGTCGCCGAAAAATTACCAGAATATGTTAAGTCTTCGACCTCCAAACCAAAACATAAAAATAAAAGAGAGAAAAGAGCTAATTTGTTAATGAATACAACTCAGTTAGGCTCGTAAAAAGCTAATTTTGACTCATTCATATAATAAAACATAAAATAAAAATTTAATTCTAACGAGCAGAACTTAATTAGTTACACTTTGATTCGAGCCAAACTTACTCGTTTATTGTACGAGCATAAGTTCGAACACGATGTATTCGACTCAATTGGTTTCACTAATATCACTACTGTTATGCGTAAAAATTCAAAGTACGATAATATCTTAAGTGTTTAGTGTAAATTACAGAAGAATGAAAACAAATAATAAAAAATATATCATATTGTTTTAATAAATTAAAAACACCTTATGTTATTTTAATAGGCGTATTTATATGAAGTCAATTGCATTTTACCCAAACTTGGAGACTTTTTTGTTGACATAGTAATTTTTAATCAAAAAATAGTACTGCAGCATATTTTTTTTTTCTTGTCTACTTAAATTAAACTAATATAAATAATATAACTTATTTCAAATACTACTATGAGATTAACATTTTATTATTAGGAGGTCATCCCAACATACTTGTTATATGATATTTCACTTAAGGCGTGTTTGTATACATATATTTACGCTCAAAATGAGTGTTTTTGGTTAATCATAGTTAATTTTGAAAAAAGTTGATATGACTAGTGGAATTTTGATTTTATATTAAAATAATATTTAAATAAAATAATTACAAGTTGATTTGATGGTAAAGTGAGATAAATGTAATGTGAAGTGATAGTTAGTTAAAATTATGTGAGTGAATGAATAGTAAATTAAAGTTGATGTGATGTGTAAGAATGATTGGTTGATATTATTTAATTATATTGATAATATTGAGTATAGTGATGTTGAATTAAAGTTGAGTTAGATTTTGAGTATGAATTGAGAAAATTTGCATACTAACACACCTTTTGAAGTCCAAATGTCATACTACTGAATAGGCAGGTTAACCTAACAAACTTGTTATATGATATTTTTATTTAAATTGTAGAATTTTAAATATGCTACGCAAATTAATGAAATTAAACAATATATTTCCCATATTCATATATCATTTATTTATAAGTTAACAATTCATTGATATATTTCACATATAAAGTAATATAAAATCATTTCTTAAACTAAACATTAAAAAATGAAAACAAAATAAGAAAAAAATGACAAAATCAGCCACAACCACAAAAAATATTTAAAAAGCTTGAGTCATGTCAAAAGAGATGTATAATTTTTTGATTTAATATAAATAAATTTAAATGAATATGAATTAAACAATTTTGTCATAAATTAAATTAATAAAACATAAGCTAAAATATATTTTTACTTCTACGTATTTAGATAAAGTAAAATATTAAGATCGGGCTGGAGGCAAGGTGAGCCACCCTCTGCTTCCACCCCTGCTTTTAAGGACATTTATTCATTTGATTTGATCAGATATCTATACACAATTTTAATATTCAACTTTATAGACAACAAACATATTATCCAATTCATAAATAATTTATTATCTTCAATCCTATACTCAAACTTTTTCAGGATATAAATTAATGAAATCTATATTTTTATTTCTACTATATTTGCTTATAAGAAAGTTGAGATTGTGATGATATATATATATATATATATATATATATATATTTAAATATCATGAAATAGAATAGTGTAACCTCATTTAAAATTTGACAAAAAATAGTTTTCATCAATTTGTTTATAACTATACTAGTACGTGGCCCGTGCGATGCACGGGGAACAATATTACAATTGTATTAAAAATTAAATATATAAATAACACTAATCATAATTTACCCATTGTTTTCAAAACCGGGGATCGAATAGTCCGACCGAATAGACCGGGAACTAGTATATCGACCAGTCATGTTCTCTTGACTAAAATGTTTGCTAGAGAACCGGTCAACACCAGTCGGTCGGATTGGTAGTATTAGTACAAATTTTAATTATTATTTTTTTCAATTGATCAACTGAGGGGAGCAAGTACCTTCTCTAAGATCGATCTCAGGTCCGGATACCACCAGCTTAAGATATGTGTTTCGAAGACGACATTAAAAACTTGAATAAAATAGAGATATATAATTATTTATCATTTAGTTTGAACATTGCAATATTTTAAATTGTGAGATTTTTAAATTGATATTTTTAATAATTCTATTATAAAAAGTATAACGTATATTTATATTAAAATACTAACACATTAAATTATGGTGCAACCAATAAATCATTGAATAGATAACTTGATCGGTTTGAAATCGGTCCTCTTATAAGAACTTTAAATTTACCATACACTAATAAAGTTGTAGTGCAATAACATTTTGTTCACATAAATATAAATAAAATAATATATAAGTGCTCATAAATAATTAAACATGTTATCAAAAGCAACTTAATATGATTGTTTGGAGTATGAACTATATTACATAGTTCACACATTACATTTTTTGTAACAAAGTATTTTTAATATAAAAAATTATATTTAGTTTAATAATCGATTTGGTCTGGTCAAACTGACCCATAACTTGGTCACCCCAGATTAACGTCAATTGTGTCATTGAACCATAACTCGGTCACCCGGGATCAGTCCCAATTGTGTTATATTTTTCGACTATTTTAAATATCGACTAATAGTGAGCATTAACCTAGTTTAATCACTCGATTGATCAAATGAAATTTTTTTATTGTCCATAATATATGTAACTTTTTTAAATAGAAAATATTTTATGATTTATGTACTAAATGTTTATAACAAAGGGCAAAATATATTAAGATTATAAATTATATATAAGATAAGTTAATTATTTCTTACTTTATAGATATTTAAAAAATATTAAACACATTAATTTTAAAAAATTTAGAATTAATCAATTGATTTTACAATTGACGCGATGACTCAATACCAACATGAGCTACTATATAGCAGAGATATTTTGCATATCAAACATATTTTTTTTTTATAATATAATACATATATATATATATATTAGTACTTATCATAAAATGTATTATATAAATAAATTAATTGTAAAACATTAGCATTTACTATTACTTAACTTAATTTAATTTCTATCATTAATTTATTTTTTAATGAGAAATGTAAACAAAAATTTTTTAAACATCGTGATAATTTTATATATATTTAAAATACTGTAAATATTTGATTTCGGATATTAATGTAAATGATTAATTTCATAGTTTGAGATTTATTGTAGAAAATATAATACCAAAAATTATTATCATTCAGTTTAAATATATATACATGTTTAAACAAATTTATTGATACGTTATTGTTTTGAAAAAATATGACACATCAATAATTCAAAAAAAGTGGACAATATTTGAGCCTACAAATTTTGAAAATTAAAGTGCATAATAAGAAGCCAAAAAAGTAAAACAATATTTAAGCATATAATTTTGAAAACTCAATTTAGATAGAATTTGATCATTCTAACGGTTAGGTTTCCAGTGTTTTTTACCGTAGGAATATACGTTGAATATACAATTTTCGTTGAAAATTTTAGTTTCACCCATATCTCAACCGTTGAAAAATGTATTGCTGGAATTGTCAAAACCCAATGAAAAATTTTAATGTAAAACTCATTCCAACTGAATATTTTTGTTAGAATTTCCGTTGGAATCTATTGGAAAATTCCAACGAAAATAATAACATTGCAATATCTATTGAATTGTTGTTGGAATTCCACTATCCACAAGGAAAAATGACAATTATTTCATACTTCCTCAAAAGTGGTTGTCGTTGATCTTTTACAAAATCATATGATTATTTACTAATATTAGTACGTAGCTTGTGCGATGCACGAGACAATAATGATAAGTTGTATAAATTAAAATAATGAAGGAATATTGATGATTATAAAAATAGGTTTGGAATACTAATACTAATTTTATCTTTTATTTTATATTTATGATGTACAATTGTTAAATATGCGATTTATATATTTATTTCACCCGTTATAAAACAACTTTCGTTTTAGAGTTAATATTTCGAATTAAGGAACATATTCAAACATTATTAATAAATAATACTCAAAAAAATATTTCTCTGTTTTTCTTACTTATAACGTATTACAATATATTATTTTGATTCCTAAATAAATGAGATAAAGTTAAAAAAATTGTGGCAAAGATTATAAATAAAAAATTAATTTTAAAGTAATGTAGTGTATACTATTTGAAATTATAATTATTAATTTTCAATTACGTCAAAATTATATAAATATTTTTGTAATTTAATAAATTATGTATAACTATTTTGAATATTTTTTTTGCTAATCTAATAAATCATACGACAGTTCAGCACCAGTTGATTTACCATTACAGTTTATAACACTAAATGTTATAAATATTATGATTCTTTTTCTTGCTAACAATTTACATCGTTCATCGATGGATGACTTATTGGTTTATAAATTTTATAGTTTATGACATTATATATTAAAATATTTAAATTTTTTTCTATACTTATAATTTAAATGACAATTTGATAGATGACTCATGATTTTTATAATTATAACAATGCATGTTATAAATATTTAATTTTTCATAATATAATAATTTACAAGACAGTTCGATAAATGACACATTGGTTTTTCATTGTAATATTGTATATACTTGATCCTTGAATAATTTTTACTTATATTTTTCTATTGTTTTTAGTATTAATTATTTAAATCCATGAATGATAAACATGCTAATTACTATTTTAAATTATTTTACACTAAATATATTATTATACATACATTTATATTTCATTGCATGAATAACTTGAGTCTAGTTTATTATCTTTAAATCCATATTTTTTACAAATAAGTTCATTTTGTATATATGTTAATTTATAAACTTATTGATACTTTAAAAATAATGGGTGCCAAATCCAAGATCCTAAAATGAAAGTTACTTTAATATGATACATAATAAATTGATAACTAGTGAACATATTATTAAGATTTTAAGAAGAAATAATATTATTGCTTAATAAGAAAAATAGATATGTAAAAAAGTAGACAAACATATGGAAATTAAATAGGAAAAAAAATCACAATTAGGAAATTTTATCATCTATGCGTTTTAGATTTCATATATTTTTTTTAATTTACATATAATTATTCTTGGAGTGATTAATCTATGGCAATATAATTTATATTTTTTTAAATAAAATAAAATTCTAGAGTAGGTGGAAATCGAATAATAAAAATAGATTAGATATAAATAAACTAATCTATTACTATATAATAACTAGTGCGTGGTCCATACGATGCACGGGAAAATAATATTACGTTTGTGTTATAAATTAAATATATAAATAACATTAATCAAGATCCATCATTTTTAAATTAAACCGTGTTTGGTCATAGTGCGACCGAATGGACCGAGAAACGGCCACTCTAGTTCGCTTGAATAAAATATTCGCTATCGAACCTGTCAACACCAGTCAGTTGAACTGGTAGGATCGATATGATTTTCTAAATAAATTTTGCTACATTTAAAATCATTTTAAATAAAATTACATATTTAAATAAAATAGAGATTTATAAATTGTATATCAATTAGTTTAAACATTTGAAATTTTAAATTGTTTAGATATTTAGGTAGCACATTTTATTTGAATTTATTACAAAAATTACTGTATATATATTAAAATATTTATAAATTAAAAATCTGAACAAACCACAAATTATTTAATAATAACTTGATCGTTTCGATGATGGTCCAGTTCTGAAAACCTTATATTTTCTGTACATTAATAAAAATTATAATAAAATATTATTTTATTCATATAAATATTAATAAAATGATATAAATACAATCATAGGGAAAGATCTATTTAAAAATAAAACTAACACGAATTTACTTAATAAATAGTAAAAAAATAAAATTCAATTATTGAAAAGATTACACGATTTTTCAATTGATTTATAAAAGGAATCAAAATAAAATAAATGGTGAACATATTTTGGAATGAATTTGAATGGTGTAACTCATTCAAATCTCAAATTTTAAAACCAATATGACACGTTTTTTTGTAACATATTCCTATATAATTTGGATAAGACTTCAAACTAATTCCTAAATAATTCTTTTTTAAATAAATTCTTAAAATAGTATGTAATAAATGCTTTCCTAAATTTTGGATTACTATTTTTAGTAAATAGTAATTCTTTTTATATATATATATATATATATATATATATATATATATATATATTCTGGATGTATCAGTTTTTCCATAGATCAATATCTAACCAAATTTTCAAAAGTGAATAAAAATCGGATTGTATCAATTTTTTCCTAAAATTATGGATGCTCATTAATTTCTTATCCCAAATTGTCATAACATTCTAAATTTAGCATGTAATTAATGAAATTGACGAGAAAAAGTTTGTAAAAGTGAATTATGTTAATCTTTATTATATATTAATAGATAAGAAAAAATCTAAAAAAATATGAAGATTCCCGCCTAAATTTTTGGTTTTTACTATTATTGGTAATTTTTTTTTTCAAACATTTTGATTTATCCCACCTAAAGCACATTGAATTTGATTTGAAATTAAAAATTAAAATCATTTACAAAATTTACTAATATTTCTCATACATTTGATATGATTTTTCTTTCACCATCATTTCGTGATTATTTTGGTATTATCCTTTTTAATTCATTAAACACATAAATTTTATTTTATTTGCAGAATAAAATTGTAATTTATATCATGTTCCATATATAGCTAATTATAAATCCCCCATAAGAAATTCTGACATTAATAAATTGGCAAATCAGGTTTGCTTATAAATCCATAAATATCCTATAACTAAAATTGTCCTCATTAAAATTCTCAAAAATTCGTGAGGTAATCCTACATTTTATTTTTTTTACGAAAGATAGAGATTTTATATAACAAAAATGCACAAAAATGCAAAGATACAACTCCTAACTTAATTACATTACCAACAACTGAATAAACTGGGAGGACAAGCCATAAGACCGCCTAAAGCCGACACTAGCAACGCTAGAAACCAAAAAAACGACTCACGAAAAGACAAACACAACAAACACCGGAACAGAAAGGCTTTCCACGAGAGAATTGATTTAATTTCTATTATTATTATTATTATTATTATTATTATTATTATTATTATTATTATTATTATTATGTTTGGGACTAAAGGCTATGTTGTTGTTGTTATTATTATTAATATTATTATTATTATTATCATTGAGATGTAAACATGTATACATGAACTATCATTTGCATTTTTTTTTTTTACCATAATAAGATGCTTAAATATAAACAATATATTTGAAATAAAGTTTTAAGAAAATGTTTTAAGGAAAAATCTTGTCCGTGCATCGCGCGGGATGCTCACTAGTTGGTTGGAAATTTTTGGAAAATTATTCAATAGCTTTAGTTCAATATCACATTATCTAGAGTAAAATAAAAGTCTCACCGCGGATGGGAAAGTAAAAATTACCAAAAGAAAATTAAATAAAAAAAAAACAAAGAAGAATGATTAAAAAAATTCTTATTTAGTAAGTAAAATTTTTTTAATGGGAAAATAGTGCTATCCTCCATATATATAATTTCCAAATGTGCTGAGCCTAAGAGGCAGACTCGCATGGTTCGGGATCCTATGTGTCAAAATTCAATACTTCACCGTTTGACTTGGATAGATTTTAATTTAATTCCAATTCAAAAATAATTAAGTCTAGATTACCATAAATATGTTGATTATTTATGATTATTTTAGATGTAATAATTGTATTTTAATATCATATCCTATTATAAACCATTGATTTACAAATGTATTTTAAAAGTTGATAACTTTTAAATTTTTTATCAGTTTTAAATATTTAATATATCAAATTAATTAACTTTTAATGAGCTTCGATTTGACATTCATATTGTATGTATAAAGTAAATAAATTATATTTATCTATATCATAATAATAATAATAATAAAATATTTATTAATATCAATTAGAAAATAAAATTATATCTCAATTAGTGTATTTATGTTTTACGTAGTTATATGTTATAAATTAAAAAAATTATGATAATATAACACAGATAAGTCGCACAAATAGCAAATGTCTTTCGAAAATATATAATAATATATATATTTTTCTTATAAAAATTGATTAAATTTTAAATAACTTTTTCTCATTATTTAAAAAAAATTAACAAGCACCCGTGTAATACACGTGTGTGTTTGTACTAGTTTTCACTAAAGCCAAATTGTTTTATCACTTCTTCTCTTCCATTTACTAATACCTGGCTCTGACTTTAATAATTATCTTTCCGACACGAATATGCTAGCTTGTTTGTTCTCTCTATGCGAATGTGCACACAATTACAAACACATGAAAACTTAGAAATGGCTTCAAACATTTGCTAACAGGGTGATTGACAAGACAATAGAACGATATCAAACAGCTTTGAAGACCCCAACAATTGGCCCAGCCAAAGGCTTAGATGCAAATATGCAGGTGTATATTGTGACCCTTTCTTATCATATATTCCAACCATAATATACCCTTAAGTCTTTCCTCATATTTTTGTTTTCGCCTCGCGAACATGCGACATGTAAACCGACGAGTGTTAATATTAGCCACACTGCAGACTGATATTACATATTCTTGATTTGTGCAATAAATTTGGATGGAGGCAGAATTTGAAAGATGAGACAGCTGATCTACGCAAAAAGATTGAGCTCCTTGAAGTGTCCGAAAGGTTGTAATCCTTGCCTATCCATTTTATTCTGACAAGAAAGAGAAAAAAAAAAAACCTTTAATATATTACATAAATGTGATATCTAAGACTAACAGATGTGTCTTTTCTTGTTTTTGCAGAATGCTCATGGGAGAGAGTTTAGATTCTTGTTCGAAAGAGGAACTACAACAGCTCGAACAACAATTGGAACAAAGTTTGAAAAACATCAGGGCAAGAAAGGTATATCAGCATAAATATACATTTCGTTCTTGCAATTAGTTTAATCTATAGCCAGAAATAATCAATTGTACATATTGGAATCTCTTGCAGATCAAACTGTTCGAAGAGCAGATTGATCACCTGAAGCAACAGGTGAATCTTCTATTAATGTTGATGATTAAGAATTGTGAATCAGGACAGTTATTAATGTTTATTTTCGTGCATGTTGAGGTTTGGCGTCGAAATTGTGTATGTTGATGCTTAACCTATTCGTTTAATGGTGTAGGAAGAGCACCTGATGAAAGAAAATGCAGAACTAAAGAAAAGGGTGGACAGTGAACAACACAGTATCAATTTTATTAATTTTGTTTAAAAAAAAAAATCTACTTGTGCACCGAGTATGTGATCAGTATTGCAATCGTTACTAAGAGTACGTTCGTCATATGGAAACAAGTTAATGAATTATTCTCATTTGGGAAAGAAAAATATACCTTTGAGGTGGTACATTTTCTGGAAAGTTATAGAGATTGGGATGGTGAAACATACCGAATTCTTCTTCTTCCAGTTCGTCTTTAACAGGTGTTCGTTTATCATCCAAATTACCAACGGAAAAAAAGGCTCGTTTATCATCATCTATGCACAATATTGACACCAAATAGATGTGGGCATACATATTTCATGGTGGTTCATATATAAATATATATATATATATATATATAGGATGCGGTTCAAATGAGAACCAAGAACTAGCATGAGAACCGTGAGAACCGCTATTTATATATATCCAAATATATATATATATATATATATATATATATATATTTGGAAATTTTATTCCTTATGGCATGTAGCTTGTTAACTTTTTCATTTATCACATGTTTTGGTATAGAGTTCATTATCATACTTTTTCCAGTTAGTCCAATGTTGAAAATATCAAGAAGTCATAAACATAACTTCAGAAGCCCACACAAGAACTGAGAAAAACAAGTAATTAACTCTGCATATGTAGTCTTTACCAAATTCAGATCTCAATCTCAAGTGTGACATGTAAAATCAATGTCACTTCCTTTCCCCATCTGTATAAACAGGGCAAAATAGAAAAATACAAAAAAAAAGGGTTAAAAATCGAGCTCCACGCAATCAATGGAAGTTAACATTGGAGCTATAGGTCATGCCGGCACGCCAACTGGCGGGAGCAACGTTGTAAGCAATGATAGTCTCGTGGGACGTGTAAGAGGTGATCTTGAAAGAGAGCGGTTGGCCGGTAAGGGTAGCAAAAGCCTGGTAAGAAGCCCCCCAATTGTGGCTCATGCTTATCCAGCCCGTCTTGCTTCCCTTCACCCACACGCTTGCTATGTCCCCACCACCCGCCACATTCATCACGTACACGAGCAGCCAATATCCATTTCCCTGGAACATGAACCGAAGCCCGCCCTTTCTGATGCATGGCACTCTGTAATACATTAACGAAAAAATAAAATAAAATCAGGCGTTACAAGATTTTTATCGATTAATACGTGGTCCCTAAGAGAACTACATATACTCATGATTACTATCTGGGTGAAGATGTTTTCTTAGACTTGTTGGTGTAACGTTATAGCAATTTTAGTCTCAAGATTCTATATTTTCGCCATTTGGTCATGTTGTTTAATATTTTGCTGTAGTTGTAGAAAACTGAAATCGCAACAAAATTTTAAATTATAGGACTGGAATTGCAATAAAATTTTATATATCATTTGGGAATTCATTGCAATTTTAGTCCTCAAAGGATTGAAATTGCATCAGAATATTAAATCACTGGACCAAAAAGCGAAATGTTGGAACTTTGCAACTAAAATTGTTGTGGCGCTAAACCAACATGACTATTTGTTTCGACTAACAGTAATGTACCTGCGGAACATGATGGGTACAATGCCACCCTTCCACTGAGCAATCTTCATGAAGGCGGGTTTAGCCATGTCAAAGTGGGTGCGCGGAGGATTGCACCACCCACCGTGGTTCGAGTCCTGTGACCAGTTTGGAGGGCAGAGATTGGTGGCCGTGACTGTGGTGATGGGTGACCCTCTGTAGCACCACTGTGAGTTGACGCACCTCAGCTGGAAGCACTGCCCACACCCATATCCGTTGTTGAATAAAACCGAGCTCAAGGCGGCCGTGTCAGTCCCGTAACCGCTGCTGAACAAATTCCCATACCCACAGGCTCCCCCTGTTGATGCATTTTTGTTAAGAGTTAAGTTCTAGCAAATTTGTGATCTAGAAAATGAAAACATTGACTTCATTAATTAATACAGTGCAGCAATGCATAAAAAATGGTAGCAAATTGGCGGCTATATATGCCTATTTGCCTAAAAATATGGAATAAATTTGTGGCTAAATTGCAAATTTAATCCTATAAAATTCTGAAGTTATGTATATGAGATGGATTTTGATTAGCAATTTAAGTCATGCAATTTAAAATTTTGTTGCAATTCAGTCATTTTGACCGTCAAAATTAACGGTTAAAGGACTGTAATTGCAGCAACATGACTTAAATTGCTGTACATCACCACATCGAGACCAAAAATTTGCATTTTAGCCTAAATTTGTATATGCTGATCATTTCAAACAAAAAACGTACCCATAGTTTCAGAAGCAGTTTCGTCGCCGTAAAATGTGGCATAGGCAAGTTTCCACGGGGTGGGTCGAAAGACGTGTCTCACGTAGTATCCAGATGCCGTAGCCTTGCTAACGAGCGCCGTCACCAAGAAGAGGCATAGGCGCCAATGTGAGAAGAACAAAGAAGCCATATGTTTTCTATCTTGGCCTTAGCAAAGCTTTTGATTGTTTAGTTTAGTTGTTGAGGGCAATTTGATTAGGAAATGTTATGTTAATATAGGTTTAACAGTGCTACTACCGTGTGCCTTGGCACACCTAGCAAGGTGTGCCAAGGCAGTTTAAAATGAACATGTTTCATTACAAAATGAACATGTGTAAATATGTTTACACATTGACAGAATATATAAGTTTCAGTTTATGTATATAAATTGTATTTTTGGTTTAGCACTTTTAGTACACTTTGTACTTAGCCTTATGAGTCATTTGACAACTTTAGTCATTTTTGTAATAGTATAAATACCAACATTGTAAACCCTAACAGACTATCAATTCATTATTCAATATCACACTTTTCTTTTCATCGCCTCTCTCGTCTTTCTCTCTGCTCTCTCTCTTAATCTCGATCTTGATCTTCATATTCTATCATGGTATCAATCGCTGGGTTCTGATTGATCTATTTTTCCGCTGCATTTACTCTTTGATCTGTATTCTCCGATCTGTACTCTCCATTAATTTCTATGGCTTCGACATCGATTGCAAATCCTTCTGACGACCCGACCTCGCCGTTCTATCTTCACGCCGGCGACAATCCTGGAGCGCTCATCGTTGCCGAGACGTTCAATGGAGACAACTATGTGTCCTGGTCACGGGCGATTTCCATGGCTCTCAGCGTCAAAAACAAACTAGGGTTTGTCGACGGTACAATTTCTGCTCCTAACCCTAATCAAAACCCTAATGCCTCTCTTGCTTGGGTTCGAGCGAATAATCTGGTGTTGTCGTGGTTGTTAAATGCTGTTCATAAAGATATTCGTCAATCGTTGCTCTTTTTCTCTGTGGCTCAAGATGTATGGGATGAACTTAAAACTCGATATGCTCTGTCTAGTGGCCCTCGTGTGTTTCAACTTGAGAAATCTCTGAACACTATTGATCAGGGTAGTTTATCTGTTACACAGTACTATAATCTGTTCAAATCGCTTTGGGATGAATATATCACATATCGCCCTGTGTTTAAATGTGTTTGTGGTGCTTTTGCAAACTGTTCCTGTAATATTTTTGAAGCCATGACCAATGCTCAGCACCATGACTCAGTTATGAAATTCTTAATTGGCCTCAATGATACCTATTCATCCCTCCGTAGTCATTTCCTTCTCTCTACTCCCCTTCCATCCTTATCCACTGTTTACTCTCTCCTTCTTCAAGAAGAGAGCCAAAGAACTTTGTCTAACACCTCCAAATCCATTGAATCTCTTGCAATGGCTGCTAAAACCACTTATCCTCAAACCAATAAAACCTTTAAGCCTTCTTTCAATAAAGACAAAAAGAAGATTAAATGTACTCACTGTGGATATTTAGGCCATTCTTCTGACAGATGCTATCAGTTAATTGGTTACCCTGCAAATTGGATTGGCCCTAAAGGCCCTAGACAGAATACCTCTCACTCTGCCCATGCTATTATCACTGATTTTAATGCTCAAAATGGGTCTACTAATTCTGTGGATGCACCTTCCATGACTGACAGTTTGTTTAGTGATTTTTTAGCCTTTAAGAAATCACAGGAGATGAAACACTCTGCTTCATCTACACCTGTGGTTGCTACTGCCTTGGCTAACACTTCAGGTATTTCTAATCCCCTAGCCTGTATTGCATCTGCTTCCCTAAATAAAAACACATGGATTCTTGATACTGGTGCTACAGATCACATGCTGTGTTCTAATGCTTACTATTCTTTACCTGCTACTTCTATATCTGTACAAGTTAACTTACCCAATGGAAATCATACTGTTGCATCTGAAGTGGGTCTTGTTAAACTTACAGATTCTCTATGTTTACATGATGCTCTCTATGTTCCTTCATTTCATTTCAACCTTATATCAGTCTCTAAACTTGCTGCTACAAATAATTGTGTGGTAAAATTTCTGGCATCCTCTTGCATATTACAGGATCTCACAAACCACAAAATGATTGGTTTTGCTGACTTGGTTGATGGACTATACCTTCTCAAACTTCCTGCATCTGTTAACATAGACTCACCCCCTGATAATTGTGCATTTCCATCACCTGTATCTGTTTCACATGTATCCCCTAATGATGAAAATCTTCCTTTACATGTAAATGCATCTACTACAGATACTGTTATATGGCACAATAGGTTGGGACATCTATCTCTCTCTAAACTGAACTGTTTACCTATATCTCATAATAATGATGTTTCTTCTGTTAAACCTTGTGATGTATGCCACTTCTCTAGACAAAAGAGACTTCCATTTTCTGTTAGTGAATCCATATCTGATGCTGCATTTGATCTTATACATTGTGACATTTGGGGTCCTTTCTCTGTTCCCTCATATGCATCTCATAGATATTTTCTCACAATTGTAGATGACTTCAGCAGAGTCACATGGCTTTACCCCTTAATTCACAAATCTGAAACAAAGGAGTGTTTGCTTCATTTTTATAACTTAGTGCTTACTCAATTTGATAGAAAGATTAAAGCAATTAGAACTGACAATGGCACAGAATTCATTCTATCTCATTTCTATTCTCAATATGGCATCATACATCAAAAGTCATGTGTAGAAACACCTCAGCAAAATGCTAGAGTGGAAAGGAAACATCAGCATATACTACAAGTAGCTAGAGCACTCCTGTTTCATGCTCATCTTCCTTTAAAATTCTGGATTGATTGTGTTCTCACAGCTGTTCATCTGATCAATAGGATTCCTTCTACTGTTTTAAATAACAGATCTCCCTTTGAAATTCTTTACAAAAAGGAACCTACATATGATCATTTAAGAGTGCTTGGTTGCTTGTGTTATGCATCTACTTTGTCTTGTCATAGAAACAAATTTGATTCTAAAGCATCCAAGTGCATACTTCTTGGCTATCCCATGGGTTGTAAAGGCTATAAGCTTTACAACTTGGATACCAAGAAAATATTAATTTCCAGAGATGTTGTTTTTTATGAAAGTGTCTTCCCTTTTAAAAACCCTATATCTCCTGAATCTTGTTCACCTCCTTCACCTAATTCAAACACTTCTGATAAGCATCTTTTTCCCATATACAACCCAGATGTCTTTATCCATAACATCCCAACTACTACAAACACCACTCCTCATATTACTCAACCTTCAAACAATACCCCTATTCCTCAGTCTTCAAACAATACTCCTATTCCTCAGTCTTCAAACAATACTCCTATTCCTCAGTCTTCACACAGTACTCCTCATCCTTCAAACAATACTCCTCATCCTTCAAACAACACTCCACCAAGAAGATCTACCAGAATTTCAAAAAGGCCAGCTTACCTAGATATATATCAACACTCATTGCCCAATACCCACTCATCCAATGCTGCCACAACAACACTTTCTTCTCATCCTGGAACATCTCTCTACCCTATTTCTAAGTTCTTATCTACAGAACAATTATCTATTGATCATTGCATCTTTACTGCATCCATTACTGCATTAACTGAACCTAAAACCTATTCTCAAGCAGCCAAAGATCCTCTTTGGCAAGAAGCTATGTCTAAGGAGTTGACTGCTCTTGAGCAGACCAACACTTGGCACCTAACTGAACTGCCAATTGGGAAAAATTGTATTGGCTGTAAATGGGTTTTCAAGATTAAGTATAAATCTGATGGTTCAGTAGAGAGGTATAAAGCTAGATTAGTAGCTAAAGGGTACACACAAGAAGAAGGTATTGATTATTTTGATACTTTCTCCCCTGTTGCTAAAATCACCACTGTGAGACTTCTTGTTGCATTGGCATCCATAAATAATTGGTTCATTCATCAACTAGATGTAAACAATGCATTCCTGCATGGTGATTTACCTGAAGAAGTGTACATGAAACCACCTCCTGGTTATTGTGCCCCTCAAGACACAAGAGTTTGTAAACTCAATAAGAGCCTGTATGGCTTAAAACAGGCTAGTAGGCAATGGTTTCAAAAACTTACATCTTGTCTTTTAGCATATGGTTTCACTCAATCTTGTGCAGACAACTCCATGTTTTATATGTCTAAGTCCAATTCCTTTACTGTTTTACTTGTTTAT
>CACSLK010034598.1:15994846-16006084 GCA_902706635.1 Striga hermonthica
AGCAAACAATGCCCCGGAAGGGCGGGGGATTGGGTTGGATCCCCAACCTGTGTATAGTTCAAAGCCCCAAACTGGGGCCCAAAAATATCAAAGTCTACAGTTTACAAAGTCTCACGAGCAAATCAAAAAGGCAGAAAAAATAACAATACAAAGTCTTTCTTCGGGCTAACAGGTGCCCAGAATAAAAGTCTGATCTAAAGAAAGCAGTAACCCTAATCTACTGGAAGCGAAATGATGGATATCCAAGTTGATCCATCCGAACAAGCGTGCGAAGGCGGAGTGGAGCAGTGTCGGTCTAAACATGTGTGGGTCTGGTATGGTGGCGCCAAGGCTGGCAAGGTAGTCAGCAGGTCTGTTCCCCTCACGAAAGATGTGTGTGATCCTGTGATGGACAAACCGAAGTAGATCTCTAATGCGCATGAGCGGGTGCTGAATCTGCCATGAGTCCTGGTGACCCGAGGTCAGGAGGGTGACGACAGCCACAGCGTCCAGCTCAATCTAAATATGACTAGAAAGGTGGGCATCAATCTGAAGGCCAAACTGTAAAGCCTGAATCTCAGCGTCATAGCTCGAGGAAGCCTGAAGGGGCGTGTGGAAAGCGGTGATGAGTACTCCACTGTGGTCCCGGATCAAGCCTCCGCCTCCGTCAGCTCCGGTATGACGATCGAAAGAACCATTGGTGTTCAGCTTGACCCAAGGGGCGTCGGGTCGAAGCCAAACAACAGCTCTGGTCCGAGGGGGGCGAACAGGCGGTGGGGGAGCCACCATGAAGCGGTGTGGTGGCGTGCAACCTGTCCAGTCTCGGGCAGTGAGCATGCCCAATGCTGTGAGGAGTGAAAGATGTCTCTCTACCTGCAAAACAATGTGAGAAAGCAGAAAAGTAATATCCCTATGCTTCGCACTATTCCTTTTCTGTCCAGGTGAACCAAAGGATCAGACAAGGAAAGAGGAAGCCCACGTGTTTAAGGTGTGTGCTCTGTGAGAAAAAACTCAAGAGCTCAAAGAAACTGTCTGTAGGTGGCACAATGAATAGATAAATAAAAAATGCGTGTGAAGTTATTTTCTTAAAAATTTATGTAACATGAAATTCCGCATGTTCGTTCATTTTTCCTGCATTAGTTTGAAAAGCATTACGTTGAAAAAATAGAAATATGAAAAAAAGTGATTAACAACTATTTCAAACACCAATTACATGACATCAAAATGAAGAACTAATGGGTCGCTTATTACATCATAAGCGTATTATATAAGTTGACATCCAAAATCCGAAACTAATAAAAAAATTGCATCCGTTAACCAAAATAAAATATTCACTAAACTAAAAATGAAAATAAAATAATCAAAATATAAATAAAATGGAAAGAAATGTACATATACGTGAGATTTGTCAGTTTATATAAGTAAGGAACAATTACTACTCTCTCATTAAATCGACTATTAACAAATGAAAAAATAAGCCATTAGAAAATTAAAATAGTAAGGCTAATTTGGTCTATCCAAATTTTTACAAAAATATTAACACTTTTAAGTTAGAAAAAAGAGATAGAGATAGAGATAGAGATGGTATGCATGAACATACTGAGTTTATGGTGGATATGTCATGTGAAGGCTGCGTAAATTCGGTTAAGACTAAGTTGCAGACTGTTTAAGGTGAGTCACAGAAAGTAGCGCTGCTCAGTGGTTCTCTTTAAGTATTTCGTTTTGTACTAAAATTACAAATTATTGTTCAACTTCTAGGGGTTAAAAATGTGGATGTGGACTTGGCAAACCAAGTTGTACGTGTTCTTGGGACCTCACCTGTGAAAATCTTGACCGAATCCTTGGAGCAGACGGGTCGAAAAGCCAGATTAATTGGGCAAGGAGTACCAGAAGGTAAACTAGCATCTTTTATTTGAATTGGTCACCTTGAAAGGGGGGCCATGCCTGTAAACTACATAATAAATGTAGTTTTTTTTTTTTCACTCCCAGATAGTCATCTTGTTGGCTCTAGTTTCAGCTGCCGTTGCCGAATTTAAAGGTCCATCGGTATTTGGAGTTGTTCGTTTAGCCCAAGCGAACATGGAATCGGCTCGTATAGAAGCCAACTTCAGTGGTTTGCCACCTGGAGAGCACGGCTGATCCATCATGAATTTGGTGATTTGACCAAAGGTGTTGCAAGCACAGGAAAAGTGTTCAAAAGATGAAAAACAGGTTGGTGTCCCATCCTCATTTTCACCATGAATGAATACATTAATTTTACGAGTAGGATCTTGAAATCCCAACATCTATTCGAGTTTTATGAATCTATCCGGTTTGAAGGATGAAAGCTTGCCATTGTTCAAGAATCCAGTTCATATGATCCCTTATATATATATATACGAAAAGGTTCTTATGAGAAGAATATCCTAATGTGAGAAATAAGAAGAGATCTTAGTCATTCATTATTGACAAATGGATGATTCATATAAGATACTTCTATCATGTCTGATAAGTAGGAAAAACTGCCGAGAAAGGGTGTTTAAGTCACTACAATTTTTGTCAATTAATGAAGTGCTTAGTGGACCAATTAAATAAGTTACAAAAATAAATAATGTTCTCTCTTTAGACTCTTTGTTGGTTCTGGTCTACGATTTTACGGAGTACCACTTTAGAATTGATTTACAAAATTTGCAACAATGTCTTTTCCTTATTGTTCTTTAGTGTTTTTCAAACATGGAATCACCAAGTCAGTCATTTTTTTTTTTTTTTTTTTTTTTTTTTTTTTTTTTTTTTTTTTTTTTTATGTGATTCATGTATAAAAAATTTCATACTTGTGTTCTCATATAAAAATATTGAGAATTCAATTGGTTAGAACTATTGAAAAAGCATCTTCTTTAGTTTCGGTCAAGTTCTGAAAACCAAATCGGTTAAGCTACTGGTTCAATGGTTTGCTGGTCGAACCGGTTGATTTTGATTAATATTAAAATATTCATGAGTTACACTAGGGGTGACACATTTCAAAGTCAAAGTCATACAATGTTACCAGTTCCTGTCCAGTTTTTGGGACCAGCGATCCCCAAACCGGACCGGCGTTCTGGACAGTACCCGGTTAAACCGGCCGGTCCGGTCCGGTTTTCTAAACCATGGTTTTAATTTCTTCTGTTATTCCAGTTTATGTTTTCTTACTACAACTTTATTTTATTACATGTGGTACATGATTTTCAATGTTATTTTTTAGTGGACATTTCCATAGCTTCAGAAACTCTGTTCACGACAAGAAATTCTTTTTTTTTTTAATCAGAATTTATTAATGGGTCTGTAGAGTTTTTAATCACATTCTCCTTGTACTTATCTGTAATACTAGTTATTTAAAATTATAGGTAATTTGTAGCAAATTTGTAGTAAAGTTTACTGAAAGTATCCTCTAGCTATTTTAAATTTGTAAGTATTGTGTAGTAATTGGTATTTGGTAGTAATAGTATGTAGGTAAAATTTCTAACTATTATTACTATTTTAAATTTGTAGTTAATTTGTAGGTAATTGGGAGTAATAATGTAATATGTTGTAGGTAATTTCTTGCTAGTTATTTATTGTAGGTATTATTTTGCTCTTTTAAATATATAGATAATTTGTAGATAAATGGTAGTAGACGTTTTTAGGTAATCTGTAGCTAGGTAGGAGGTAATTACTAGTTATTGTTAATAATATGTAGGCAAAAAGTTTCTAAAAGTAATTTGTAGTAAATATCTGCAAGTAATTTCTAGCTATGTTTTTGTGTTGGTAATTTTTTGTGTAGTGAAGGTAGGTGTGAGGCAAAATTTTTACCAACAATCACTTTACCTATAACAGACTTTGTAGACATTGTCTAGTCAATTTCCAGGCTGAAGGATTTAGCTATAATGTGTTGTCTATTTAAAGTTACATTTCATTCGTTCTACACAAGATCATCATACCAGAGAAATTATAATCACCAGCTCTATCATCACCAAGCTTACCAATCTCTATAATGAAATACATAGCCCCACTTGTAATTGCCCTCACTCTAGCTTCATTAGCTTCCCGAGCAATGGAGTTCAAGACTACTGTAAGGCACATGGATCATGACAAAAATCACAACTCAACCGAGCTCCTGCGGCTAGCTCTAGACCGAAGTAGGAAGAGGTTGTAATGACTACAAAAAGCTGTCACTCATAGAAGCCCCATTGACGTTGAAGTCCCTATTGCCTATAGTGGTAATTTCGACTATTTATCATATCTCTCAATCGGCACTCCGTCGGTATCTTTCCGAGCCTTAATCGACTCGGTCGACGCCCTAACGTGGACCCAATGCGCAACCTGCCACATCCGCTCTGCTCAGCCGACTTCCTTATTCAATCCCATGAAATCCACCTCGTACGCCACATTAAAATGCCCCAACGAGAAATGCAAATTGTTCAATTACAATGGTTGCGATAAACGTCCGTCTGGCACCACGTGCATGTACAACCTCTTGTACGGAGATGGCAGCTGGACCCAAGGCGACCTGGCGACCGAGACCCTCTGGTACGAGGCCGACAAGGTCCCCGTCCCGAGAGTCCTGTTCGGCTGTGCATATCACAGTTTTGGAGATCCAGTAAATAGAGGCGCTGGGAATTTGGGCCTGGGACAATGGAACGAAACCTTCGGCTCCCAACTCGACGTGTGCACGTTCTCCTACTTCCTGCCCTTATTGGGCTCCAAAGAGACCGACAATGTGTTATTCGTCTCTTTACCCATAAAGAGACGACCGGTCTCATTGGAGCCCAATGGGGGCAGGCAGTATGAAAATGCGAGCAAGTCGAGTGGGGAGACGAATGTTTTGTTCCATCGGCCCAAGCCCAAGTTCCCCGCGCCTCCATTTACTGGATCTCTGAAACTGTGATATGCGCAGCCGAACAGGACACTCGGTATGAGATTTTGTCAGCCTCGAACCAGAGGGTCTCTGTGGCCAGGTCGCCTTAGGTCCAACTGCCATCTCTATGCAAGAGGTTGTACGTGCACGTGGTGCCATGCGGACGTTTATCGCAGCCATTGTAATTGAACAGTTTGCATTTCTCGTTGGGGCATTTTAACATGGCGTACGAGGTGGATTTCCTGGGATTGAATAAGGGAGTCGGTTGTGTGGAGCAGTTGTGGCAGAGTGCGCATTGAGTCCACTTTAGGGCGCCGGCCGAGTCGATTAAGGCTGGGAAAGATACTGGCGGAGTGCCGATAGGGAGGTATGCTAAATACTCGAAATTGCCACTATAGACAATGGGGGCTTCGTCAATGGGGCTTCTATGAGTGGCAGCTTCTTAGAGCCATTGCAACCTCTTCCTACTTCGGTCTAGAGCTAGCTGCAGAAGCTCAGTTGCGTTGTGATTTTTTTCATAATCCACGTGCCTTACAATAGTCTTGAACTCCATTGTTGGGGAAGCTAATGAAGCTAGAGCTAGGGCAGTTACAAGTGTGGCTAAGTATTTCATTATGGAGATTGGTAAGCTTGGTGATTATAGAGTTATGGTTTAAATTTCTCTAGTATGATGACCTTTTGTAGAATGAATGAAATTTGTGCCTCACACCTACCAACAAATTTTGTTCATGTAAGTAAAGTGATCGTTGGTAAAATTTGTGCCTCACACCTACAATTCACTACACAATTGAATATATATTCTTGTCTTATTATATCATTCACTAATAAAAATGTATTATTAAATTTTATTACAAAGTACATAATACAAAATCTTCATATTTTCTATTTTTCCTAATTCTCAGTAAAAAAATTACTAAAGTGAACAAATTCTAAAAAAATGATTTTGTTTTAAAAGAATAAACATTTTTATGACAATTACATGATCAACACTACACTATCCGGGTCAAACAAACGGATAAATTTCGTTCTGGTTTTCACAGACTCATGATTCACATAACCTAGATTGTGAAGACCAACCAACCGAGATTGTTTTTTGGGCCCAAATCATGGAAGCCCGCAATTGTTGGAGTCTTTTTATTCAGTTGGACTTGGACATTCCATTAGGTCAACATATTGGCTATTTGTACCCCACTCCTCTGCATCAAGGGAAATTTACATACATAGACTCTATATAACAAAAATTATCATATATACTATTTGGAGAGAGTTCAATCAAAATAGGACTTGGTGGTGTTTTTATTTTACAACTACGAGATTTATTTTCTCACAGCGTGATCTCCTTCTCTCTCCAACCATTAAACACGCAATTAATTTGTGAGTCTTTATCTCTCTCTCCATATTTCTCTCTCCAATTAGGATTTCATTCTATCTCTAATTAAATATCATGCATTTAATTTAATTGCAGCTAAATATGTTTTTCTCTCCAATTAAAAATCATGTATTCAATTCAATTACGGCTAGAAAAACTGCAAGGAAAAAGGAAAATCGAAAAAAAAAAACAAATTTGAAACCTAGAATTTAGGAATTGGAAAGCACAAACATTGTTCTATATATATGTTCAGATATACTATACATATACATCAAATAAACATAAAATGACAGTTCTCTAATATTAATCGGATAGTTATATGTTTGTCCCATTTTTATGTCTTTATTTTGGGTTCATTTTCCTTTTATTTTCCCCATTTATAGGATTTTCTTGGTTTATTTGGTCCAATTTTGTGTTTTTGTGTTTTTCTCTTTAGTTTCGTTTTGTGCGTCTTTTTGCTGTGTTTGTGTTTTCAGGAGATAGGTTGTGCCGGTCGATGACGAGACTGTTGGAGACGAGACTGTGATGCCAAGAATACCCGTCGTGGAGCTCCGAAAGCTGAAGGGAGGACCGGAAAAATGAACTGAAGACTGCCCAGAATTTCTCGCGACTCGCGAGTGGAGTCGCGACTCGCGAGATGGTCGCGACTCGCGAGAATGTCACGACTCGCGAGTTCAACAGAGGCTAAAGATGAAGTTCGCGAGCACGAGTCGCGACTCGCGAGTCAAAGTCGCGACTCGCGAGATGGAGTCGCGACTCGCGAGACATGTCGCGACTTTCCCCAGATTTTGAAGATTTTTGCCGACGTGCGACCGCGAGATGTCGCGACTCGCGACCTGAGAAAAGTGGAAGTCGCGACTTACTCAGCGCAAATTTCGAGGTCGGGATTTTTACATCAGAATTTAGACCTAGAGATCGTTGTTCAACTTTCAAACTTAGTTTTTACGTTTTTCCTCTCTAGAAACTCATTCCTTTTCATACTTTTGCTCTTTTGATTGGATTTTTGGGAGATTGAAACTCTGTTTTCTAGCTTGGATTTGGATTGTTCATTGGATTTGACATTGGGATTCTCTTTATTAATCGTAAGTTCTTCTTTTCTCAATTGTGTGTTGATGATGATGGCTTGGGTTTATATGAATGTTGATGTTAAATTCCATATGAGTAGCTAAATTTATACGCTAGGGATAGGGGATGATTGATTATGTTCAATAATAATTGCTTGTTCTTAATTGCTCATATCTATGCGAGTTGTGCTTGTCCTAGGGTTAGTAGATTGATCACCTTTCTAAACTAATAAATCAACGTGTAGAACCGAGAGGGGAGACGTTGGTCGATATAGGCTCGTCTAGAGTAGACTTGTTCGTAACTGTATTGTCTATGCGTTGCTGGAACTGATAGTTGATCGTTTACATTCATTCTCTTATTCGTAACTGTATTGAGAGTGAACTTCTGAACGAGAGACGATTCAATTCCTTTAATCGAGCAATTGATTGCCCGATAGTTTTGTTAGAACCGAAAGCAATTATCCCCGATTCCCTAGCTCTTTAATCATTTGAGTTAATTCACTTGCTATTTAAATTGCTTTTCATTTGTTTTAACGTCATTAGCTATAATTGAAACCAAAACCATTGAAATAGAGTGTTTAGGATTTTCCCTTTTTCGTGATCGAATAATCGTACAATTGAATCCGGCTAACCTTCCTTGCGATACGACCCGGGGAACGAATCTTTCGATTCTACCCCGATAAAAATACTTACAACATTATATATAAGATAAACAACATATAAACAACAATCAAATAAACATAATATGACAGTTCTCGAATATTAATCGTATAGTTATACATAAGATAAACAACAATCAAATAAACATAATATGACAGTTCTCTAATATTAATCGTATTGTTATACATAAGATAAACAACATATAAACAACACTAAAATGGGATAAAACATAATACACAATCGTATAGTTATACATAAGATAAACAACATATAAACAACACTAAAACGGGATAATACATAATATATAATTCTGAATGACTGCAAAATCCAAATCGATGTGGTTATACATAAGATAAACAACATATGTCTACTTTACATGACATTTGCAAAGTTGAACCAACAACTTTGTGTACTCTAAAACACAATATAGTATAGATTATCTAAAACACAATATAGTCTATGTCTACAACACTCCTTCGTGGCAGCGCGCACAAAATCGGGAACTACGCTTTTCCTCTTTTGTCATCTGCATTGACATGCCCAACCACTCCGCACGCTTCATTTTCTACGGGATATCAGTGACAACAACTACAACACCGTCGTGGACAACAACATATTCACCCCTTCGATTTGACGACGCTTGGTGAGGAGGTAGGATGACCAGGCAAGGTTGTACCTCCTCGAGTTTGTCCTCATGGTCGGGATTTCCAGGTTGACGACAACAACATGACCAAGGGCTATACCATTAATAAACATAAACCCGAATATCCCCAAATCCAAGCCTCAACCTTCCAAATCCCTATCAGATGAGCAAAAAATGGATAACATCAACTTCCCAGTCAGAACACCGATGAAGTGTGTTAGTTTTTTTTTTTTTTGGATTTGTTTTGATGAGAATCTAAAATGGCGAGGTTTTTTGATAGTGAAGATATATTTTTTTTAGCCGATAATTATGGTTGGTAAAAGATTTGCACGATCTTCCAATTTAGTGGGCCAATGGGTACCATTACATGCAGTTGAAAGAATTTAATGTATAACAATTTTATTTGGTAAGTTACTTTTAGGTTATATTAACTTTAAATTATAAAAAATTCGTATTCATAAAAATAATTAGTGGATGTCGTATTCTTAAAAATAAGATTAAAAGAATTGGCACGGGGAGTAATTTTCTCCTGCATCAATCAGTTGTCTTCTTTTTTCCTTTGTTCTCTTCCAACTCTTATTATAGAATCTGCATCTGAGTATGCCCAATGGAAGCACCTAAGATTGAGATTCGGCTTTTAGCACACCAAATTTCACATTAAATATTTATTAATGGCGTTATTATAGGATACGACTACACTTCCGTCAGATTTATTGATGGAGTTATTATAGGGCACGACTACAGTCCCAGAATGGTTCTCTCAGTCTAATGAGATAAAAAAAAAAACAATAATGGGACCAGCATTTTTCGTTATTATATATATAAAGCTCAAATATTTAACATAATGGGACCAGCATTTTTCGTTATTATATATATAAAGCTCAAATATTTAAGTAGGAGGTTTAAACTTAATGGGTAATTACTAATGACTTTAGTGTATGTAAATGCCAATGAGAATAACAAAGTAAAATTTTTAGGTGAAGAGAGTTCGATAAATGTTGTTTGACTAACGCCAGATAGGGTACCAACCGAGGCTCTTTTACCTCATAACTGCCGAGGACCTGGTTAACGAGCAGCTGGGAGTCCGAGAAGACGTTTAGGTGGGAACTTTTTTTACCAGATAGTGACATCTTAATACATACAACAAAAGGAGATATCACATGTTAATATGGTGGGCACATGTTAATATGCCCACCGTTTATGTAGCATGCACACATTGATGATATTAATATGTTAAAAAAAATACATCACCAATGTGTGCATGCCACATAAGTATAACATACATATAAGATCACAGTATTACGATGTCTAGAACATGTCTTTCTGTTCCAAAAATTATCAAACTTAATTTGTACTTTTATAAGAAAATTCTAATTAAAAGCATATCATATAATCACGAGAGTTGGGAAAAATCCCTCAAAAAAAAAAAATATTTCTAATAATAATAGATCTTTTCTATATAATAAATAAATAATATATAAAAAGTTCATAATCAAACTTCACTCATATGAAGAACAACCATGGAACAAAATAAGATGAAAATTGAGTTGGGTGGAAAAACTTTTGAAATCAATACCGACGACTACTACATTTTGACTCCGAGGGCAAAATTGTCTTTACAAAATACTAATCCTACGTGGCACTGTTTGGGGAGATCAGCTAGGATTAAAAAATTAGTTTATCTACAGATCTCTTGTCTTCTTATTTTATATAGAAGAAAGATAATAAAAAAAAAAAGATTTTGATAATATGTTTGAAAATTTGAGTTTTATTTTCATCAAGCTCCTCATGTTTATACTAAATAGTATGCAAGCATTTTTTTTTTTATTTTTTATTTTTAAATATAAGGAAAATGTTATGAAAGATGATTTGCAAGGACAAAATAAGTAGAATTCGAGGAAAACCGTAGGCAAACAAAATCAAAGAAAAGGAACCAAATATATTGTTCCTTAATTGAAAAACACCATATAATTGAAATTCATAATTTTCCTAACCAACTTAAAAAAAAAAAAAAAAATCATCATAACTTTCCTAACCAAGTTAAAATAAAAAGGCAGGCATTGCTGCAACACAACTTCTTTATTCATAATTATTTTCCTATACTTAATAATCAGCTGCCTCTAACTAACCCCTAAACGCTCAAACAGCGGGGGAAGCATTTGTTTTGGCATCCTTCCCGGCCTTGACCTGTGCACCTCCGGAGGGAGTAGGCGGCTGGGGGAACGGCCAGTGCGGCCAGCCGGCGGGAATGGGTGGGTGGGGCCACGGGAATCCTCGGCGCGGGAATGGGCGGGGATGGATGAAAGGGGGAAAGCGGGGATGGGGACGGAAGTAAGGGAAGGGGCGGGGATGGGGATGGAAGCCCCAAAACCAGTCGGGCTCTGCATCTTCGGGATAGACAGTACTCTCGTAGCTGAGCTCCTCCTCCTCGAGGCTCACGGCATGTGAAAGGAGGCACGAGAAGCCTAAGAAGAGAAGGAATACAAGGGATGAGTACTTCGCCATGGGCATGTCTATTCTAAATATTCTATGTAATTTGTTTTCGTAGTAATTATTTCGATGTCAATGTGGGGGTTTATATAGGAGTATGTAAGTGAGAAATCTTAAGAAACGTGAGGTGAGCAGAGGTGTGTTTGATATTATTTGGATATATCATCAAGAAGAGTTTAGTCTG
>CACSLK010034598.1:16037801-16049328 GCA_902706635.1 Striga hermonthica
TATTATTCATATAGTTAAATAATACAAATTAATCATTCTTACGCATCACATCAACCTTAATTCATTATTCATTCACTCACATAATTTTAACTACCTATCATTTTCAATCATTTCCAATCATTTATCTCATACTTTTACATCAAATCAATTTTAATATTTTATTTTAAATATTTCCAATCAATCACTACCTTATGTTCTATAGTTCCGGTAAAAAAATAAATAAAAAAATACTACCTTATGTCAAAAGATCTATTTTGACAACTGACAACTCTAGTTTAATTAATAATAATTCTAATAATTCCGCATTTTTTGTACAAATAAATGGCTGACATGTGTTAGAATATAAAGCAAAAAGTTATATTCTAAACTCGGCTCGATTCCGGATTAGTCGGTTCCCCTGTGGATCCAGAAATCGGAAGGTCCCTGTACCAAAAAAAAAAGAATATAAATCAAAAATATCTTAACTTTTAATAAATAAAAGAAGAAAAAGAAAAAGACAGACAAATGCTCGAATTAATTTGGGCCATCGTTTTCACTCTTCACCTGTCCCGTTACGAAATCATTTGTAACCGTTGAATCATCAAGTAACCGTTAGAGATAGTTGACATAACGGTTATAAATCCCGACAGAATGACTCCGTAACGAGGGTACATCTCCAACTTCTTTAGTATAAATTATCCACTTGATTATCATCATCAGCCCGCACACAACCAGAACAACACTACACTATTTACTATACACAATCAATCAATCCACATATCACATGGCTCTTCAAACATTATTATTCCACAACCTCCTCATACTATCATCCCTCTTTCCTCTCCTCTCTCTTGTCAATTCCCAACTGAAAACATACATTGTCCACGTCAAGAAGCCTAATAAAGTGGACGATGATAATCCCTTGACAAGCTACCACTACTCCTTTCTCCCTCCCACAGTACCCAACAATTCATTGATTTACTCGTACAAACATGTCATCAGTGGCTTCTCCGCAAGACTAACCTCTCAACAAGTCAAGGCCATGAAGAAGGCCAACGACGCTTTCATTTCAGCCCATGTCCAAACCGTATACCATCCCTTAACCACCCGCTCCCCTCAATTCCTCGGGCTCAACCCACGTGCCGGAGTCTGGAAGCAAACCGGACTCGGCCGAGGAATCATCATCGGCGTTGTCGACACCGGGATTTTCCCGACCCACCCTTCGTTCAGCGACCACGACATGCCCTGTCCACCCCCCACGTGGAACGGGGCGTGCGAACCACCCGTATCGTGCACCCGCAAAATCATAGCCGCACGCTCGTTCAGCGCGGGCAGCGACTTCTCCACATACAACGAGTCGAACCCGGTAGACTACACGGGCCACGGAACACACACGGCCAGCACCGCCGCCGGCGGGTTCGTACCGAACGCAAATGTTTTTGGGCAAGCGTACGGGACGGCGGCCGGGATGGCCCCAAACGCACACCTGGCGATATACAAAGCGTGCTTCAACAACGACTGTCTCGAGAGCAACATTCTAGCCGCCATGGAAGCCGCCATCGACGACGGGGTCGACATCCTGTCGCTATCCCTCGGATCGTCCAAGCCGTTTTACAAAAACATCTTAGCGCTAGGCGCTTACAACGCAGCTAAAAAGGGGATACTCGTGAGCTCCGCGGCCGGGAACGACGGTCCTGCCGAGCGTACGATGCTTAACGAAGCGCCGTGGATGCTCACCGTCGGGTCGAGCACGATCGACAGAAGGATTCTGGCCTCCGCGAGATTGGGAAACGGGCGGGAGTTCGACGGTGAATCCGTATTCCAGCCGAAGAATTTCCCCGGAGCGCTCCTGCGCGTCGTCTACCGCGCGGGCCCCGACGGGAGACAATATTGTTACAACGGTTCGTTGGCTGGAATCGACGTTCGGGGGAAGGTGGTATTGTGCGACGGGTCTCTACGAATCTACCCGGTGGATCAAGGCAAAGAAGTGAAAAAGGCGGGCGGTGCAGCCATGATACTTGCCAACGATGAAGCTCAACAGTTTAGCCATCAGTCGTACGCTCTTGTTCTTCCGGCCACAACAGTGTCGTATGCCGCGGGTCTAAAAATAAAGGCCTACGTGGAATCGGAATCATATCCTACCACAACCATCTTATTCAAGGGGACGGTACTTGGGGGGCCGTTTGCTCCGGCGGTTTCTTACTATTCGTCGAGAGGGCCCAGCAAACAAACCCCCGGTATCTTGAAACCGGACATCATTGGACCGGGCGAAAACATTCTGGCAGCGTGGTCGCCTTTGGGGCCCCCGGATAATCTGGGGGTCATTTACAAAATCTTCTCGGGCACATCAATGTCGTGCCCCCACCTCAGCGGCATAGCAGCTCTGGTCAAAAGTGCCCACCCCAATTGGTCGCCGGCAGCCATAAAATCAGCAATTATGACGACGGCTGATCTTGTGAATGCCCAAGGCCGGCCAATTCTCGACGAGAAGCTTACTCCAGCCGACATTTTAGCGGTGGGCGCTGGACACGTCAACCTGTCTAGGGCGATCGATCCTGGTCTAGTCTACGACATTGAAATGGACGACTACATCGCGTACATATGTGGCTTGGGCTACACGAAAGAACAAGTTGAAATAATCACGCAAGAACCGGTCGACTGCACGACCAGAATTAAACAAGGACAGCTCAACTACCCCACGTTCTCGGTTTTGCTTGGTCGGTCGAACACAACATTTTCGAGGACGGTCACTAACGTCGGTGAGACAGTCGCAAGTTATTCTGTGAAGATTTTCGCGCCACCGTTTGTGAACATTGTGGTGAAGCCATGTAAGCTGTATTTTACGAGGTTGAACCAGAAAGCAACGTATCAAGTGACGTTCTCGCGGTCTAACACCATGATTATATGGAGAAACAGTTCAATAGTTACCCAAGGTTTCTTGCTCTGGGAATCAATGAAGCATACGGTCAGGAGTGTTATAGCAGTGAACTTGACTAGGCCAGTGCATTAATCTTACATTACGTACCCTTTTATATGTTACCTCTCGTTCAATAAGAAAGAATGGAGCTACATTCTTCTTGGTGTAGGTCAAGCATGAATAAACTTAATTTATCCTTGTGAGGATGTAACTAAGAAGTAGATTACCCTTTTTTATATCGTACACTTGTTCAACTTTACAGTGGCTTATTTTTTTTTTTTACTTAAATGCTCGAAGCTCTTTCAGTTTAGCTCTCATTTCACACATAGTTTTTTTTTCCCGACCGGCTCGGTGGATGGCCCAAGAGTCCAAGATCAGGCCAATCTGGAGCCGAGATCACTCTGGGTGGGTCATTGCGACCCATTAACTATCGACCCAGTGGTCATTGACTCGACGTCAATCCGGTTTCACCCGGTTATTACATATTTTATTTAAAAAATATATATGTATATATAGATATATATGGTCAATATTTTTAATGAAACGTAATATTATTAACTTACTATACATCACTCTCGAATCAATAAAAGCATGCGCAATTCATATACAAATGGCTCAAATTGGTCCAAGTTAAATACCGTCAAATATGGTGATCTCGGTGCCAAGAGTAGGGAAAATCGGGCAATGAACCTTGACAAAACACCATGAGAGAGAAAAATCCGAGAAAAATGGGTGTATGAGGTGGAATCGCCGCAAAATAAGATTTCCGACAGCTCTAACGGCTCAAAACAGCCCAGGGAGATCAAAAAAGTCGTTTTCGGCCGAAAAATGTCGACGGCGGCCGGAAAACGAGCACTAGAATAGAAGGTTCACAGGAAAAATTTGGCGAGAAAGTTGTCGGTCGCCGAAAAATGTCACCGACAACCAGAAAATATTGTCGACGGTTCGGGTGCGCCAGGGCTCAATAGTTCACCCAGTGGCTCTGTGTGGCTCGGATACAGTGCACGTGGCGCGTAACATGGGTGCACGCGTGGACTAGGTCGCACGATTACGGGCCAGGGCTCGATCGTGGGTTGGCTCACGGGATGCATGGTCGGACATCGTCCGGTCGTGGAATGGCGTGCTAGGCACGAGGACACTGAACGGGGTCACGTGGGACGAGGCTGCGCGCGGGCTGCCTGCACACGAGTCGCGCTGGGACTGCGCGTGGATCGCTCGGGGCTGTTGGTGGGTCACAAAAGATTGCGCGTGCAAGGCGCCCGTCTGGACAAAAACTTTTCCTGGTAAAATTCAAGTGCTGACTGGGTGAGCCCAACTTGAGTACTAAGTTACACCTCCCCAGTAAAGGAGGCCTAAGGAATACCAAAAAAGCATTCTCTACATTCACTATTATATACTCTCATATTGCACTTCATCTCTGGCAAGTGTTGACTTAAGCATCCGAAACTTGACGCCGAGACCCCTCCGTGCGTTGAGTTTTTGCATTTTTAAGTCTATTTCACTATTAAAGTGAATTCAATGGACAAGTGTAATCTTAATCTTACATATATACCCCTTTATATTAGAACTTTGTCAATAAGAAAAATGGATGTACACTAGCATGCATAGAATTTATTGTTCTCTTGTTGAAACCCATTTACATTTGCTCCCTAGTTACTTTTGAGCTCTCATTTGGTCTTCTTTACTCGTGCCCTCATTTTACTGGTTGTAATCAAATTTTGATCCCATCTCATTATTTGATCTATTTCACTCATCTCACTAAATGAACCAAGCTGCCCAACGGCCCCAACCCTATAGTAGACAGAATCAATAGTTACTTGAGATGAGCTCTGTAGAGCCGATTGTGTCTGGACTTAAGACATGCCTTAACAGAAGGCATGTTGTTTTTCATTTTCATTTCGCCACCTTTTTCCATAAAAACACTCCTTGATGTCCATCGGCACACAAAGATGGCATCAATTATAAATACTTAGGATTTTACACAAACGACTATCACCAACACACAGGCTGGCGCGGGAAAAAAAATCCATTCCAAGCATGATACGTTTCGTACAGGAAACGGTGTTCTCGCTATACAGTTAACATACAATTATTTATTGATGAACAGAACATACCTTTGACAAACAATTTGCATTCGGCATTCACTGATAATCATAATGACTTCTATGATTATAAACTCGAGGGATTCAAGATTCCTCCTAAGATATCCCGAAAATTATGAGCAGCTTTTTATGTACTGTGTCGATTCCCTGCGACAACATTGCCAGCCTCGACAAAATGGCAAAAGAAGATCCTTTGATGGTATTCATCAACAAATCATTGACACCTTCATCTTGTAAACTTTACCGGATGGGCTTGCTCCTGAAACAAACAGCAATATATCAGATTCTACACAAACAGCAATACATCAGAATCTACACAATAAGGGTTAACCCATTACCAGTTAACAAAGCTGACTTCAATTTTTTCCTCAATGGTGTTGAGTTTCTGCGTTGCTCCAAACAAAGGCAGTTTCGGTTTTGCAGGGTTTTTTATCTACAGTAAGTTAAAAAAAAAAAGGAAAATTGTGTCACTGTAACATAATAAGTGAGTTCTGTTTCGACCAGTCTTCATTTACTATCACAATCCATCACCTGATATCCTTGCTGGAAGCTGCCCCAGCTGTTCTCTTTTGGCCCCTTAAAGAAATCAATTTATTCAAGATAAGCACCTACAACAGCCTGATATAATATATGATAGAAAGAATCAGGAGGAACCTTTGCTGGTGTACTCATGGACCAAGGTGCCTTGGGTTCGGGTTGTGATTCACACGCCAAAGAGAGCTAGTCGAGCAAAAGAAAGAAAGATAAATCAGCGCATCACAAGATGCAGTTTCTTTGAATGATACTATCTATAAGAGCATTATAAGCATAACAAACATAGATGCATGTGAATGAGATTGGAAGCAGCATATCAAGTAATCTAAGCAGACAGAATTATACCTTGTTGAATAGCTCGATTGGAGGATTATTATGAAATCTCTTATCAGTTTGGAAATTGAATTCCTGTTAAACAATATAGATAACTGTGATGTTTTCACAACATACAGTACACGAAATTACAGATAAATTTTAGTATCAACTACCATTGGCACTGTGGATTCCTTTTTCCAGTTCCGGAAAATTCCAATGTCTCCCTTGCTCGATAGTATCTACATTAAAACACAATGGGTCATTTTGACAAAGTTGGCATAAAAATGAAACCGGATAAAGGTTGAAATGCTACCTTCTTATTGAGGGGAAGAGCTTTGAAGCTTCGAGATGACTGGCAGCCATCTGGATTTGAAGCATTACTACAAATCATGCTTGGCCTGACAAAAAGAAAGCATTATAAGTTAGGTAAAAGAAAAATGTTAAGAAGAGAAAGGGTCCAACTGTCTTCCTGAAATATGCAATTACAAATAAGCCAAAAAAAAAATATATATAATTAAAATTTCTTGTCAGCGATAAGAAAAGCCAAGACAACAGAAAACATTTCAAATTACCCAACAGAATGCACACAGTTACATATGAATCAGAAGCAGGAAAATTTAAGAATGCATGTTTTGGGCCAAAGAGTAGAGGGATCAAAAGCATTGCATCATATAGTTGTATAAGGGGTACATCAGAATGAAGCTAGAACTGGAAATAATTTCATGATGAACTCAACAGCCCATCAAAATATTACCTTCCAGGATCTCTGCTTCCATAATCTGTAGTTAAGTTAGTCGTGAACTTGTTTAAGTCCTGCCATGATATAAAAAGAGAACAAGTTAACATCCACATGGATCAACTATAGTTAACGCAAAAGGCATACTGGATTAAAGTGAATCTAAAATCCAAACCCCGGTCAACTACAGCAGAACAACAAACAGTTGAGAAAGCAATACTAGTAATTTAGTTTTATCACTGTTGGTACAATGAATTGTTAGGGAAAAATTAACTAGAGTATCACATACACAAATATATAAACCTCAAGAATATCATGTGCCAGCGCTTCATAAACTACCTTGTTAGAATCATGCAAAGGAGCTGTGGACTTCAAAATTCCTGAGCTATGTTGCAGAGCCCTCTCTGATGTCTTTAAGTGAAATTCCTGGAACCAAAATTACCAAAAGGTATATATGATAACACAAAATTAACATAAGTGAAAGTTCCCCAGATATGAATTTCCAACTGAACTCACTTGAAAATCTGGTAAACGAGGAGTTCTTCTCTTCGGAAGCAATGAAGGTGCTTCAAGAATCTGCCAGAGATTACAAGACTTAGATCTGAACACCATACAATAACTTAACGATGCACAAGTTTGACACTAACTTTTCTGTTCAGTGGTAGAGCTTTAAATCTGCGAAACGTTGTTGTCAAATTTTCATCTATATTACTTTTCTCCCTGAAACTCAACAAACAAGCAACACATTCAAAATCACTAATGGTGATTTTTCCTTGTGCACAAACAATATGCTGCAAATATACTAACAGAGCCATGCTAGAGTGGATCACACCTACCTAGTCCTTTGCGCCCTGTGTGTGGTTTCAAGATCCGGGTCTCTTGGAATAGTGATCCTTGGCTTAGTGTGAGTTATGTTACCATGCAGGAGTTCATCCTGCCAAATTAAAAGCCTTTTTTATTTGATTCACAGTAGTGGCATTAATAACTTAAAAAGTGCATGAAAAAATGGTTGATAGGATCATGAGTTTTGTAAATAATTAGTGTACCCTCTTGGATGCCTTGTGAACAAAATTAGTCTGTTGCAGCTGTGCTGTACCCATAACCTGTGATGTAGAGGTATATAAACTTCCGACAAATGGTAAAACAGGAAATAAAATTACATATTATAGACATTTTTTTAGCTAAAAATTGAAGACAAGTTACTTTATATGTAGTCACCAGTAAGAAGTTATGCCATTCGGACATAAGAATGTTTAAAGAATGGAAATTACAACTCCTTTATTGTACCAAAAAAGAATGGAAATTACAAGAGCTACAGAAATCCAAGCTCACTGTGCTACTAAATCACAGATGCTGCTGTGAGATAGGGTACCTATTCTGTCCCATATGCTCTTAAGTCATAACAATAACTTTGTTGTTAAGACGGAAAATTTAGAGCCATTCACCAAAAAAATTGTCAATTATTATATTCTAATCAATTAATGACATCGTGTCAAAGTTCCATTCCAGAACAAGGCTCACAAAAGAATGGTAATAAAAAAAAGAAAGTAGAAAGTGATAAATAAACATGAAGAAAATATTCTATACCTTCCGCAGGAGACCACCCTCAAGCTTTTGTCTTTTTGCAGCTTGATTCTCAACCACACACGTATTAGCTCCATTTTTAGAGGTTCTATCCAATACAGCCACACGTGACCTAGCATTTGAAGTAACAAAAAGCTTAATTAAGCATACATATATATCAGGTGATGGTTCCTTCATATTATTGCAAAATATTAAAATTCTAAACTGATTTTCAAGGCCTTGATAATTTATATGTTCTTTTCATTAAAGGAAATTAACAATGTGATCAGCAATTTCTAGTTTTTACTCGCGGCAACAGAAAATAATGGTGTATTTCATCACTACTGGGAATAGAAACATCACAAGTATGTTACAATGCAAATAAAAATACTGATAGTTACCTAGAATTGATAGCTTGGAAAGGACGATTTTGCTTGGCTAGCTGACTTGCTGTTGGTTTCATAAGAGTTGAACTCTTTGGGAAAGCATGTTTCTTGGAAATCTTGGTTTGGCTTTCTGGGTTTTCAGTCTTCACAGTAGAATTGTAAAAGGCCAACCCTATAAATATAAAACTCAGAATCCCATACTGTCAGGAAAATTAAAGCTGAGATACTACGAGAAAACAAGAAATTATATCCGAGACCCTAAGAACAGGTGCTCGCTATCTTTTCAGACCGAAACTTGAATGAGAAAAATAAACATATCAGTTGTCCAAGAAGAAAAAACTCCAGGAAATATGAACAATTATAAACCTTTTGCACAAAACCACAAGTAAAAGTGCTGACCTGAGCGCAACTTTTGGGATTGATTCTGAAACTTTTGCTGGCTATGAATATGTGAGGTGGATGTTCCCTTATCTTGCCGTTCTCCTAAAAGATGGAAATATACAGAAGTATCAGCAAATAAATGTTACATCACTTAGATATATCCTATTGAAACTCTTTATTCAATCACGATCCAATAGTTCCAGAAAAGGAAAACCAGCAAAAAAATTAGAGTGATAAAAGGCAAATAAATGAAAAGATCATCTTTTAAGAAAGAAACAGAAGGTCGGTTTTGATGCATAACACCAAAGAGAGAAAACTGAAGAAGAGGAAAACACTTCTAAACAGACCTAACTTTCATGATACCACATAGAAATATAGAATTACAATGACAAAAATGCAACATTTCTCCGATGCATAATAAATATTCATCAATAATTACATCAAATTCGCTATTTAGTCCCATAAATCAAGGCATTGGGACCATTCTCCTTTCACTGTTCTTATATCTTGTGTGAATACCTAAGAGTCAAATCAAAACCATGACTCGCTAGCTTATTATCCAGACCATTTATAATTGCAGCTTCTATGTCCTACACATTTTGCAGCTTGTAAGGATAATCATCATTTAGAGTCATCACAAGTTCACAACAACATCAGTGGTCAATCTATCATCTAATATTACAAATGCATCTATGTGTCTCTTTGGGATTACAGAACCAAGTACTGAGATGCTTCCTGCTTGTAAACTATAATATTTTATCACCTACAGTTTTTCATTGCAAGTTCCAACAGAGTTACCCCAGGAACCAGGAACAACCCCAATCACAGGGTTTGGCCACATCCAGAAAGACGTGTTCACTTATGAAAAACAGACCACTGGGGAAGTCAGAGCCTGCATTTCAAGCGAGGTTGTCCCCTCCTTATTTATTTATTTATTATTTTTATTCACATGGCTACATAGTTGCATGTATGGAATTATATGGCCAACAGTCTCTGAGAGTGCTTCACTTTGTAGACTACTCTACCAATAATTACAGGCTAGAACTCTAACACCAAAGAAGGTTATAAACTGGATACAATATTACCATGAGAATTTCCAGCACAACTAGCTTCCGAAGTGTTCACTGTTGGTCCTCTGTGCACCAAAGAAACCTCATCTGTTTTGTTGTAGCAATCTTTGATTACACACCAATACATTAGAAAGTTTTCATAGTTTGCACCTTTTTTTAACCTCTAAGTTAAATATATTAGAGTAGAAACAACCACCAAGAAACTAAGACACTCACCAATATACAACCTTCATCACCACAAAAAGAACAAATACATTTCACTTCATATGCTAGAAATGAACACACAGTGCAAATTCTCAAGTCATTCACACACATCATGTGTTCCTATGGCTTGTTTTCACAAGCAACTTGAATATATATCTGGCATTGCTAGACAGCCGTCCCCGATAAACCTAACATGTAGTTGATAAAATATTTTTTGAAGTTTAATATAAACAGTGGAAATCATGAAAACAGAACTAGTCATCAACTTCAGCAAAGCACATAATCCTGATAGCTTCACATTCAATATAAGCAGCTCAATTCCTATTCACGGAGTTCAGTCATTTTCTAAAAATAGAAAGGAAAAAACTAAATCCTGATAACTTGAATTTCTTTAAAAGTTGGAATTCGAGATCTCCCACGTTTCTAATATCTTGGCACTAGCAAGATAATAGATTTGTGATTGAAAAATATGGAAGGATTTAGGTTACATTGAATGGTCAAATTTTCCCTCAAATTGAGGGAAAGCTTCCAATTGCAATCTTAACAACTCTCACAACTCTGTCACTAAGCATGAAATAAATGTGTATTGCTAATGCTGCATCAATGAAAAGAGAAGTAAAAAAGAATAACATTGTCAGACTAAAGGTACCTCGACAATTCAGCTCCGTAGCAGAAATTTCATGATCTGTCTCAACATCTGTGTCACTCTTAGACAGGTTCATGGCTTCCATGAATAAATCCTCTCTTGGGACTAACATCTCCATAAGGCCTGAAAAGGAGAAATAATTATGATTCATAAGTTTGATTAAGATTAATAAAGCAAGATAAGGAGATAAAAGTGGCAACATGAAGTAAGGATAATCATTGCCATTTGATCATATGTTTCTAAAAGATGAAATTGCTAATAAACGAGGCAATAATCTCAGTAAATTTCTGATGGCACAGCCTACAGCATATGCACCAAGTGACTCTTATACTCCAACTTTACACTCCAATCATGTTTTGCAGAATCTTTGTTCTGAAAATTGTCCAATTGTAATCTTTCCTCCAAAACAGAAAAATATTGCCCTACCTCTACATCACACATTAGTTTATATGATATTCAACCACTCATAAACTCAACATCATAATTAGCTTCCGAACTGGCAAAATGCTGAACAAATCCAGAATTTGTAACTTTCATATAATACTTAGAAACAACAACAGTGCCTCAATCTCCAAAATTTGTAACTTCCAAATCACTCTTAAAAATAACTACCAAGAAAACTGAAAGTAGAAATGGATAACGGAAACAACGATGATATAAACCACTTTCGTCACTGATCTAAGTTAAAAAAAAA
>CACSLK010034598.1:16092617-16112667 GCA_902706635.1 Striga hermonthica
GCATTATTATTGGTGAATGCTTAACAAAATACACCCAAAGTTACCAAGATACTTGAGTACAGAATAGGAATAATTCACGCTATATGTCTCAAATTCAAAATCTGTGTCGTTATATTGTTCTCTCATATTCAAATCCGATGGTGGTGTTGATTTCTTGCATGACCTGCACACTCTGGAGTTCTTAAATAGTATAAAATGTTCTGGTTTTCCAAATCATGAATTGCACTTAATGGTTGGGACTCCTGTCATGTTGTTGAGAATCATTGATCATTCAATTAGACTGTGTAATGGAACACGCTTGGTGATAACGAAACTTTTCACTCACGTGTTTGAATGTAAGATTCTAACAGGATCAAATGGTGGACATAAGGTATTGGTATCAAGACTTTCCCTAACTCCATCTGATCTCATGATACCCTTCAAGTTCCAGCGTAGACAATTTACTCTTATGTTTTCTTACGCAATGACAATCAACAAGAGTCAAGAGCAGTCGTTATTCCATGTCGGACTTTACATGAAAAGACTGGTGTTTATTAGTCCTGGTCAATTATACGTTAATGTGTCTCGAGTCACTAATCCACAGGATTTAAGATATTAATATGTGGGGGGACGACAATGGGGAAAAGAAAACTACTAAAAATGTTGTCTATCAAGAAGTTTTTCATAATTTGCAATACCATATAATATTGTACTTTAACTATCTATTCAATAATAATGTTATTTATTTGTCATTACTTTTTATGATATATATATATATATGTATCTATATATTTTGATGTATTTATTAAAATATTTTAATAAATATGTTCCGTGCATCGCACGGGTGAAGATACTAGTAATTCACAAAAAAAGACGTACCAAAATATACATTACATCCAATCAGATAAACGCAATTTTAAAAAAAAAAAAAATTCCAAATCCTTTAACTGTAAATTTGGCCAGCAAAAAGGTGAAAGACAAAAAATTAATCATTATACACATACAAATAACTCACAATACTGTATTTACTCACAATACTATATTTACGTGCAAATACACTATAATGATCATATTAATGTTTCCCAAATAATGATCGTGTTCATTTGCTCATACGAATTCAATTTTATTTTATTTTAAACAAAGACAACTGGACAGGAAATTCCAACGTGTTAACAAGATTCACAATTTTAATAATTTTTTAGACGCCCGACATGAAATCTGATTGGGCGAAAACGATTCTATCTATCGTGTAGAGTCATGTCACCATTGTTGTCACTATGGTAAGATTTAGGGTTTTGCTTGTATACAAATTAATTTACTCACTTTTATTTCAACTTAAAATCTAACTCGGCTTTAACTCAACATCACTATTTTTAAAATTATTCATATAATTAAATAATACAAACCAATCATTTTTACTCATCACATCAACTTTAAATTACTATTCATCCACTCACATAATTTAACTACCTATCATTTCTAATCATTTATCTCTTACTTTTACATCAATCAATTTTAATCATTTTATTTTAAATATTATTTTAATACATTCTTAAAATTTCACTACAACTAACCATACTACTTTTTTAAAAATTAACTAAGATTAACTAAATAACTCAATATGAGCAAATTATTTCATAAACAATCAAGCACTTAAGAACACCTTAGGAAGATCTAAAAGGGGAAAAAAAAACCAACAGGGATTGGCTCAAGTGGTAAGCAGCTTGATGCCCCTTAAGCAAGGTCTCAGATTCTAGTCCTTATGGATGCAGAAAATCCTTGTTGGGAGACTCACCCACCACTGCCAGGTGTGCGACCCGGGTCGACCAGCGAATTAGTCGGGGTGTAATTCTGAATACCGCGGCTGGCTATAAAAAAAAAAAAGAAAAAAAAAAAAAGATGTTAATCAAAAGGAACACCCTTATGAAGTAGTGTGGTTCCACGAGTGTATATGATTCCTCTCATGGTCTTTCAATTACATTGCCCCTTTACTGATCGGGCCACGTTGTAGGGATGTAATTATAAATTTTAAGTGGAAATGAGGTGTAAATTAAATATAACCTCTAGACTCTATTTAATTGAAATATTTTCATTTTCATCTTATTTCAAAATGGATTTGACTTAGTGAAACGGATTAAACACAAAACGTAAATAAATAAATAAATAAAATGTAAAAAACTGAAGGGACATTGTCATGACGGGCTTGCAACACATAAATACTACCCCATCCTATTTTTTTTAAATGTCATTCTAGTTTTTTCAACTATTTGTCAAATAAATATCGTTTTGGATTTTTTGTACATATTTTTCCATTATTACCATCATTTAGCCAATAAATACATTACGTCTTTTCATATTCACTCTTCACTTTTTTCTCAAAATATTTATCTCTATCTTCATTAAATAAAGTTATTATTGACAAAAAAAATATTCTTAATTAATGTGCAACTTCTCAAAACGACATATATTAAAAATAGGAGATAGTATGGACGGCCAGATCTAGACTTAATCTTGAAGCTTGCCCCTAATATATTATTAATTAATTTGTACTGACCCACCTAGCTAGCACGTGGATTGGCGACCCTCCTCTTGTGCATGTCCTAAATCGTAATTGCAAAAATTATTGACTATTTTGAAATATAGCTAAATTTCAATGGTTTCAAATTGGATGGAATCGTACTTAATTTGAAAATTCCAATACCAATCTCGCCCCAAATTGCTCGACATATAATTGTTTGTTTTCCACTACATGCATTGGCATGGAATGAAATGAAATGAAATTGCTCGCATACTCGTACAATGAGATATATTTATTGTTACAAACTATTTATTGTTACACGATTATACAAAAATTCTATGAACTGAAGTGGACAAAGTAAAGACGATGCGAGAAGATCATACACGCCTATTATAGTGATGATGGATCTAAGCGTATTTTTTCCAAAAAATACAACGATAATCATCTCAACAATTGTAGCACACCAGACTTTTGAGCTTCGGCAAACTAGAAAATCGTAGAAAACTGAGCACTTGTATGATTTGTGACACCGACCCAGACAACTCAAGTTTAGGCCATAGTTCAAATGCTAAAGGCCAAGGACTAAGCACAATTCCCAGGCCCGTGCCAAGCCACCCGCGGGCAGCTCGTGCACGCGTTGCGCTAACACTAACACTTGGTGCATAGTTTTTGTTGTTGTTGTGACCTTTCCACAACCAAATATTCACAAAATCACTTTAACACCCCGCCTCAAGTTGGAGCGTGCGGATTCCAGATGCCCAACTTGCCAAAAAAAAAAAAAAATCAAACTCGCGTTTTCCCAAGGTCTTGTGAAGATGTCCGTCGATTGAGAATGAGCGGAAATATGAGCGGTAGAAATGAGACCTTGAACAAGAGCATCACGAAGAAAGTGGCAGTCAACTTCAATGTGTTTGGTGCGCTAATGAAAGACAGGATTAGCGGCAATGTGTAGCGCCGCTTGACAGTCACAATGAATCTGCATCGACTGAGAATGAGTCACACTAAGACTGCGATGTAAACCCCGTAACCATTTCAACTCGCAAGTAAGCGTTGCCACAACACGATACTCAGCCTCGACAAAAGAGCGAGCAACAGTGTGCTGTTGTTTAGTATACCATGATGACCAAGTTGGACGAACCAACCAGTGAGAGATCGTCGAGTAACGGGACATGTTGCCCAATCGGAGTCACACCAACCATAGACCTGTAAGTCACAATCAGACCGAAGAAGAATACCTTGGCCCGGAGTACCCTTCAAATACCGTTCCACACGAGTGACGACATCCCAGTGTACCCGACGAGGCTGATGCATAAACTGAGAGTGCATGTGCACAACATAAGACAAGTAGGGACGAGTGACCGCTAAATATGAGTCTCAATCGATCGAGACTTAAGATTCGTTACAAAAAAAAAAAAATAACCAGGATCAAATATCATGACAAATCCGTGAAAGCAATTCATTTACCCAAAAAGATTTACCATAGCCCCAATATATAGATAAAATAGAAGTCCTAAAATAATATACCCAAAATCTATCTATACCAAAAATACAATATTTACAAAATCACTCTAACAAGATTTCTCAAATCCACACAAATCACAAACTCTATCTCCTAATTCAATTAATTTTTCATCATCATAGTTATGATAATAATAATAATAATCATTATAATTTATAAAAATTCAAAAGTGCAACAAAAGATTAATAACCGCCCCCAAAACCCCCCCACCAATCACCGCCTCTGTGTTGAGTCGATTGCACGCAAAGTATCGTCCTGCAACCACACCTGGCGTCCACGTCGGCGGTGGGGCCCACGAGCCAGCTGTATCCGAACATACGTGTCCCCGAACCGGCGACTCATAAAGTCATAACTTACATCGAAAGCGAAAAAAACATTAGTTGCATCAAACGGTAACGGTACCCTTCTTTTGGATAAAAACGGAAAAATAATTAAACACTACTTACTAATTAATTAATTAATTAATTAATTAGGGAAAAGAATAAAAAGCGTGGGAAAATAAGGGAAAAAAATCTCAGTCAAGAGACGGTGTCGCCGTTTCAATTAATATAAGATAAGATTCAAATAATAATAATAAAATAAAATATAAGTAAAAGGAAAGTACTTTAATTAAATAGGAAGGAAATAAAATAAATAAATAAATACCGACATCTTCCTTAAGTGGGGAAAGACCCGAGCAGAAGCGCATGCATTGTTCCGTCATTCTTCCTTTTTAGAGAGAGAGAGAGAGAGAGAGAGATTGAATTCTAGAGAGAGAAAGGAGGGACTGAGTCTGCAAAAATCAAATTTTCTTTTTTATTTTTTAATTTTTTTTTTTGTTTGAGATATGAGTTGTGATATGAAGAATATGGAGTGGCCTTCGTGTTTGGATGAATACGAAAAGCTCATTATTCGAATGTCTACGCCAAGGTCTGTTTTAATTCCCTTTTTCTAATTAATTTCTTACTGGGTTCTGCATTTTTGGCTAATTTCAAATTTAACTCTTACTAATGCGAAAAAAAAGAACTTATTTGGAATTGATTTTCAGTGCCTTTTTTTTTTTTTATTTTCTGAACTTGCCCTTTTGTTTTCTGAAACTATGAACTGGAAATTCAGGGATTTTTTTGGTCTGATTTTTTTTTTTTTTTCAGTTTCTTAATAAAATTTTGCTGTTCTCCTGATTTTTTTGGTGGATTAAAAATACAACGAAAAATTAATAAAATTGCAGTTTTTTTTTTTTCTGTGAATTTTCTGGTAAAGCCTATCAAATATGGTGAATTTTCGAAACTATCGATTTGTGTCCCGTCCTCGAAACGATTGACTTTTCCAAAAGACATCTGAAAGAAAATTCTTGCCGCGAGACTCGTGAAATACCGAGAATGCCCCCCAACTCACTCTTCCTCCGTTCACTCTGTGCAGGGTCATGATCGACAATGCGGGTTGTTCCAATGAGACCAGGCTTATGGTAGTTTCATTTTTCTAGTTTCTTCCTCTGTTTTTTTTTTGGTAAAAAAATCGGTTTTTATTTATTTTTTTATTCAATTTTTTAAAAAATATTTAATTTAATTATTAATACTTCAAATTATTGCAGATTGATAGTGCGAGAAAACATGGGATTCTCCTGGAAGCCGTCCAAGTGCTGACGGATCTGAACCTGTCGATCAAAAAGGCTTACATCTGCTCCGACGGCCGGTGGTTCATGGACGGTGAGTGCCCACCACGCGCCGCCGCCTTTCACCTCCTCCAACTCTCCCAAACCCGCATTAACTACCTCTTTAAAGCTTTCATGAAAAATAATTGATTTCTTACTAACTCTTGCCGTTTTTACACTCATTAAATTCTGGCAGTTTTTCATGTGACCGACTTGAATGGGAATAAACTAACCGATGAGAGCGTCCTCGGTTGCATCGAGCAGGTAATCTATTCAATTATATTAATAATTACCACCGCATTAAAACTAACAATTAATCTCATTCTCAATTCAATTGATTGATTGATCAACTAACTAATTAGTTGTCTCCACAGTCGCTTGAGACTGTCCATTATGGCCGACCTGCAAGCGTCAAGGGTCTAACGGCCCTTGAGCTAACGGGCACGGACCGGGTCGGGCTTCTATCCGAGGTTTTTGCTGTTCTTTCCAATTTGAGCTGTAATGTAGTCGATGCCAAGGTTTGGACACACAACGGCCGTATAGCATCCTTAATTTACGTCAAGGATGACTACTCGGGCTCACCAATCGAGGACGAGCAGAAGTTGGACACAATCGGGGCTGTTTTGAGGAATGTGCTGAAAGGGGACAGTGACATTCGGAGCGCGAGTACCTCGGTTTCTTTGGCCGTGACTCATACCGAGAGGAGGCTCCACCAGTTGATGTTTGCTGACCGGGACTATGAGAGGAGGGTTTTGGCAGGGCCTGGTTCGGGACCGAGTGTATCGGTTAGGAATTATTTGGAGAAGGATTATTCGGTCGTGAATATTCAGTGCCGGGATCGGAATAAGCTTTTGTTTGATGTGGTCTGCACGTTGACCGATATGGGTTATGTTGTTTTCCACGCCACGGTCGACACATCGGATGATGCGGCGTCTCTGGTAATTTATACTAGTTTTTTTTTTTCCAATTTTCTTACAATTTGAGTTCTGTTTATTGATTCATTCAATTAATTGGTTTGGTTGTTATTTGAAATCAGGAGTTTTTCATCAGACACATGGATGGGACACCGATTAGCTCCGAGGCCGAGAAGGAGCGCGTGATTCTTTGTCTACAGGCCGGGATCGAGAGAAGGACATCTAAGGTGCTGTGAAAAGGGGGGGAAAAAAATAAAATCTATTCTTTTAACAAGCCTTTTTGTGGTTTAGTTAAATTAATCTTTCCTGCCTTTTTTTTTTTGTAATCATATAGGGTGTGAGGCTTGAGCTGTGTGCGGACGATAGAAAAGGTTTGTTGGCGGACGTGACGCGGACTTTTCGTGAAAACGGGTTGAACGTGACGCGGGCCGAGATATCGACAGCTCGGGATACGGCCCAAAACATATTCTATGTGACGGATGCAGTTGGAAACCCGGTCGACCCAGAGATGATAGACTCGGTGAGGGAAAAGATTGGTTTGGGTAATCTGAAAATCACGGAAGTGCCCTCCCCGTGCGGGCGGAAGGTCGAGAGGGAGGGCCCACGCGTGCTGATGTCTCTCGGGAGCATGGTGGGGAGGAGTCTGAATTACTTTGGGCTGATTAAGTCTTAAGCTGAAAGGATCACAAGACACTTTTTAACCTTTTTTAACACAAATGGGAGTGTGGAAGGGCATGGCATATTCTTCTTTCAATGGTGATGGGCATTTTGTACATAGATAAGTGAAGGGAATTTACAGAACAAAAGAGTTGGTGAAGTTAGTTTGGATTGTAAATATGAACAAACAACAGAAAAGGTGGGATTGATGTTGGGGGGGCCCCACCTCCCCTATTTTTTCCCTTTATTTTTTGAAGAAAAAAAAACTATTGATTTGCGGAGATATTGAAAAGGGTAGATAGATTGGTGGGTGAGGTTTGTTGGCAAAAAATAGATGAAAATTGAAGTTAGTAGGTTTCACTTTCATATCTGAATTATCTTTGTGTACATGTGCATATTTTCTTGTTTATTTTTCTTAAGAATTATTCTCATTTTTATTGGGTTGACCATTCTAATCTTTTTTTTTTCTTAATTATGTCTTGAATCATTTGACTGGGAGATCCTATTGTCCCGTTACGGGATCATTTCGTCGTGGGTTATAACCGTCAGATCAACTATCAACGACGGTTACATGGTGATCTAATGGTTAAAAATTCCGACGGAATGGTTCCGTAACGAGATTGTAGCATTTTCCCGTAATAAATCTCGACATAATGGTTTCATAACGGGAATGTAGCATTTCTTTATTTAACCGGATTCTTGTGTTCAAAATTCATTCTTTGGGAGACAGATCTCCCAACATTAGTTGTGTGTTTTGAGGTTTTGCCAGTCTGCAATTCATTGACTTACTTGAAAGGGACACAGTTGAAATTAGCTGTCTGTGTTGAACACTTTCTAAAGGGCCACAACAGAAAATGACCACTTTAGACTTTGATATTGGAACCAGCAAATACCGACTCATTAATGTCAATCCAACAAAATATTTTTTTTATAGATTTAGGAATTTTTGCTCTCACAAATTCCAAAAGTCCAATATTTTGCTTACTAGTTTTTGTTATTCTAGAAAAAAATACACTCTAACTAATTAAATTCGAGTAAAAATACAAAAAAAAAAAAATGTTAAAACTATCGATTAATTAATTGCAAGAAATAGCTGGTTTTTCCATGGAATTTGTCTTCATCACAAGGAAAATTGGGCTTTAGTGTGGATATTTGAGGCACAAAGTGAATTTAATATTAATCATGTCTCTAGTTAAGCAAGTCAGAGTGAGTTTACTGTAGACGGCCAGTTGTTCTCTGTTTTCTGAAACTATATCTCAAGGAAGTCATAATTAGACATGGGCAAGAGCCGCCAGGCACGGACCCGGCCTGGTCAAACCCGTTGACCACGAATCCAGGACTAGACTCAATTTCAGACGGGCCGTTTTAGGGTCATCAATTCCATGACTCTGCCCGGCGGGCCCAGGTTGATGGCCCGTTTTTTAATTTTTTTTATTTGTTTCTATTTTTATTAAAATAAATGACGGGTTCCGGCCTGGATACAGACCTGGCCCGGTACCGAGCCATTAGCCCAGCACGAGAATAGGTTCGTATCGGGTCTGGGTCAGTGTTTTGGAGCCCGACGGGCCGGACTAATTTTGATTTAAAAGTTAATTAATTGTTAAGCAAGTCAGACTTACTTTACTTTAATTATGAAAGAAAGAAAATACATGAAAATGATACAATTCCGTTACGAAACCATTCTGTTGAGATTTACAACCGCTAGATGCAAATGATAACTATGTTAGTTATCATTTGCATCTAGCGGTTATAAATTCCAACAGAATAGTTCCGTAACGGGACTGTAGTAAATACATATTTGGAATATCAAATATTCATACTTTTCTATGATGTATATCTTCTAATAAAACCCTTGTGTTCCAATCCATTTAAAAATAGTGTTTTTCACTTAGTTTGGTATTATAATTAATAAATCCAATTAATATTAAAAATTAGACAAGAGGACAATTAGAGTATTAGTTCATGGCGACATGTCCGGATTGCATCCTTTTAGCAGGCACATAATTTGACCAGACTAAACCAATTGAATGTGTTCCAAACCTCTACCGTCAATCCTCCAATCACTCATGTTCAATTAAAAAGGACAAAATCATATTGCCTTAAAAATAAAAGGTACCTATGACACTATCAAAATGAGGCTAATGGATTTTATATTATTTTATTCATGGACTATTGTTGAGTGTAGAATTTTAGAAGTCCCCTTGATGTAAAAAAGACCGAATGCAAGTTTCAAATATCACAAGTTCTTGTTTAGTCGTAGCAGTCTGACGATTAAGATGGACACGAGAATCTATCTAAAACGAAGATGGACACGAGAATCTATCAAATATGTACTTATACTATCAAATGTCATAAAATGCCATCACGGAAGACCTAGATGGACACGAGAATCTATCTAAAACGAAGACCTATCGTTAAAACATACATAATAATCTATCTAATTAAGAAGACCTATCGTACTTAAACAGACATGATAGTCTATCTAATACATTCGTTCTTGAATCGGTATATATAATTTTTTTTCTTGAAGTATGACTAAGGTTTCTAGAATATTCCGACGTAATTTAATAGTATTTGGTGGGTGTTTCGTAGATTCTAGAGAAATATAATCACAAATGCTTGGATGAGACAACTCAACTGTTAGGCGAGTCAACTCGCGTCCTATCATTTTAACAAAAACACGTATTTATTAATTATACTGTCGAATTTCATACTTCTATTTATACTGTTTTTTATCATATAATACTTTTTAATAGAAGTATGCACATTTGTTAAAAAAAGTATGTCAGTCTAATGATTAGGTGGACCTAACATACGACGGAATAGAATATGTATTCTATGAAAATTCTTTTTCGGGAAGCCGGGGGAGCATGTTATTCAGGTTCACTTCCTAACACAAATTCTATTGATTTCAAAAGTTACCGGGATTCCGGTGTCTGGCATTCCGGTGTCGGATTTGACTATCGAAACGTCGAAACATTCAAACGCTATTGTACAATGCTTTTTCGAGGTACCATAATAAGAAAAAAAAAAAGAGCTTTCGTTTTTTCGAGCTGGTTCGACCGAAAATTTTGGCGAGCCCAATACTCCGTACGCGTTAATAACATACTATAAGAATAATGCTCATGTGATGTGCCACTGTCCTGCCCTACTATTGCATATATATATATATATATATATTTGAATTTATTCAAAGGTAATCAAACTATCAAAGTAGATTTGCGGGGGGACATATGCATGCATGAGATGAAAGCCAACCATGAAAAACAGAAATAAATATAATAATTAAAGAAATACATTTACGGCGTTGGAATACTCTCCGTGACTTTGTCAGTCTGAAAAACAGCGTGGGCATGGCGGCAATCGCGGCGGTCGAGGCGCCATGCTGAGCTGGCTCCGCCGTGTACGCTGCAGCAAAAGAAAATAAAAAAGAAATACCACGACAGCCAAAAGAGTCAAAGGTTAGTTTGTTTATGTTCATATGGGCTCCCCTTTTCAGAGAGCAAGTATATACAGTACACAATATAATATACTAGTAAAAGGTAGATTCAAACAAACACGTTCTTAGACCACTAGCTTTTTCATTTTCTTTTATTTTTTAATTTGTGTCATTGTTTTTGTGAAATAAATTCTTTTTTCAGAGATCTCGAGGCGCCCATAGAATATGATCGCATTTCTTCATTTTTCCCTCGGAATCAAAAACTTGTCCGTATATTTTATTCCACGTCGACCTTGTTTGGTAATTGACAGTTAGTATTAGTTGTTAGCGGATTGCATTAGCTGATTTGACTAGCGGATTGCGTCAATTGTTTTGACCAGCTCATTGTGTTAGCGGTTTGCAAAATAGTGTTTGGTAAAACTAACTTCTTTTAATTAGCTGTTAACATGTAAAATTACTTACATGGACATTTATTCTTTAATATTCTTATTTAATATAATTATTTATAAAATAATTATTTCTTACATTTAAAATATTTGTCAAACGACTTAAATAGCATAACACAAATCAGAAATAACAATATATAACTGTGAAATGAAAAATATAGAAAAAATTCTAATTTGACATGATAACAAATATTCAAACAAATAAAAAAAAAACAAAACAAAAAAAAACATAAAAATGTAGAAATTCGCATATAAATTATCACCTTTAATCTTACTTTTCTTAATAAAATTAAATAACACCAATTTTATTTTTTTCAACTAAAAAAATGCTAAATGAATAAACAACGAAAGAATTAAAAGCAACATGAATCCAAACAGATGCAAATAATTAAACTCTCCCAAATACAATTGAATAATGAAAACCGCTATCCTCAAACACTCGTACAAGCAGCTTTTGGATTAGTGTTTCGGGGGCAAATAAGCTTGTTGAACCAGCTAAAAACCAAACACTTTTAACTAGCTGTTAAAAAAGTCAAACAACTAAAATATCGCTTAAACGCCAATAACCAAACACCCCCATCAACTAGAGTTGTCGGTATCCTCCACGCTCTGAAACCCAAGCAACCTTGATGGTTTCGACTCAAAAAGAGAACACTATATAAAGAATATTATATATTTCTCTAATTTTTCCTTGTCTCGTGTTGTTCACTTTCAAGCAAGGGCGTAGCCAGAAATTTATCATACACAAGGCTGCTACATAACATGTAAAGTTTTTACTATAACTAAATTTTTAGCAAAAATAACTCAATTTGGTTCGTCAAAGTTCAAGTAAATTTATCAAATGAATCGAGTCAAACATGCTCATTTATAAAACTAAGTATGAGTTCGAAGACAACATATTTAACTTGACCAACACCACTAATACTATGTATAAAAAAGTCTATACGAAAATATTTACCCTTAAGTATTTAATGTAAATTACAATAAATACATAGTGAAAGGAATGATAAATAAATTAATAAAAACGTGACATTTATTTATAAATTAAAGTTATCAAGTGTTATATATACTTTCTACTCTTCATTTAACATATACGCTTAAATGTATAATTGATTTGTTTTTTTTTTTTGGTTTATAACATAAAAGGTAATAATTTCTTATCGTCTACTTGAGTTCTAATTAGCAACTTTAATACAATTTATTGTAAACACGACTGTGAGGCGGGCAAACCTTTTACACCGGGCAACCTAACACATTGATTATATGATGTCACTTAAACTATGAATGAAGATTTACATGTAATTTAAGTATTTAACTAAATGTAGTTATACAATAAATGAGACTGAAGTTATCGACTTTTTATATCAAAATGTCATGTTTGAAAATAATAAGTATTGGTATTCTATATATGTTGCAATATGTCTTGTGAGATATCTCGAATTGATTACATAGGGTGAATGAGTTTAGAGGGCTACTCCTCTTATCACCAATTAGTTTTGAGTCAAAACTTCACTAAGGTGCACTTAGCCTCATCTTTTTATGATGTGTTTCACCTAGTGAAACCGCACACTCTTTCTCCCGATTTTAATAATATATAAAGTAATATAAAAGTATCAAATTAACAATTTCTTAATTAAAATAGCTTAATAGAGATCTTACTTAATCAAACAAATATAAAAGTGAAGAAGAAAAAATTATAATTTTAGCCCTTACGAACAAAAGAATAGAAAGAAAATTTCTACAAAGAGAATAGAATCATGTCCATATATATAATTAATTTGTTTAAAACATAATATATTTGGGCCAATTAGCTAAAATCCCCCTTTATATAATTCACGAATGCGTTGAGTCTATGTGGCTGTTTCTGATGCTTCGAAATTCTACTTGGCAAAGAATCATTCTTCGTAATTAGGTTTGGACAAATAATATTGATATATTAATAATTAACTAGTACAACGCCCGTGTATTACACGGTGCTTGCTAATTTTTTTCTTAAAATCTAAAATTGATGAAAAAAAGTAGTTGATAAATTTAAATATCTTTTATAAGAATATATATATTATTATATATTTAGTATGACACTTTTTATTTGTGCGACTTAGATGTATTATATTATAATAATTCTTTAACTTACAAGATATAACTACATTAGATATAAATATATCAATTGAGAAATAATTTTATTTTTCTACTAATTTCAGTAAACATTATTATTTATTATTATTGTAAAGATAAATATAGTTTATTTATTTTATATATACAATATGGATGTCAAATCGAAAATTATCATAAGATGATTAATTTGATATATTATATATGTAAAACCGACAAGAAATACAAAAGTTATCAACTTTTAAAATACATTTACAATTCAATAGCTAATTGTAGGAAACAAATCAAAAGTCAGGGATATATTAGTTACTTAGTGCCTCATATGTAAAATTACAAAGAATTAAAGGGTTATATTAGTACAAGTGATATTAAAATACCTAAGTTAGCTATATAATATTTATGGAATGTCCGAACCTAGATTATTAATTATTAATATATCAATATTATTTGCCCAAACCTAATTACGAAGCATGATTCTTTGCCAAGTATGATTCCGAAGCACCAGAAGCAGCCACGTAAGCTCAGCGCATTCGGGAATTATATATAAGGGTGATAATTTAGGTTTGGACATTCCATAAATATTATTTAGCTAATTTAGGTATTTTAATATCACTTGTACTAATATAACCCTTTATTTCTTTGTAATTTTACATACTGAGTCACTAAGTGACTAATATATCCCTGACTTCTGATTTGTTTCATTAAATTAGCTATTGAATTATAAATGTATATTAAAAGTCGATAACTTCTGTATTTCTTATTGGTTTTACATGTATAATATATCAAATTAATCATCTTTTGATGATCTTCAATTTGACATTCATATTGTATATATAAAATAAGTAAATTATATTTATATTTATAATAAAAAAATAATACTATTTATTAAAATTCATTAGAAAAATAAAATTATTTCTCAATTGATATATTTATGCTTAATGTAGTTATATGTTGTAAGTTAAAAAAATTATTATAATATGACATATGTAAGTTGCATAAATAAAAAGTGTCATACTAAATATATAATAATATATATATATATTTTTATAAAAGTATTTAAATTTTCAACTACTTTTTTTCATTAATTTTAGATTTTAAGAAAAAATTAGCAAGCACCCGTGTAATACACGGGCGTTGTACTAGTTATTTTTATTACTATATATTCAGAACACAAAAAATATAGAATATATTCGTCTTTACGTCGGAGGAATAAACGAGCTCTAATACCAGTATTTGTGGTTTTAAATAACATATATAAAAATATATAAATGACTAACCTTTATATAGCGGAAGCGAAAACTTACCCGTATCTTTTATTCGACGGCTACTAGAGTCGTCGGTATCATCCACGCTCTAAAACCCGAGCCTCCTTGATGTTTTCGGCTCAACAAGAGAAAAATACTTTATAAAGATTATTGTATACTTCTCTAAATTTTTCCTTGTCTCGTATTGTTCACTTTCAAGATACACAAAGCATCATATTTATACTAGTCTTCATGGAACTCAAAGTAAATGAAGACTTGAAACATACTTCTCATAACTCTATACTTAATAGGGATGAAATTGTCACACCACCACCTTTACGTGGATGTTACCACATGATGCCAGATAACATCAATTAAAAACAATATTTAATAAAACTTAAAACATAATCGTATTGTTTGCGAACAAATCCAACTCGATTGTTTCATTTACAACTCATAAAAAATAATAAAAAATAAATAAATAAAAATGAGTTGTTCGCGAGCAAACTAAACTTGGCTCGAGTAGATTCTTTTTATAAACAAACTCGATAAGCTATTGGGGCTTGGCTTTGGCTCGTATCCAGACTGTACTGGGCTTCGTTTTACAGATTATGTTATTCTCTGTCCTTTTGGTGTATGAAGAATTTACAGTGTCAATCAGAATATGGATTGTAAAGCCAGTGTTCTTCACGAAACGGACTGGGCCTTATCCAATTTATTCGCTTCTTGACCCAGTAAAGGTGTTAATGGACCCTTGCTTGTATTGGATCCAAGTACAGGTCCATTACGGCCTGCAGGATATTCCATTTAAATTCGAAGAAAAGAAAGGCCTAATAGTAATAATAGATTCTACCGCCCACACCGAATTTTGTCCTTCAAATCATACATATGTGAATGATGAAGATCAAAAAGAGTAAAAGGCGGAGAAAAAGAAGAGCTTTCATTTCTTCTTTATGAAGAATGAAAACTAGAAAAAATGTAATATGTAAATCCACATTGTAGCCTATATATACTTACTTAGTGTTGGCATCCGAGTTGGTAAGCATAGACTCAGGGCATGGCTTAAACCTAGAGTTGGTCCTGACGTATTAGGCCAAATACAGAATAATGCTCTAGTATTTCGTTTATCTAAAACAAAACTATAGAATTTATATATATATCAACAATTATCCAATCATTATTTTTCCTGAAGAAATTTATATCTTTGAAATTAAAAATACAATCCGTAAATCGTTGAAATTTGGAAACAGAGAAATAGAGAAGATGGAGAGGGGCCAAACTCTCAAAGGAAAACAATCAATTGCCAGTTCAATTAATTTTGGAGGAATTTTTATTAAAAAAAAAAAAAGAATAGAAAGTGAGCAGACACGCAACTAGGGGTGAGCAATGTGCGCGCAGTTCAGTTCGGTGCGGCCGAAAATAAAAAATATTTATTTACCCAAACCGAACAGCACTGAAACTGGTAGAAAAACCGAACTGAAACCGCGTCAAAACGGTTCGGTGCGGTTTCGGTTAACCGCAATTTTATTTTTTTTTAAAAAAAAAACCACCCAAAATAAAATGAAGCTACTTCCTCATCATTATCTAATGAACCAAAGACCCAAAATTTGAACTTGAAATTGAAAAACTAGGGTAACTGATATGGGATATATATACTAGATCGGTTCGTCAAGACGACCTACTAAAATAGACCGGTGTTTTGGTCGAACCAGACCAGGAATCCACAGTGAAGGAAATGAGGAAGACAACGGGGAGGAGCAAGTTCGGCGACGTCAAACGAGTACCAGCTGTGCGAGGAGTTGGTCGAGGAAACGAGTACCAGCTGGGCGCGGTCGGAGACTCGACCGCCTTATATCTTAGAGGTAGCTCGGCATTCGCTAGAGATCTGTTCGAGCATTAGAATAAATAAGAGAATCTTCAGCACGTGGGGGAAGGACACGCGGCGCTTAACGAGTGGTCTACGACGATAACGAACTCTGACATTCTCTGGCGTATCCGACGCGTTTTCTGACACCAAAGATAGTGGAGGCGCGCGGTTGTACGGACGAGCAGGAGGGTCGCCAGCAAGACTCGCCCAGGGCGCGCGTGTAGAACATGTAGCTCGTCCCTATAAATAGGGACAAGAACTCTCATTTTAGAAACAATCTCTCATATTCTTACACACTTACACACATATTTTTCTCTCTCAAGATCTGACTTGAGCGTTGGAGGTTCTTCACCGGAAAACATCTCCGGTGTGAGAGTTACGTGCAGGTTCCGCGTTCTACCGGCGAGGAGGACGAGCTCGAGACGATTTCCAGCCGGTCGGGGTGCGAGACTTGTATTAGCAACAAATTAAATTCTAATGTAATTTTTTCAATTTTTAATTGTTATTGTTATTATTTATTATTTTACTTAATTATTAGATAATGTTAGTCATCCAAAACTATAGGTTCAAAATGAGTATGTATATGTACATACAAACAGTTAACATATTTGTTAAAAAAATATATATTCGGTGCGGTTCGGTTAAAACCGCATTCTTCGGACAAAAAATCGAACCGCACCAAATTTTGTGTGTTTCTTTTTTTTTTTTTTTATTTTAACCATACCGAGAACTGAATTCTTAAAAAACGGAACCAAACCACACCGAATACATTGGTCTAATTCGGTTTTTCGATATCGACTCGATTTTGCTCACCCCTATCTGCAACCGCAGGGAAGAAAAGTGAAAGGGAAAAGGCTCTGTGAATTTGCTGTTATTTATTTCTGTTTTCACATTATCGTATGTGCCCTCAAATTAATTATAAGTGGGCCTCTTTTCTTATATTTTAACGGCCCATTGAATTATTTTTTGTAGAGCCATATGTTAACTTTTATTGGGCCTTTTTTATATGCATATGTCATATAGTTGAAGCTTGGTACCCTTCTTCGGTTGGGCCTTGGGCCATGGCCAGGCCTGCTTAAACCCTCAACAAAACAGTTCAACGAACAAGTAACCCTAGAAGGCAGAGCTCCCAGATCAGCATCGACAAATGTAAATCCCGGCTCAGTCATCTCCCTCAGCAAACGTAATCCATATGCATGTATATGTCTGTCAGCAATTTTTGGTGATCCCTCTGTAAATTGAGAACAGAAACCGACAAAGTGAATAGATAAAGCGACCGTCCAATCGTTCTCATCATCAAAAGCCGAAACGAGCGCCCGATCAGTTCGTGACAATCTCTCATTTTATTGCCAATCTCGGGGGCAGAAGAGAGTTGGTGTAGCCCGAGAGGATAGGACTCCGCCAAACTCGCCAGAAATCTGCCACAAAATTTGCCTTTCGACAAGCGTGCTGTAGTCGAACTGACCAATTCCTTTGAATTAGCTCTTGAATAGCTCGCACCAAAGCCCCATTATGTCCACTAATTCCCTCCGTGTTGGATTATGTCCACTAATTCATTTTTACTCTCTTTTGATTCAATTTCGTGCTCAAACCCCTAAAATTATGTAAGTAACCAAGCGTTGTCACCCATCATTAAAATTAAAAATTTTGATAAGAGAAAATAGAGTAACTTATAGGTTAAAAATAAATTAAAATATAAAAATGAATTTCGAAGTGACACAAAAGTAATGGGAATTTCTTAGTAAATGCCACTAAATCATATAGTCATAAATAAGATATTTATCATTTTGCTCGTGAGTTCAAACAAATGAACTCCAATATCTAAGTTTTTAAATAGTCGCACATAGAGTGATGAAATGAAATAAATTTAAGTAATTGTGGTGGTCGTTAGAACCACGCAAAATAAAAAAAAAAATAAATAAATTATAATTAATCAAAGCCAAAATTATCTATGACAAATTAACAAACTCACTACAGTAACCCCACACAACTTGACTTATGGAATATTTTGTTTTGAAAAGCCATATATGACTTTGGCTTTACTAAAAAATTATGATATTGAATAATTAATTATTATGAACGCACTAGCCTTCATAATTGGTTTTATTCTATATATTTAAGTAATATATAAAAAAAAAGGCATCGACCTTATCTAAAACATACCGAATTATATCATATTTTGGCCATAATGTATTTAATTGGTGTTTTTGTTTTGGATGATAACTTTATTATGAAGAATAATTATTATTATTGTGAAGAATAATTATAATTACTATTTTTTCAATATGTGTCAGCATGCATTGATTTGGTCAATAAGTTTGGTCCCACATATTTTTTTTAATAGTCTTAATATAATAACCATTGCTTTTGTAAGATAGTACAACTCGATTGTGAATTTCAACAAAATTCCATGTGAATTGTCACAATATAAATATAAATAAATAAATAAATAAAAAGAAATTCAATAGCTTTTTGTTGAATTTCGTACTCAAATGAAATTTCATTATTCATATTATATAACTTGTCTTATATTAGCTGCCAATAAATATATTTAATAATATCAATCATGCTCTATGGATTATTTCCCAACTATTTTTTTTTTCGCTCATCCCGACCTGCTTATTAAAAAATTCAAGGGACTTTTATAATTCCGAAAATTGAATTAAAATCACATCCAACCGTACTCCCCTTAAATGTTATCCAATTAAACAAAAAATAATAGACAATCGTAGACAACTATTCATATCGAAGGTCGAATAAAACCGTCTCATACTGTACTAAATTGAATAATTGAAACTTGGAAGTTTATTTGTACATTTGGTGTGTGTCTTTTCTTTATGCTTTTTGTGTGTTAGTCCAACTTGTCTGGTTTATCTCCTTTATGGAGTTTTATTTCACTTTGTGGAATTTCGTTTTGGGTTTGCCGTTGCCTCTTTGTTGGAGTTGTACCTCTTGGATTCCTCCGAAATTCCAAGAGGGTAGGTCCAGTTATCTAGTTCTTTGGTGTCAGTTGACATCGCCTCTGTACTCTTTTTGAGTTTCTAGTAATATATTTGTTTGACGTTTAAAAAAAAAAAAAAAACTTGGAACCGAACTCATTTAATTTTATGTCAACTTTAGTCCTTACTTTTTTGAACATTTTTCGTAAAACATAAAAACATATAGTAAGAAATGAACTTCACTCAAACTTAAGATTAACCAGGTTGAATTGTATGAATCATTATATTAGTTTTCTTAGACCTACTAGTACGTAGCTTGTGCGACGCACAAGATAGTGATGTTAAATGGTATAAATTAAAGCAATGAAGGAATAGTGATTAGTATATAAATAGTTTTGAATATTAATACTAATTTTTATCTTTTATTTTCCTTCAATTAGTAGGTGTGCCTCTATTCTAACAAGTGCCGATAGTCGTGTCGGTGGCCGGCTCTAGCTAGCCGGAGCGGCTTCTCCTTTGGTATGGTGTTGATGCCCATTGTTGTAGGCTGCCTGGTGGTCTCGATGAGTTTCGACGCCCTCTGGGGTGGAGTCCTCGACCTCTGTGCGTCGCCGGAGTGGTGTTGGGTGCTTGCCAGGGGAGGCTGCGGCTACGGTCACCTGTCGGGGGTTGGGGTGGTGTTTCAACAGTCTGAGCCTCTTTTTCCCTTAGTGTTGGGGTTAAACGGATGGCAGCGTCTCCGTTCTCACCAGTGGTGTTGGTCGGGGTTGGGGAGGCAGCGGTTGG
>CACSLK010034598.1:16112936-16123391 GCA_902706635.1 Striga hermonthica
TTTTTTTTTCCAGTTGGGACCTCTGTATTATCCCGGTGGGATCGATTAGCCTCTTCTTTAGAGTGTTGCAGTTTTATTTGTTGTGTTGTAAGTATGTTTCTAGCTCTAGGCGATTATTGGATTTGCCTTCCCAGTTTTTTGTGACTTTTAGTTGTTTCATTCAGCTATTGGTTGTATCTTTCTTTGTTTGCACAGTTGTGCGTTTATAACTTTATATAATATCACTATTGTTTCGACAAAAAAAAAAAAAGAAAGAGATAATATGCATGAATAATATGTATTACAATATTAGACATTACCTGAGAGAGAATTATACTATAGATATAAAATATAAAAATATTAGTAATTAGACATTAATTCATGCTAATTTTTTTAAGTGACACAATTTTAATTGGACAACTGCCCTATTATATGTATAAAAACTTGTTATATAGTAAATAAATATATATATATATATATATATATATATATATATATATATTGCATAACATATTTATATTTTGTATAATACGGAAAATAGAAATATGATTTACTATATAGAATTTTAAAAATTTTGTTTTAAACAAGAATTGTAAAAAACAATACCATAAAAAGTCAAAAGATATTTGTGGAGTCACACCGTGGATTTATATATATCTCATAATCAATTGTTCTTTCATAATCAAATCTCTATCTATATACTTATATTAAAAGTCATACTATTTACCAAAAATAGTAGCAAAAAAAGTCAACTCACATTTAATGCATACTTTATTTAGAAATTTTTTACTATATGCATTAATTGATTGCATATATACATTTTCTATTCAAATATGATCAAAAAGATTCTTTCCTTAAATAATTTTATTAACTTCTGCAATGATTTTACTGATATATATTATAATTCATATTTTCGATAGTATTTTTAATTTTTATTTGAGTATATAAAAAACAAATATTTTTTAAAATTAATATTTTATTTATTATTTAAGAAATAATGATCACATCATTAAATGATATTACTGATGGCTAGATAATAAATTCAAATACATTAATTATTCTTTAAAATTTTGGCATGTTATTTATTTGTATCTATACTTATTATATAAGGTATCCTATTTACCAAATTTAGTAGATTGAAAAGGCAACGTAATTAATGTATTGCTATTTCTATTCAGAATTTTATTTAATTATTTTATTTATTTGTCTTATATCCCATAAAATCAATTTAAGAAAAAAAAAATATCATAACATCTGACAAGTAAAAAAAAAAAAGACGTAAATTCTTTACTAAAATAAAAAGACTTTATTTATTTGTCTTATTCCATATTAACATCGATTTTGTCAAAATAAATCCCATAAAATCAGTGAAGTCAAAATTTGTACGCAAAGTCTATCTATCCAAAAAAAGGTCAGATTCAAAATTCTTTATCTAATTCCTTCTTTTCCTTATCTAATTCCTTTTTATTAATTGTATGAAAATCTGTTCTGATTTTGTTCAATCCTCTAATTGTATTTGTATTATATACCATAAAATCAGTTTAACAAAAAAAAATCCCATAACATCCGACAAGTACAAAAACAAAGTACGTAAAATCTTTACTAAAATAAAAAGGCTTTATTTATTATCTAATTGTATGGAAATCTGTTCTGATTTTATGGTACGTACTACAAATTGTGCACCCGTGTTCAGGAGCTACTTAACGGGCAAGCTCTATGGAAATGACTCATTTAGTGCTTCTATCACGTGCATACGGTATGTATTTATATTATACATACTAGAAAATTGTGCACCCCGTGCATCGCACGGGCTCTGTACTAATAAATGACCTTAAAATTGTGCACCTCGTGTATCACCCGTGTTCACATTTTGGCCTATTACAGGTCACGTACTATATATATCCCGTATATTTTTTTTTATTCATTTATATAATTATAAGAATGGATAAATGACCTTAAAATTGTGCACCCCGTGCATCGCACGGGCTCTGTACTAATATATATAAAAAGAATTAACATTTTTTGAAAATAGTAAGTAGAAAATTCAACAACATTAATTGCATTCCATTTTTGGAAATATTTTGAATTTTTTTAAACAACAAATTGACAATCATTAAATGTAGCCTAAAATTATGGATTTGGAAAACAAAAAAACGTAATCTATTAATATATAATAAGGATTAACTTAATTCAATTTTAGAAACTATTTCCCGCCAAATTTATTAATTATAGCCTAAAAATAGTAAATTAACATAATTTCCTAAAATTTCTCTTAATTATTTCCAATTAACATTAATTTTTTTATGGAATAAATCATTTACGCCATTATTTTCGATTTTTATTTATGGAACAAATCATTTTGTGGCTCTATTAACAAAACAACGAGCATTAATTGCACATAATTTCCTAAAATTGCTCTTATTTATTTCGGATTAACATTAATTGTTTATGGAATAAATCATTTTTTCACGCCAAGATTTCTGATTTTTTGTGGCTCTATTAACAAAACAACAAGCATTAATTGCATATACTATGGAATAAATCTCCTCTTTTTAATTCTTCATATAATAAATCTCCTCTTTCAAGGCTCTATATAAATCATTTATAAGATAAAATCTTTACAATATTTTTCCATTTAAATAATTTTCATCAATCACTTTTTTCGGTACCAACGTGCTAAACAACAATTTGTATAAAAGGATATTCACTACCACGGTTATTTCTTCACTTCATTCACAACGTTCAGAGAAAAAAATAATTATATAGATAAATTTTAGAATACATCGATAATATAATGCCGTCGGTCTGGGATACACTCGATTCCGTGAGTAGGACAAATAAACCTTACTTGTGATTGAAAGCAGTCCGAATAATTGAATCGCATCACGAACGGGAGAGCTGGAACGCATTCCATATATTGTTTCATGATGAACAGTTAAATATTTTCATTAGTAATATCAAAATTATTTCTAATATATTTATATTATGAATTTCATTGTTCTTCCATGTCCTTGAAGGTTATTATTTCTAATATATTTATTGTCTTATTAATTTTATTATGTTTTATTGTCATTCCATGTCGTTGAATTATGAATTTTAGTGTTATTATATTTGTTATCGTGATATTACGTCTCTCATTCGTTTGGATTAAGTAATATTTACACGCTTGAATTATTGAGTTCCAATTGTTGTTTAAAATAAAATATCGCATTCTTTTTTTCTTTTATGCGCTTAAAAAAAATATTAAGCTTAATAAATTAATCAACTAATTAAATAATATAATAATACATTTTGGGAGATTTATTTATGTAAATTGTTTCTATAAATTAATTAATTGTGTTTTTATAAATTGTGTTTCTATAATCAATTAATATTTTATGTGTGTATAAATTTTTGTTTCTATAATAAATTGGATTAATTAACTGTGTTTCTATAAAGATTAAGCTTAATGACGTACATCAATTATTATAATGAATTAAACATGTTTCTATATATCTATTAAAACTCTCTCTCTCTCTCTCTCTCTCTCTCTCTCTCTCTCTCTCTCTCTCTCTCTATATATATATATATATATAATCGTTTAGTATAAAAAATATATTTAAGAAACCCTATAAATTGTCGATGATTGTAAAACGAAAATTGCCGATGATTGTAAAACGGAAATCATATCTTCCATGTCGGAAAATTAAATCAAAAAACAATACTAATTCGTTCAGGTATCGAAAATTAAATCAAAAAACAATACTAATATGTACAGTAAAAGGAAATTAAATCAATACGAACCAAATGCATATATGCGTTTTTGCTTTATTCAACACGTTTTATACTTTTGCAGATTTAATACAAAAATAGTTTATATCTTCCACACGATAAAATACAAATGTACAAATCCATAAGATACATTTTGTGGCCGCATATTAAAGTTGGACGTAAAGATTAGTATTTACATTCCTATAAAATACCCAAAATCCTACACCATCCAATTTTTATTCTCTTTCAATAAGTTTGTAATTAAAAGCCACTCTCAATAATTAAAATAATTGAAATTAATATATATTAATTGATTCCTACATATATAAATAACATATTTTATCAACTTCTCCAATTCCCGTCCATAAAAAAAAATGCATAGAACTTTCGGAAAATATTAAAAAAACGAGGGAGTTATTTGATACACTCCATGCTGTTAATAAGCAATTCTAATTATTGAGATGAAATTTGACGTAGAATCCAATAATTTTTTTTTTGAGATCATTTTTCAAGATCGTGAGGTAATATTTTGATTTGTTATATCTGTATTACTAACATACGTAATTTTTTAATTTAACTTATTTTGTATAACTTTATATTGTAGGGTGCGCAAATAACTGTCATTATATGTTCTGCGTATATGTGTGCATTTCGATGTGTATTTAAGCAAGGCGAAATATATGCACTCAGAGGTTTTTAATAATGTATAATTTTTTGCCAATGATGATTTTATGTTTACTTTATAAATGTCATACGTATTATAACAACATATTAATAAATGACCTTTTAATTTTTTAAATTTTTTCAAAATATGTACTAGCCCGTGCATCGCACGGGTTACATACTAGTTTAAATAATCATATAAAGTAGTATTTTGTGTATATAACACATATGCCAATCTAAGTGACGATTCTAATATATGATAAAATAAAAAAGATTCATCTATAAATGATAATTTTAAAAATTGGCGTCATATATATATATTTAAATATTACTATAAAATTATATTTTTGCATATACAACATATATGTTAATCCAAATCAATGATTCTAATAAATCTTCTAAAAGAACAATAAAATCTTCCATAAATCAGGTGAGTATTTACTTACATAATCTTTGTCTACCAAACAACTATCAACGTAAATAATAGAAACTGAGAATTGGCTAAAACGAAGATAAATTAGAAGCCTAGTTATATTGAAACTATGTATTAATGACTTATTTATTTTTATTTAAAATTATATTATTTTATTTACATCTGTAGTAGCTAATTATTTTTTTGGCGGAAAATGTTTTTTAAAAATGAATTGCTCTTGTTCTTATTTTATATATACAGATAAGTAAATAATAATACTCATAGAAGTACTTCTTTGTCCTTTCTCGTACGTATACCTTATTACACTTAATTTGATTCCTAAATAAATAATGATTAAGTTGAAAATTTATGGCAAATATTATAAACAAAAATTAATTTAAAAATAATGCAGAGTATGCTATTTTAAAGTTATAAAATTTCTTATTTATTATCTTAATATTTTATAATATAATTAAGTATGTTACAAATATTTTGAATTTTCTTTCTAGTTTTATAAATCATCGACAATTCCACCACTTTTGATATATCGTTATATATTATAAAATTATATATTATAACTATTATGTCTTTTTTTTATAAGATAACAATTTATATCGTTGTCCGATAGATGACTTGTTGGTTTATTATTATAATTTATAAAATATACATTATAAATACTTTTTGGTTCTTTTGTAAGTCAATAATTTACATGTTTGATTAATGATCCGCTTGTTTGTCAATATAGTTTCTAACAATATATCCTATAAATATGATAATTTATCTTTTTAAAATGATAATTTACTATTACAAATCAATAGATGATTCATTGATTTCATAAAATTATTCATCAAGATTGTCTCAAAGTCATTCCCCAATCCACTTTTGTTAAATTTAAACAATTTACATGTTTGATAGATGATTTGTTGGTTTCTCATTGTAGATTATAACAATATAAATTATAAATACTTTAATTTTTCTTTATAAAATTTTAATTTACTATTACAATTTGATAGATCACTCATTGATTTATCATAAAATAGTTATTTTTTAGTGATATATCAACCTCAGATCGAAGATCATAATATGAAAGATAATTTAATACGATATATAAAAACGGATAGGAAATAAAAAGTATTATTAATCTTTTACTAGTAGAGAGATATTCTATACAAAAAATGTTTGGCCATGAAACTTTATTTCTCTTTCTAATTTATAATTAAAATATTATTTATAATCAATTAAATAAAACTTAATGTATTATTTCTTATTTCACAAATAAATAGGGTTATTATAATCAAACAGACATAGAAATATTATTTTATAGAAATTGTCCTTTGTAATTGGCATGCATAAAATGATACAAATCAACACAAATATAATCCAAAATTTTGATTTACATATTATTTGACCAATTATAAATTCACCATTCAAATTTACATACTAATAAATAACGAACTTATTTAATCAAATAATCATATGAACGAATGATAAATATAAATCTACATTAATCAAATTTAATTTTACCTATATTGTTTCATAGAAACACATCTAAATAAATAAACCACATGTCAAAGGAATTCATTTCACATGCCACCGGATAATAAAGAAGCTAATACAATATTACCAAATTTTTAAGGAATATTCACTTATAACAAGAAAACATATAATTCTTAAATATTATTTTATATTCTTATCGTAATATCGGATTCAATTATATCTAGAAAAAACTCTTTCGCAATTTTCATACACAATTTTAATAAAATCTGGTTAAAACAATTCTTAAAGGATTCGAATATTTCTCATTTTATATAGTAAAAATTTAAGTAGATAGTAAAATATATCTCATTTAAAAGATTCATTATTTACTTATCACAAATAAGTTCTTTTTTTTTTTTTTTTAACAGAACGATAGTGATTTTATAAACTCACAACGAACAAACAAAGTTTCAGTACAACGAGCCAAACCCGAATATAAAAATGAGAGGACACACCAAAGCGGCCTAGAACTGATCAAACCAAACTATATATCTCAAACACCCAAACTCCACTGCCATAAGGCCCAGAGATGAAAAGGATCAACTAAACCGAAACCAGAACTAAATGAAACAGAGAGAAAAACACAAACTAAAGATTTGAGAACCTAACTACTAGCCAACAACAAAACAAGATCAAAACAACACTAGAAGCCGCAGCTAGGCCTGAGAGTAGTCCAACCAATCTTGATGAGCCAGCTTAATCCTAATGTGAACTGGGATTGATATCTTTTGAAAAATCAAGAGATTACAAATAAGTTCTCATTTAAAAGATTCATTATTATTTTATCAAAAAATAAATTGGACCGAATAGAAACATCACAATTCTTGAATGATTTTTCAATTAGAACTTTATATCACATCTAACACAAATAATTTATGACGCCTATATAAGTAATCAATTACACAAATTATTCACTACTAGCATATTTTTCAATCCCTAATCTATAGAATCCCAAATTTTATTTTTTCCACTGTGTCAATATGTCACTCGTGTAGTATTTCTTTTATTCGGTTTTTTTTTTTTTTTTAAAAATCTATACTTGACATTGAGGGTTTTTCGTATATTTAAAAGAAAATTCGAAGCCAAGTAGTTGAAAATAAATTTCAATGATGAAACAGTATTTTTTTTTTCATTTTTTATCTATTATTATCGAATCCAGATGCTAAAATTATTAGTTTGCAGTGACGATGACTCGCCATCAAATCAAATGAAAATGTCCTTTACAAGGAAGTATTCAATAATTTATAAATTTTATAATTTGTCCGATCTGTTTGCATTTACATATGCACCAAGTCTATTAAATTTAATATTCAATATTAAAAAAATATTAGAAAAATATATCATCTCGTGCATTGGACGGGCCATGACTAGTAAATAAAAAAACCATGACCATATAATAAAATAACTACTAAAATCATTCGTAAATATCCGCTCAAATTATATCTTAATGTTATGTAATAATGAATTTACTATAATTGTTTATTTCATGCCAAATAAAAACAACCGTGACTATATATGAACTACTAAAATCTTTATCAAATATCAACATAAATCTTTTCAGTAGGAAATATAATAATATTCCACATTAGTCACTCTTAAAATTTTATAAATTCTTTAATAATCAGTATCTAATAGTTTTAATAACAGTTCAAAATTTTCTACATATGTGTTAATTATCCATTTGTGTAAATTCCTGATCAATTCGCTAGCATGATAAAATGGTTCAGAATTTTGCATTTTTTTTTTTATTCGGGTCATAGTTTTATAGCTCGGATCGGCCTGACGGGTCGACCTGGGTCCCAGGTCGACCCGGAGTCAAAACCGGTCTGGTGGGCTATTTGGACCGAGCAACAAAGAACCCGGTCGAACCTGGTCAAAATCCGACCAACCCAGCCTTGACTCGGCGCATTGACCCGACCGGTCCAACCCGGTTGACCGGGGCCATATATATTTTTTATTTTATTTTTTCAATTTTGTTTTTAAATAAAAATGTGTTAAATGTATATATGGTAGATATTTATCATGAGATACATATTATTAACACTTTAATGTACAAATTTTATAAAAAGAAATATTTAATTTTGTTACTTCTATGTTATTTATATGACAAAAATACTCTATATATAATTTTAAAAATTTTAAAATTAATTATCTGTTTCAGTAATTGACCCGGTGACCCAGTGACCTACCCGTGTCGATTACCGAGCTGGGTCTAAAAACTATGATTCGGGTAGATTATATGTATTTTTTTTTTTTAAATGTTAATGATTCAAATTTCCCATATATGTATTTTTATAAATAAATCTATATATAATCGTTTGGCCTTCATATCGTCATTTTATTTTTTAGAATTGTTTTATTTTTTTTCAATATGGTGACACTAAATAATAGGATCTGTCTATACGAAAATGTTTTGAACTGCTGTAGAGACTTGTGCAAAAAATTGTAATATCTAATTTATAAATTATATGACAAAAATTACTATATATCATTAACCTATTATCTAATAAAATTTGATTTTATGAATTTAAGTTATGAGCTGATACAAAATATTGTCAAATTTTTAAATTACACAATATTTTTTAATAATATGATCCGATTGTAAATTAAGAGATATATTATGTAGAAACATGTATGAAATATTTTTTATATAAATGTTTTGAGACCTTTCAAAATTCAATGTAGTACGCCAATTATTGAAGGAAATTATTTTCAATCTCGATAAACTATAATGTGACTATTTTATGTGTCCACTATTATAACATATCCGTACACCAGGGATGACAACTTGACGTTTGGGATAAGGACATTTATTAATATAATATAATTTATACGTTTATTTAATAAATATATGTGAATAAAATAATAATTATAATACATTTATCCATGTTACATAATATTTAATTTAAAAAATAAATAATAATATTGTTTGCTCACACAACTTGATATAAAACTTCATTAGATAAAAAAAAAAATGTTTCGGGCATTTATTTTTCTTATCTTATCCCAGTCTATATATTAACTCAAAATGTGTCGAGTCTAAGTGGCATCTTCGCATATTTCGGATACTGATATGACAAAAATCTATGATTCGAAATTTTGTTTATATATTCATTTTTGCTCTGGAATTAGGCTTGATATTAGACATAAATAACTTTTTCTGACTTGGTATATATTTAATTTTACTATTTTTGCTCTTGGTACACATTTATTATTAGTTTGGGCAAGAAATAATTTTACCATATTATAATTTTTGTCTCATAAATTCTGATTTACAAATCACCTTTTGCATTTTGTATTCCTATTTTTTTTTTCATCAATTAGTCAATCAAAATTTTTAAATAAAAAATTTATTTTAACAATAAATTTTATCATATATTTTTTAACTCAATACTGATGTAGTACACGAGTATTGTACTAGTGAATATTTAAAAGACATTTTTCAATAAAAAGAAAGAGAAAGAGAAAAAGGCTATCTTAAATTAGTACAAATCTTCCATGTCTATTTATTAATTAATAAAATAAACTCCAAAAACAAATAATTCAATAGTGCACCATAAATATCAATTTTATCTAATAATTATACCTTTTTTTATTTTTATTAAATAAAGGGAGTGGTGGTTGTCTTCATGCCTTGGCAACCTAATTCCACTTTTTTCTCAACTACAATTACTTTTTTTAAATATTATTATTCCCACCGGACTCCAACCATTTCTATTAACCAAAATGCATAATTTTTTTGCATTCAAATAATTATAATTAATAATTAAAGAGTCAGTATTAAAAAATTATTTAATTGCCATTAAGTTGCCATTATTTTAAATCTAAATTTGGACAATCAGAGGAAGTTAAAAACTGAAAACCATTATTCATTTTTCATATCACCCACAGAAAACCAAATTAATCCCATCATTATTTTCCCCCTCTGTAATATCTCTTATTTTCATTTTTTTTTTCTCTTAAAAATCTGGTTAATCTTCAGTAGTTTCTTTCTCTTTGCCCCTGCACAATAATTTCTGATTGAAATACATTAGCCCGACAACAAGAAAGAAAAAAAATAAGTAAAAAATCAACACTCCAAATTTTATCTCATTTGATCTCAGAGTGTTTTTTTT
>CACSLK010034598.1:16247514-16264703 GCA_902706635.1 Striga hermonthica
TTTTTTTTTTTTATTGGTTGTTCCCCATATCTAATGAACTCAGAGCATTATTCATTCCCACGTCATCAAAACACTCGAACCCAAAGTCGTGGATCCCGAAATCTTGACAATCGAGTAGCCAATTATTACTGTTCTCATCCCAAGAAGTCGGGCAAAACACATTGAGATCGTGCCCGGGGGATGGGAATTCCCAGGGGAACTCGACTTGGGGAGGGTCATCTGTAAATAGGCAGCTGATTATAGGATCGTTTTCGTAAAAGTTGCGGTCGGGAAAACATGATGACTCGTCCGATGAACTGTTCTGATCGGCCGGCGAGTAGGAATGCTCGTCAGGGCACATGGGGATGGTGTTGTTGGGCCCGGATGCTTGGGCCTGAGCCTGACTTTCTTTTCCCGATTCAGGGGAAATTTCGGTCTGCGGGTTTTGATCGGTTTCGTTTTCTTTGTTGAGGGGTTCGTGCGTGACGGGGTCGATTCCCATTTTAAGGAGTTTTTTCTTTATGTGTGTGTTCCAGTGGTTCTTGATCTCGTTGTCTGTTCTCCCGGGCAGTCGAGCTGCTATTTTGGACCACCTGATGACAAACACAAAATTTCAACTAACTGTTGTCAGAAAAAGATGCAAATTAGCAAATAATAGCATTTTGAAAGATAGTTACATGGTGTAGGTTGGGACTGAATTATAATTTATACCCCACTTTAACTCTAATTTATTAAAGAACATAATTTTATTATTGAAAAGAGAAAAAATAAAGGACCCTTAATCAGAAAGTTTATAGGGAAAAAGACTTGTGAATAAGGATATTCTATTTGGGATCAAAACCATATAGGACCCCAAATTGATTTTATAGGATATGCCCTATTTGACTTTATATTATAAGAATTTGTATGATTAAAGCAAAGGAAATATAATTGATTACAAGGGAAGAAAAATGGAGAATTATTGAACACTTGATAGAAAAGCAGCCTCTTATTTTTTCAAAAGATTAATTAAACGGAGCATAAAAGGTAAAAACAACGAAATGAAATATTAGGAAAATGCTACAGTATCGTTACGAAACCATTCTATCGGGATTTATAACCGTTAAATCATCACGCAACTGTCGTGGATAGTTGATCTCAACGGTTACAAATCCCGACAGAATGGTTTTGTAACGGGCCCCTTAGAATCTTCCATTATTATTATCACCATCATAAAAGGGAGAATATAATTACAAGGCCATGCACCAGTACTTAATATTAAATTAATTAACCAATTAGGTGGTTTTAGGAGGGACATAGTTATAGTTGAGGGGCTACACTTGTCTTCATTTAGTTGACATCCTTGGCAACACTTCTCCAATAATCTTCAATTAATTTAATTAACTTTAATGACGTTAGTTCCACTGTCCTTTAAAAAAAAAAAAAAAAAAAAGGTAGCAATAGCTTTAGGCAGAAAATATATACTAAAATGATAAAATTTTTATTTAATTACATTGTTTCTTTAAAGTAAGATGTTTCAGTTTGAAAGTATATATATTACTTAGAAAAATGTGATATATTACATAATCAACCTGTCTAACACTAAATTAACTTACTTTATCAGTTGAAAAAAATATATCCATCTAACTTTCAAATAAAAAACTATAAATAACAAATAAATTGATTAATTAATATTACAATAAATAATTCAAACTACTCAAACACATTGAAATAATACTTTAATTAATTGGTACCTGTTGCCAAGACGTGCATGCAAATCAATGACCAACTGCTCCTCCGCGTCGTTAAGAAGCCCCCTCTTCAAGTCCGGCCGGAGATAATTCGTCCACCGCAGCCGGCAGCTCTTCCCGCACCGCCTCAGCCCCGCCAGCTTCGGCACCGCCCGCCAGCAGCATTGCCCGTTGCTCACTATGAAATTTATCAGCTTCTTGTCCTCCTCCGCCGTCCACGGCCCCTTCTTCACCCCTAGTTTGTCACAACAAGGTTGTCTTCCCATTATCCTTAATTACAATAAAAACTATTATTGTGTAGGGATATTAATTATATTATAAGATATATATATTTGTGTATTTAACTATTTATGAAATGTTTTTGGTAGCTAGCTGTGATGAACTCAAAAGTGCCACCTTTACCTTTACCAACCTACATATATATATACTAAAGCACAAGTGCAAAACTTAGGCTTTTTTTTTTATTTATTTTTTCTTGGGTAATTTTGTTGTCCATAAGTTATGTACTTATGTGTGTGTGAAAATAATATGTTGTCTCTATGGGGGTGTGTGTGTGTGTGTGTGTGCGTGTGTGTTTTTTGTGGGGCCCCCCATTGGTTTTTTGGAAAGGTACAGGGGAGCTACAAAAGCCAAAGGCCCTGTTCTCTTGTGTTAATCATGGTGAATGATACAAATAGGAATAAATTAAATAAAATTATTTTAAATGAAATATAGAAGAGAAAGGGGGAAAAATGATATATATTAAAAGGAGATGCTACGGTTCTGTTACGAAATTATTCCGTCGAAATTTTTAACCGTTAGATCAACTATCTCCAACAATTACATGATGATCTAACGATTACAAACTCCGACGGAATGGTTTCGTAACAGGATTGTAGCATTTTCCTATAATAAATGTATGTTATGTAGGAGAATTTTAAAGAGATGAATAATGATTGTGTCCTTTAAATTACTGTTTTGCCATGAGGTGTGGAAATACTGTGAATGCAATCTTACTCAACCATGGCATCACTTATTTCGTCACGGCCACGTCTACGTATGCCAGCTGGCCTGTTTTTATACATATGTTTCTAATTAAAATGTGATTATGTGACTAACAATTTAAGTCTGTGCAACTATGATCTTATCAAAAACTTTTAATAAAGACCATAGTAATCGACTCTCATATGTTGTATATATATATATATATATATACATATATATGTACATATTTCTATTGCACTTTTTAATTGATACAATATTATATTAAAGGGAAATGTTAGGGTCCCGTTACGGTACCATTCCGTCGGGTATTTTAATCTTAGATCATCTATCTTATCTAACTACATGTGGACCAACGGTTAAAACACCCGACGAGATGTTACCGTAACGGGACCGTAACATTTCTCTATACTAAATTAGGAATTATTGTCGTTAAGTTCGTTTTAATGACTTGGTAATTAGCCTCTGTGTTTTTCCAGAGTTCGGTTAATTTAGATGCAAAAATGTGAAAAATACTCTTGACAGCGGTAAGTAACAAATTAGGGACCAGGTAGCAAAACATTTTTGTAGTATTTTTTACTCAAATTCAATATTTGCCCCTACAGGCGTATTTTGAAATTTAAGGAAATCAGATGTAGATAGCCCTTTGGTGTTTTTGTGTTTGGAAAGTAATATAAGTCAGTACGCTAATACTTTAATTAGTATGGTAATTAAGCAAATTAAAACAAAACAATGAAAAGTAGGTGGTCAGTCCGCCTAAACATCAAGGCAGCTGGATACATATATATATATTTTTTTTTAAAACAAATAATACAATTAAATATTATATTTTCTTCAATTGAAAGTATTATTCTATGCTTTATAATTATGTATATATGTCATATGTGTCGTCCTTTGATGTTACTGTATTTTATTTGTGATTTGGAGTAGTTCACGTAAAGTTGCAATTTTAGTTCACGGCAAAAATTTAATTTTGGTCCTTTAAATTGGCCATTGTATACATCAATTTTCTCCTCATAAAAAAAATTGTCCACTATATTATAATTTTCTTCAATAATCTTTGACAAAAAAAGACTTATACATCAATGTCGTTTCAATCCTTGTCCACGTCATCATGTAATCCGGTCTCTTGGGATTACTGTACTAAAATTGAAAAACAATTGTAAAATAGTGGACTATTTTTATTAGAGAGGGAAAAATTGATGTAATAAAACTGGACAATAACCAATTTAGATGACTAAAATTGAATTTTTGCCTTCACCTCACATAGGTTAGGTGTTTTACAATTACAAACGCTTTTAACTTAAATTGTAATAGAAGAGACCTATTCGAAGAAAAAATTGTGCTAAAAAAGATCACAAATTTGATTTAAAAAACACTTTTTTAAAACGTCTGTTATCACTTCTATTTAATGAGACACTCATCACTTACATCACTCATTAGGCATGTATGTTATAATGATTTGTCTACCTTATAAAGTATAATATGCTTAAAAACTAATTATTTAATTAATAAACAACATTTATTAAATTATGATAATTTTATAATAATTAATTTTTTTATAAAGGTATTTATAATTATTTTATATTTATATATGTATTAACGATGTTTAACCCGCGATTGTAGAAAATTAGATACATCATATATGAAAAGCTGATGATAAATAAAAAAGTTATCAAAGTTTAAGATATATTTATAATATAAATTGAACAGGTATTTTACAATTTTATTTTACTAACAGTGAGATAACAGTTCAAATCTGTAAGGGCATCCACAACTCTTAAGATAAAAATCATTAATTCAATAAAAAAGTAACGATCTCTCTCATCCACATCATCTCTACATCATCTTTCCACTAAATTTCTCTCTATTTAAAGACACACCCACATTTCTACCCATTCATTTAAATACATATGTGGAACTCATTATCTACTCATTCAATATAATTTTTTATATTCTATTCTCAATAAAAATAAATTTTAATATTTTTAAATTATAACAATAATTTTTAAATGCATGAAAATAAAATAACACTACAAGACCACAAAGTATACATACAAATAGATTAATTATCAAGTATCACTTGACATTTAAATTCTAATAACTCTGCAGTGAGATATAGAAGAGATATGTTTTAAAACTTTGTTATCTATGTTTTTTATATGATATATCAAATTAATAATCTTTTGACAATCTTTAAATTCACGTCTGCATATATAAAATTTAAAAAATAATTCCTTCCATGATACATCTTTAATTTCAATTCACTGGGTTTTATTCGAATTTACTATTGTACTTTGAAAAATATACACTCACAAAGGGTGAATCTATTTTAAGAATAATGTTTTTTTTAACATGCATGAAATATTGTTTCCTTACAAGTCGAGTACGTAACTAGCGTTTCTAGATGATTCCATTGCAATTAACTATAGTATTTTTTTAAGGTTATCCAATTTACAAGAGAAAAGGTCGTATCCTGCAATTAACTATACATTCGTGTGAACACATTGACAACATTGTTAATAAAAAAAAATATAGCACAAACCTTACAAGTTTTGAGCCATTTCAGGATTTGTTTATAATTTTATCTTCACATGCAAATCTACGTGTCTTTCGCAATTCAAATTTTACTTAAATATCAACAAAAGGTGGGTCAATTATTAAGTTGCCTATCTTTAGACTCGAGGAGTCCACACCTACTTAGATGTGTATCGTTCTACTCGAGAGTCCACATTTTTCAAACCACTTGATACTTAATTTAGATCATTAGGTGATTATTGTAAGATCGATGAATGCTGGAATATCACTACGCTCACTCTCTTATGGTGCGGTTCACTTGGTGGGACATGATCACTCTCTTCTCCCGGTTCTAATAATCAATCAACAATTGTTAATTTTATTTCCACGCTTATCTAAGTACTCAAGGAGGGAATTTTCAAATAAGATCCCATCTAGTGAAGGTAGAAATACAAGTTAGTATTATTGCACTTATTACAATATTACTAGTTGTATAGGAATATTTGTATCTTACCTGTCCATATAGAGTTTTTTCAATGTTATATCGACGCATTCGTGTAAATACAAGAAAATTCGTACTTATTTTTCACATCGATTAATATTTTATCGTTGGATCAATACAAAGTGTGATTGAATTTGTGTGATCTAACATATGATCAGCTAGTTATCTCCCCGTGGATGTGCCTAGGAAAAACTTTGTTCCAGATTGTTCTATTTTGATATGGTACTCATGGACATGACTCAATAATGTGAAGTTTTGATATGGTACTCATGGACATCTCTATAACAAAAGAGTTGTTTAGCAAATATTAAAAACAAATATAAAATGAATACTATAAAATGGCACCACCTCATTTGATGGGGGCAATCAATATGCAACTCCACACGCTCCATTTTTAGAGTTTCTATAGTAAATCTCACTAGTTTTAATGTTTCAATAGTGTCAGCAACTCCAACACAATTACTTTATAATTTCCCTTTAAAAAAATATTCCTAACATACTTGTTTTCTAAATTTGTTAGTTTATTAAATAGTCTCTACAAACTACATTTTAATGCAATACGCTTGCATAAAATTTACATAGTTATGTATATATTAATTATATATTAATAAGATTTAACTAAATTACATATTTGAATTAATGAAAAAACGCATTGCTTATATTTCATTAAAACCTTAAAATTGATAAAATGACATGGATTTCATCACAAACATTAGTTTAAAATATTAAAAAAAAAAAAAATAAACACAAATATGAAGCATCTATTTTTGCAACACAAACATGAAGCATCTGTAACTAGGAAAAACAAACACAACACTAGTTAGTGCCATGAAAATATTTCTGCAACAAATGCGCAGCGCCGATTCTTTGTGAAGTTCAGAGTAGGTTGTCTTATTCTTGATTATTTTGTGTCGAGCAAGAAATTGTTGAAAAGAGATGTGATCTCGCGATTCTGGAGTAATTGTTGAAGCACTAAATTGAGCATCATTCCTAATTGTTCCACTAAGGTCACATTGATTTTCGACATTCATATTGCAAAATAAAACATGATTTTATTATATCATTAAGCATCTATTTTTCCAGAAACAAACGGGACCCACGACAATTGTGAACCTTTTTTTGCAAAACTCCAAATGCACGTTCAATATCTTTTCTACATGCCACTTATCTCATTTAAAAATTCACCCATTAGATTTGATGGTGCAACAAAAGAATGATCAACAGTGGACCATGCATTCTGGATATATATCATCTGCTAAATCATAGCTTATATTAAACTATCACCTTGAATGATATAATTACCTAGTGTAGACCTTCAACAAGATTTGACATTAGAGGTGATGCTTCCAACCTATTAATGTCATATCCATAGATAATAATCTGCGACAACTTCAAAATGATTATTGGTTTTCCACCAGCCCATGCCTTAGGGCAATGATATAACTCTATTATTTAAATTTGCTAATACGATCAACTATATATTTCATTATTGGTTAACAATCAAACATAGTCAGTGAATGATACTCTATAATAATGACATAATTATTTCTTATCGAATATTTTCATTCATATTCTTTCCTTAAAATCGAGTGCTCTAAAGTTCATCTTTTGTTATCATGGCCAATGTCGCTCTAATATGACCAAATGGCTACTGCACATGAGGCCATCTATTGTGGAGTCACAATAGTCAACTAGAGTCGTCACATATCTTGAAATTAAGGCGACATATTAATGTCTTGACAAGGTAGTAATAAACAAATTAAAAAATGTTGTTTCCTTTATGTATCATTTGTTAGTCCCTAAAAAATTGATACTTCATGGACTACGAAATTGTATATACATGCATGAACATACTTTCCCCATAAGGAAAGATAAAGTAGATATGATGACTCATTGCTTATATATTAAAAACTTTTGAGGGAGAGCTTTGCCGCACTTGTGATCCTACCCGGCTCGATTCTAGATTAGTCGGTTCCTTTGTGGATCTGAAAACCGAAAAGTCCCTATACCAAAAAAAAAAAAAATGTCCCCTTCACAAATACAGACGGTATGCCTGCAATCTCCCAAATCTTAAGGACAAATTGCTGATCCGCCACGTATTGTTGCTGTTAATTATGTTTAATTAATAAGGTAGTTGTTAGTTAAAGGGGTTTGATTTTGGTGAAAAATGGTAAGGTGTGCAGGTTGGGTGTTAGTTATATAGTTGTTGTATTATTTATTGAAGGGTTAGATTAAGGCCCAACTTGAGGGAGACCTATTTTTTTGTCTTTATATACATGTACATTGTGATTAATATTGTTAGAATGTATTTTGTATATATGGTTATAATATATTTTGTATATATATTGTAGGATTAGATTTAGGCTCATTATGTTCCTATATATATGTGTACATGTCTTTTGAATAATATAGAACATATATTTTTCCCACTTTCTTACATGGTATCAGACTAGGTTTATAGTCTAATATAAGGTTAGTATTTTTCGCTCGTCTCCGGCCGTCTTCTATTCTCACCTCCCAGACCATCCTCTCCGGCATCTTTCGGCGAGCCGTCGGTCAGAATTTGGGCCCGTTTGGAGGCGCGTGGGACCCACACTCGCCGGAACAGTGCGACAGTGCTGGCAGCTTCAGCCGGAGCGTGAGATTCACCCCCAGCTCCGATCGCCGTGATTTTTCAGCCGTCGACTCCTCTCATCGGAGGCTACGTCCTGGTGTGGTCGGTTTTGGTTTTCGTGCTGTTTTTAATTTCGGCCTTTTACTGCTATTTTATCCGGTTTGTGATCCAGTTCGTGATTTTCTTTTGTCTTCGTACTGTTGCTGGTTGCTGGTGCTTCTTTATTTTTTGGATATGGATTCTTCTATGGTGGTCTGCCACATTTTCCATGTTCAGGGTCATATTGCTCCATTTTGTCCTACGGTGGTATGCCACATTTGCCATGTTCGGGGTCATATTGCTACATATTGTCCAGCCAGATCACACCGTTCAAGAGGTTCATTCTCTCGACATCATGGGTCTTCCTCTACCGCCACTTCTTCTGTTACAGCGGCTGTCACTACTGAGCCTCAGCATTCGTCTTACACTCTTCAAGACATAGAGGCTATTCTCAAACAGGTTCTTCTTTCCAATTCTTCTATGTCTGCTACCGGAGGTAAATCACATTGGTACTTTGATTCTGGCTGTTGCAATCACATGACCTCTAGCCCGCAGCTTTTGTCTTCCTCGTCTTCCGTAACCTCTTTACCTCCTATACATACTGCTAATGGTACTCTTATGAATGTTACTCACACTGGTTTGATTTCTTCCCCTTCCTTGCATCTTCCCGACACATATTGCATTCCTGACTTGGCCTTGAATCTTATTTCTGTTGGTCAATTGGTTGACCAAGGTCTTAATGTTATATTTTCATCTTCTGGTGTTCAGGTTCAGGATTCACAGACGGGACAGCTTCTCGGGAAAGGTCGTAAGACGAGCCAGTTATTTGAGCTTGAGTCACTTCATGTCCCTCGTTCCTACGCTTTTTCTGCTTCTGCCACCGATAGTAAGTCTAGTTTCCAGTGGCATCTTCGTCTTGGGCATGCGTCTTCGAATAAAGTTCGTTCTTTATATAATAAGGGTCTTTTGGGTTCAGGTCATTTTGAGTCTTTTAGTTGTCTTCATTGCAAACTTGGGAAACAACCGGCTCTTTCTTTTTCTGATAGTTTGTCAACTGCAGATAAACCTTTTGGTTTGGTACATTCTGATATTTGGGGTCCTTCTCCTATTGCTTCTCTGAGTGGTTTTCGGTATTTTGTTATTTTTGTTGATGATTTTTCTCGTTTTACCTGGATCTATTTTCTCAAAAATCGTTCTGAGTTGTCCAGCATATATGTTCAATTTGCTAAAATGAATCTTACACAATTTTCTTGTCCTATAAAGGTCTTGCGTACTGACAATGCTCTTGAGTACAAAGATTCTACTTTTTTGAAATTTCTTTCTGATCAGGGCACATTAGTTCAACGTTCGTGTCCATATACTTCCCAACAAAATGGACGAGCTGAACGTAAGCACCGTCACATTCTTGATACTGTTCGTGCTCTTCTTCTTTCTGCTCAGTGTCCTGATCGTTTTTGGGGTGAGGCAGCCTTGACTGCTGTTTATGCTATCAATCGGTTACCCTCATCATTCATTAGGGATGTCAGTCCTTTTGAGAGGTTGTACGGTCAGTCTCCTGATTATACTCAGTTACGTCCTTTTGGTTGTGTTTGCTTTGTTCTCCTTCCGTCCCATGAGCGGACCAAATTAGAACCCCGAGCTCATCTGTGTTGTTTTTTAGGTTATGGGGTAGAACACAAAGGATTTAGGTGTTGGGATCCGATTTCTAATAGGTTGCGTATCTCGCGTCATGTTACCTTTTGGGAGCATACTACTTTTTCCTCCTTGTCTAAGTTCCACATTCCGTTTGATTCGGCGTCTCCTTTATTCATGTCTATTACTTCAGATCTTTTTCCAGATACAGATACATGTTCTGACTCTCAGCTCATTGACACGCCTGTCATGCCTCCGTCTTCTGAAGTGGCTCCACCTGTGCATCCTGAACCGACGGTTCGTAATGAGCCCTCTTCTGGTTCTGTACTTTTGCCAGCTATTGATCAGCGACGGTCGACTCGTGTAAGTCGTCCCCCTTCTCACTTACTTGATTATCATTGTTATTCGGCCATATTATCTCATCATGAGCCTAGGTCTTTTCGTGAGGCGAGTATTGATCCATTGTGGCAACAAGCTATGGCTGAGGAATTGCAGGCCTTAGACAAGACTCATACTTGGGATCTAGTTGACCTACCTGCTGGCAAGAAACCCATCGGATGCAAATGGGTTTACAAGATCAAAACAAATTCAGATGGGTCTATTGAGCGCTACAAAGCTCGTCTTGTTGCTAAGGGGTACTCACAGGACTATGGCATAGATTATGAAGAGACATTTGCACCGGTTTCTCGTCTTACTACTGTACGCTGTTTACTTGCAGTTGCTGCAGTTCGTCGATGGTCTCTTTTACAGTTAGATGTTAAGAATGCCTTCTTGCACGGTGCATTATTTGAGGAGGTTTACATGACTCCTCCTCCTGGGTTCTTGTCCTCTGGGAAGGTTTGTCGTCTGCGTCGAGCTTTGTATGGCTTGAAACAAGCGCCTCGTGCCTGGTACGCCACGTTCAGTTCTGCATTGTTTCAGTTTGGTTTCACTACGAGTGATCACGATTCTGCCCTATTTCTTCGGCGCTCTTCATCTGGGATCATTGTTTTGTTGCTCTATGTTGATGATATGATCATCACGGGGGATGATGTTTCGGGTATTTCCGACTTACAGGATTATCTTCGACAGCATTTTGAGATGAAGAGTTTGGGTCATCTTCGCTATTTTCTGGGTCTTGAGATTTATGATTCCTCTGATGGCTTCTATTTGTCTCAAGCTAAGTATGCCTCTGATCTTCTTGCTCGGGCCGGTCTCACTGATTGCCAGACAGCTTCCACACCTCTTGATTATGATATTCGTCTTACTCCATTGGATGGTTCTCTTCTTGAGGATCCTACGTTATATCGCCAGCTCGTTGGGAGTTTGATATATTTGACTGTCACTCGGCCTGATATAGCTCATGTTGTTCATATTGTGAGTCAGTTTATGGTTGCTCCGAGAACCACGCATCATTCTGCTATGTTGCACATCCTTCGCTATGTGAAGGGCACCTTATTGCATGGTTTACATTTCACGACCAGTTCTTCCTTGTCCCTTAGCGGCTACTCTGATGCAGATTGGGCTGGAGATCCTACCGATCGTCGCTCCACTACCGGGTATTGCTTCTTCTTAGGTGATTCACTTGTCTCTTGGCGCAGTAAGAAGCAAACCTTGGTTTCCCGTTCGAGTGCCGAGTCTGAGTATCGTGCTCTTGCTGATTCCACCGCAGAGCTATTATGGTTGCGTCGATTACTTGCTGATCTTGGTGTCCCTCAGTCATCCTCTACTGCTCTTCATTGTGATAGCCAGAGCGCTGTCAAGATGTCTCATAATGATATGTTTCATGAGCATACCAAACATATTAAGATTGATTGTCATTTTATTCGCCAGCATGTTACCCATGGGGCTGTACGACTTGTTTCTGTCTCCTCTTCGGATCAGATAGCGGATGTCTTCACGAAGTCTCTCCTTCCCGGTCGCTTTTGTTTACTTCTTAGCAAACTCAAGTTGATATCTACTATACCACCTTGAGTTTGAGGGGGGGTGTTAGAATATATTTTGTATATATGGTTATAATATATTTTGTATATATATTGTAGGATTAGATTTAGGCTCATTATGTTCCTATATATATGTGTACATGTCTTTTGAATAATATAGAACATATATTTTTCCCACTTTCTTACAAATATAATAATACATTCTTTTTTTTTTTTTTTTCATATTCTCACATGGTATCAGACTAGATTTAGGATCATATATAGGCTAGATCTTTTGTCGCTCGTCTACGGCCACCTTCGACTCCCACCTCCCATACCATCGTCTTCAGCGTTCGAGTTCGAACCTTTGCCGGAAATTTTAGATCCATTGGCAGCGCGTGCGGCCCACACGTGGCTCGTCTCCGTCTCAACAGGATTCTTCGGCTTTTGCGTGAAGCTCACCTCCAATCCCGTTCGTCGCCGCCTTTCACCTGCCGACTCCTATCGACGTCGGCTACCTTTTGATTATCGGATTTGGTATTCGTGAACTTTTTAATTTCTGCTCCTACTGATATTTCATCTGGTTCGTGATCCGATTCGTACTTTTATTTCATCTGATTCGTGATATTGATGACGGTTATTTGTTTTTGGATATGGATAGTCCGGATATGTGTTCTCCAATTAATGTTGTCTTATCAAGAGATAATTATCTTTGGGTCTACATAATACAAGAACTATATTACAACTTTTGTTAAATATGACAATCATCTAGATTTTGTTTAGGTGTTAATTGATACTGATTTGGTTAACAATTTGTAAATGACGGATTTCTAAATCCTGTATTGTCGTGTTATTTTGTGAAAAACGTTCACGTATTTTTTTATTTTTATTTTTTTTAAACTTTAACTTTGACCGAAAGAACTATTCGATGAACAAAAATTTAAATGAAGTTTAATTCACTAAATTAACATCATCAATATAAAGGTCCTAAACTAATCCATAATCTGAATAATTAATGTTCAATTTCTCTAATTTAACCTCAATACAAATTTGTGTCACCTTAATTCTGAGACATAGAACAATTAAGGATCATCTTAATCACGTGTTTGGTTGAGAATTCGTAATCAAAACAGTGACCATATATGGTCCAAAATTACTTCCCCTTCACATTTCAACTTTATACAAAAATCCTCGTAAAGTGGAATTAATTAAGATCACCAGTACTGTATCTATATATATAATTGTTAGCTTAGCAATAAATTTTACCTAATAAATAAAACCTAATAAATTTTATCTAGGTGGCAAATCATTAAATAAAACCTAATAAATTTTATTTATGTGGCATTAATACACCCTATCTCATTAACAATAAAATATTTCGTCACACTTTTTTGAGGTTAATTAAGACAAAAATCATTATATTTTATGTTAATTGATTAATATTTATATTTTTTTATTGAACCATATAATAGTTTGTATGGAATCATATAATAGTTAATATTAAAAATAGTAATTATATTTTACACTAAATGATATATGAAATTTACATAAAATTATATTTTACACTAAAATCAATATTATATTTTTTATATGATTAAGTGATTGTTTTTTAAATAAATTATTTTTTTTGTGTGTCATAGTAAAATTTCTTAAAATCACGTAAGCAATTGTTATAATAAATTTAATAATTTTCAGTTAATTATTTGGTCATGATCACTCAAAATTACAAAAATTATATATTTATTACATTTTATGCAACCAGTATAGTGATTCGTATGCAATCAAATCATATGTACTATTTATTTTAACCAATGATCAAATTTTAAAATATAATACTATATCTAATTTATAATTTTAATATTCTATGTATAAATATAACTTATAATACTACATGTTTGAAATATAATATTATTATTTAACTTATAATTTTAATATTATACGGATACAAATAACTTATAATTTTTAATTTATAATCTGTGCAAATACACAGGGACAAATACTATTATAAATGATGATTAAGGACTAAAAATGATTACAGTTTGAGTTGAAAATTGAAGAAGCTTGGGCATTGGTTATAATGTGTTTAAGGTTGTTGATTATGATCAGAAGGTAGTGCTCGGAAATTCTTAGTCAAAAATACTTTTATTCCCTTTCTTGTCATTAATGTTTGTGGCTTAATGTATACTTATTATACATTAGTATTTGATACTCCCTCCTATTTTTTTAAATGGCATTCTAGCCTTTTCAACTATTTGTCAAATAAATGTCGTTTTGGATATTTTGTACATATTTTTCTATTATTACCCTCATTTAGCCAATAAATACATTACGTCTTTTCATATTCACTCTTCACTTTTTCTCAAAACATTCATCACTATCTTCATTAAATAAGGTTATTATTGACCAAAAAAAAAATATTTTTAATTAGTGTGCAACTTTTCAAAACGACATATATTAAAAATAGGAGGTAGTAGTATTTACACTAAGTTTCACACAATTAGCGTTTTGAGTAAAATGAAAAACTAAAAGAGTTGTATTGGATTAAGAGAAACGGCTTTTGGTTAATCCCATTCATAAGAAAAGTCTTAATTAATCTCCATTCTTAGTTGCAAAGGCAATTAATTAAGGCCAAATTGCTCCATTATTGGCTGGCTAAGCACAATGAACAACACAACTTAAAGGGACCCTCTAAGGGCTTCTCCAATGGTTAGCTATTTGACTACCTATTATGACGTGGACAGGGAAAAAGTAAGAGAGAGAATAGTCACTAGCTACTAAGAGCATCCACAATGCTTTGGGTCTCTTTTTGCATATGTGGCAAATAAATAGACTTAAGTCCATAATGATATGGACAAACCTAAACTAAAAAAACCAAAATCTATCCAATGCAAAACCAAAAAGTACTATGTTTAGAATACATGACAACCAATAAAAATGCTCTAGTATATTTCATTTATTAAAAGAAAAATTAAATGAGGAATAAATGATGAGTGCTTGGGTTTGTACTTGGGTCTAAAATAGACCCAAGTGTGGACTAAGTCTCATTTTTTTATTGCCACATAAGCTAGACTAGTTCCACTTTTAATTGCATTGGAGAACACTTTTTTATAGACTAGGTCTATTCCTTACATGACATGTAACTTTTTTCTAAGAAACCCAAAGCATTGTGGGTGCTCTAACAAATAGCTCTTCTCCAATGGTTAGCTATTTGACTACCTATTATGACGTGGACAGGGAAAAAGTAAGAGAGAGAATAGTCACTAGCTACTAACAAATAGCTTATCTATTTCACGTAGCCCAAGATCATGTGAGAGGAGTACGTGGGTCCAATAGTGTAAAATAGTTATTTTTCTTATCTCTCACATCCACGTCAGCTAACCATATAGCTAGTAATAGCTATTACCATTGGAGATGCCCTAACTAAATATATATATAAATAAATTTTCGAGAAATATAATATTAGAATCAGGGGAAGAGAGAGGGTCCCACCAGATGAAACGAACCATAAAAGGATGGGCCTAGATGCATCTTAGTGAGGTTCCATCCCAAAACTAATTGGTGATGAGAGGAGTAACTCACTAGGCTTATATACTAGACTCATTTTTTCTATAGAATCAATGTGAGACAATTCACAAGTGTCATTCTAACATATAATATTTGCATCTTGTGGTATTAATATAACTCCATGTACTAAGCACAAGAAAAAGAATAATACAAATAATTAGTTTAAGGCCTAATGCTGACATAATACGCGCATAATAGTATCGTCATCGATATAAAGTACGAAAAATTATTTAGGATGATCATAATTATGAATGAGAAATGATGGAAAAAAAACCATATTGAAGTACCTATCTACCAAACTTCAAAATTTTCAATGTGTAATTTCTTTAGATCTGTCAACGACATTATAGCATAAGCTATCCGCTGTCGGCCCACTTAATTAGGACCATAAAATGAGAGTTGAAAGTACTTAATTAGAAGTCGAGATAATCAACTCCATAATTAGGTTGAGCATGGGACTCGGATAATTCTAAACCATTCCGAAAATTGAACCGATATCATACTGAACTGAAAAATAACCGTTGACCGTTTGACTTTATCCGAACCGAACCGGACCGAAAAAAATAATTGGTACGGTTCTGGAGATTTCACAAATACCCCTATCGAGAACCGAATTGAACCGTCTCGTACCATACCGAACCGAGTAACTGAAATTAAGTATCGAATTATAAAATGGATGTGTGATATTAATATATTTTATGTCAACTTTGAGCCTATATAATTTGAATTTTTTAAAATGAAAATAAAATATAGTTATAACAATTAAGCTTCATTTAAATTTCATGCTTAATAATACTTGAGATCTACAATTGAATTTTCCTGGTTTAAGAAAAATATATTTTTAATGGTATGAAAAGTTAAAGAAATATTTAAAAAAAAATATTTAAACATTACTTAAATTTGTCGACATTATTCTTATTATATCTTATAAGTAACGTGGTATGGATTTAATAAAAAACTGTATTATATTCTATTTGAATTTTCAATGTAAGCACAAATTTAATCTTGACTAAAATTTAAGGTTATTTCTCCATTTGATTTAAAAATAAAATCTTTAGTATGATAAAGTATTGATGAATGTTGAATTTGAAAAAATATATATAAAAATTAAAATACAACTAAATGGCCATTCAAAAAAAAATTTAAAAATAATTAGAAATCTCCGAACAGAACTGAACCGAAATGTTCCCATAGTCACGAGAACCAAACCTAACCGAAAAATGAAAATATCTGAACCGAACCGAACCGATTTTTTGGTACTATTTCGGAGATTGAATTTTAGTAATCTCCGAACTGTACCGACTCATGCTCATCCATAATAATTAGTGCACTAATGGCAAGAGAACAATGAAAAAGATTTATTTAAAACATTTGCATAGTACGTGGTGCTTTACATTTTTCTTATTATTACTTCGGTTGTCAGCGGTGGAAGTTGTAATTCTCCATTTATCGGTTCATGTTGATTGCACCTCTCGAACTGGCCTTCTATTGGTCCTCATCAGCTTGTTCCCTGGAGACCTGCAAAGACGTCGGGAGGTGCTCCCGACGTTAAACCTCCAACGTTCAAGTCAGTAAATGGTAGAGGAAAGTTGTATGTAACTGTATGTAAAGTTTAGAGTTTGTAGAGTGTGATTTGATCTTACATTCCTCATCTATTGACTTGTTTATAAGAAGTTGTTAGCTTTCCGCGTACGCTTCGCTCTTCGTCCGTCAGATCGTTTATTCTTTTT
>CACSLK010034598.1:16331920-16350454 GCA_902706635.1 Striga hermonthica
TTTTGCAGGAAATATGCCCGAAAAAGCGTTAAAGATGGAATCGGGACGAAAAACGGCAAAAATAGGGTGCAGTCAGGGTCACACGACTCGTGTGGTATGTGACACGAGTCATGTGGGGTGAGAAAAATCGAGCTCTTGTGGAATTTTGCTTCGGCTTTGTCACACGACTCGTGTGTCAAGTGACACTGGTCGTGTGACCCAGTCGTGTGACCAGTCGTGTGAGTCTGAAAGTTGGCCAAAAGTTCGAGGAAAGTCACACGACTCGTGTGGCATGTGACACGGGTCGTGTGACGCGCAGAGAGACCAGCGGAAAATAGGATTCCTACGCGTTTTTGTCCCTTTTTCAAGCCATATTTGCCCTACAGTATATAAGGGACATGAGGAACACGGTTCTGGGACTTGGAACACCATTGGAGGCCTAGGGAAAGCACGAAACACACAAGGGATTCGAGGAAGTCAAGATTGAAGATCCGGGAACTAACGGAAACAATAGTTCTTCTTTCTTTTCTCTTTTTCTTCTTCATTGAACTCATGGATTTATTTATTTTGAGTATTGAGAATATGTTTAGTAGCTAAATCTCTTTGAGATTCTAGGATTTGCGAGTACTCGGATTATTTTATGAAGTGATTTTGTTTATTCATTCCGATCTTTCTTTCGTTTATCGTTTTCTTGTGCTTATTATTATTGTGTGAGTAGACGGCCGCTATGAATGCATACTTGTAATTGATTTGAGACCGAGAGGAGATAATTGATTGCTAGAATTGGGAAATTCATAACGTAAGAGTCTAAACAGACCGAGAGGTTGATAGGATCTTGCGAGGGAACTAGAATCTTAGGAGCGTATGGGAGTTAGTTGTTCATCTTGAGACCGAGAGGAGATAGATAGCAATTAATATCTACGATTTGCTTGTTCGAGAGAAAAGTTGAAATCACTTTAGCGATTATCCCTACGATTGGTAGAATTAAATAAGGTTTGAATGAATAAGAAAACTTTGCTAGAATAATCCCGAGGAAATCATAGCCTAGAATCTATTTTCTCATACTTGATTTATTTAGAATAAGCCTTCATTAGTGTTAGAATTTATTTTTGCATTCATTCATTAGTTTAGAATAAAAACTCCAATCAAATTTGCGTTTGTCTAGATAATATTTAGTCGTGTATATTTTGGTACTTAATTAGTTTTACAGCAGTCTCTGTGGAATACGACCTTGCTCGCCGCTTTCTGCAGCTACTCCGTACACTTGCGGGTAGTGAAAATATTTTGCGAACACTCACTCATTCTCTCTATTCATTACATCACTACATTTTCTCTCTTAAGCTGAGCACTGACTTAGGCATCGGAGGCCCGACGCCGGGGCCCCCCCGGCGTTGGGTTCTGCAGGTACGGAGGCCGGTTCGAGTTGAAGGAGCCCGGGTGAATCTTATTCACTTCACATTATTTATTTTACAATCTACATTGGTTTATGATGCTAACAAATATTAATATGTCATTCATATGATTAATTTATCTAGAAAAATGTAAAATTCATAACTTCTTAACCAATTGTTTAGTATTTTTTTTTTTAAAATATATATTTATAAATTACCAACTAAAAAATATTAAATGTTTTAATATATTATTATTAAAAGAATACACCCTAAATAATAAAATGTCTAATGTCTTTATTGGTACTTTGCAAATGTCAAACAGCTATAAGCTTTCAGCTATTTACCAAACACTTATTTAAAAACCGCTAATGCAATCCGCTAGTCACATCAGCTAATATAATCCGCTATCCACTATCCGCTAATACAATCTGCTATCCGCTATCCGCTATCCGCTGATCGCCAAACAAGGCCAAAAACTAATGTTTCACTCTGCAAGAAGTAAGAGTGTGTAAGGACTAGAGGGTAATAATTAGGGTTGAGCATGTGACTTAGAGAATTACGAACCATTTCGAAAATCGTTCGAAAATCGAACCGTAATTATTCCGAACCGGAAAATAATCGTTGACCGTTTGACTTTTTCCGAACCGAACCGAAAAAAAAAATATAATTGGTACAGTTCTGGAGATTTCACAAATATCCGTACCGAAAACCAAACTGAACTGTCACATACCGTACCGAACCGAAGAAACGAAATTAAGAATCGAATTATAACATTACATGTGTTATTAATATATTTTATGTTAACTTTGATCTTATATAATATAGTAATAAATATTAACCTTCACTTAAATTACATGCTTAGTAATACTTTATCTACAATTGAATTTTTCTATTATAAAATAATTATTTTAAATAATATGAAGGGTTAAAAAATATTTTTAGGAAAAAAACTTTTATATTTTGGTTGAATTTTAAATTTTCAATATTAGTTAGAACTAATTTTGTCTGAACTAAAATTTTGAGTTACTTCTAAAGTTGATTTAAAATAAAATCTTTAAATGAAGAAATATTGATGAATGTTGGTTTTATTAAAACATATAAAAATTAAATAATCAAAATTTAGAGTTACTTCTAAAACTGATTTCAAAATAAAATTTTCACTATAATGAATTATTGACGAATGTATTTTTTTAAAGCATATAAAAATTAATATATAATTAGGTAGTCATTCAAAAAAAATTAAAAAAATAAGAAATCTCAGAAGATCCGAACCAAACCATACTGAACTGAACCGTCCCAATAGTCCCGAATACCGAACTGAACCGAACCTAAAAATAAAAATCTCTGAACCGAAACGAACCGAATTTATGATACGGTTCCGAAAATCAAATTTTGGGATCTCCGAATTTTAGTACGGCTCCGGAGATTTATCAATCTCCGAACCGTACCGACCCACAGCCTAAGAACAACACTATTGAAATTGACTCCTTTGGCTGAGCTCGTTAAAAATTTGTCAGAATGCATTCGAGCTCGGTTGTTAAGGTTTTTACAAATTTGATAATGGTAAGGAATATATATGTTTTTCTTTTTTTTTTTTTATGTTCTCGATAAACCATTGTGAGGGATAATGGCTCGTGGCACTGTCTAGCTTGTAGGAAGGTCCACTAGGTAGTTCATGATTCGCTAGTTATCGCTAAGTCGTATTAACAACCTCATATTATTATTGTATCATACGCGTCAATACACTTTATAGTCATCAATAATTTTGTACTAACACATGTCTAAAATATATTTAAGATACGCATCGATACATTTTGTAGTTATCAATAACTTTGCACTAACACATTACACATGTCCAATATATTTATCGTAAGATACGCGTCGATACACTTTGTAATTATTGTGCATAGTTTCATAAACCGTGTCATCCAATGACTCCATAACAAAACGTGTACAGACCTATGCTACAACTAATAATTTAATCAATATGGGAGAAGATTTGCTTATATCTATGAATAGGGGAAGAGCCTAGGTTTGAGAATTCCTTACCATCTAAAGAATCTTGTGATTACATGTAAACCAAAAATTCTTTCTTCATTATCATCCTACATTGCTATTAAATTTTTTAGTATCTTTCTTTAAAGAATCCATCTGACTTTAGCATTAGAGTCTTTTCGTAGAGTATCTCTTCCAAGACTTAACCGATTATTCAAAGTTGAGTTACGCGCAAAACTCGACTTATTTGGTGTGGTGTACTTTAGTACCTAGTCATTTTTGTGTTTGTTAAGCAATAGAAAGCCTAATCCTCTCCCTGTCCCTTTTCTTTGTGCAGCGCCAGTCTTCGAAACAAAAACTGTCACCGCCCTCTCATCTTTGGCTGCCGGCCCCGCCGCCTTTGGTTTCACCATGCTCCTCACTTTTTATGTTTTTCGGCTTGGATTCGAGGAATTGCGGGTTCAATTTACTCCTTGTGTGTGGAGTTTTGATCCAGTCTCTTGGCTTGTTGAAGGAGGTGAAGGAATTTCGAGACAGTGCAAAAGTTGTGGTGCTTCCAACAATTCTCAGATTTGTCTAGCCAAATTGAGTTGTTTCGAAGTTCTCAGGTCTTAGTGTCTTGATTGTGGCATTGGCCGTTTAGGGTTGTTGTTTGCAAGGGCAAGGTGTGTGGGAGATGGCGAAGGCCTTATTCTATGTATTAGTTTTGTTTGTTTTGTGTTTCTTGTGTTTTGCTTTGTGGTTGTATTCTCCATTATTGGTGTGTCTGATTCTTCCACGTGGAAGTTAGGTAGCTTTTGTTTAACTTGTGTTTGTTTGTGTAAGGTTCTATGCTACCGCTCTGTAGACCTTCCCTTAGATTCAGCTAAGTTAGCTGGTTTATTCAGCCATTTTTAGTTCATGTTTTCTAATTTGTAATATAAGTCTTTTTTTTAAGAAAAAAAAAAAAAGACGTGATGTTTTCCTCTCATTTCTAGTTTTTTGTATTTTATTTGCTTGGTTTGATTCTTACACTAAATTGTTATTGTAAATTTCTAGTTATTAAATAATCAGACATAAAATGGGATATTGATTATTATAACTAGGTATTTTGTTACACAATTAAATTTATATTTTTTTAATTTTGACTTAATGACCTTGATTTTTTCACAAATATTCATAAACTAGCTTGCTTTCAATTAATTATAGTCAATGAGATGTATGGTTCAACATCCTCATTAATATGCAAGATAGGGAAGGAAATAGTAATGTCACGCTCCTCTCTTCTTCACAAACTGGAAGCCATGTAGATGCAACACCTCTCCCTACATACTCAATATGGGCCAGAATTGTCCCTCATGTATATAGGCCTCAATATGGGCTGAATTTCACCCTCTTTTCAAGTTGGGCTACATTGAAGATATTCTACACTGGCTAAAATTGGGCCCTTATGAATCGGTCCAGGACTGAACATACTGAAAATAAAACGAGGCAAAAGCATATAATAATCTACTGTACTTGAAATAAAATTTACTTGGGCACCAAACTGCCAAAACAAAATCCAAAGATAAAAGACATAAAACACTTTAGAAAAAAAAAAAAAAAAATCCTATAATAATTTATCATCAAAATTAGTCTGTATTATCTGCATTTGCTTCATCTGTGTTGGCATCTTTTTCTGCCATTTTCACAAGTGCTTCCAGGAAATCTTGAACCTGCAAACAATTATTACCAATAATTATAATAATATTCATCCAATGAGAATTGCAATAAATTTAAAAAACTATGAAGGACATAATTAAGAAGAAACAATACATCAGTGTCTAATCTTAATTTACCTCTGAAGTATCCTTAAGAGAAAAAGATGCGTTGCTCTCCTTCGGAACAGCGGATACAAGGATACCATAGCCACGATTTTTCTTCCTCAGCACCTGTACGAAACGAGACATCGCATTAACACCAAGTCCCAAAAAAAAAAATAAAAAAAATAATAATGAAATGTCGAGGCTATTGTGTTTTATCTTATTACCTTGAATGCATCTTCGTCTGTCCTATCATCCCCAATATAAATCGGGAGAACATCATTACGGTTGCTAAATCCTACATAAACAATTAAATTGTAACTGTTTTTTGTAATTTTCAAAAACAAAAAAAAAAAGTCTGGATCCCTAGTTGTATTAGACTGACTTACCTAGAGACTCTAGAAGAAACTTAACTGCCTTCCCCTTGTCCCAGTCAATCACCGGACGAACTTCCAAAACCTGTTAATCAGAGCAACAACATGTGACGAACAGAAAATTTGGAAGCGGTTTATAATCACACAAAGAGGTTTTCTTAATACTTCACCTTTCGTCCATGAGTCAGCCGAAGTCTTGGATAGTCGGCCAAAATATCATGAACATTTTGCGCAATCACAGGCCAGCTCTAAAATTGCGGGGAAAAAAAAAATGTTGTTTAACAAGAAAAAAAAGTTGAGACATTTGGTAAAATTGAAGGGAGAGGGAATTAGTTTAATGCTTACATTCTCCTCTACATTGCGGTAATGTACAGAGACACAAAACTTATGGTTCTCAACTTTCGAGCCTTCTATGTCTTTCGTAATTTCAGCAAACTTTCTGAAAACCTGGAAAGCCAACAAAAAATTAAGAAAAATGGTTATTTTTCAACCCGGACGATTTTTTTTCTGCACATAGATAGTTTTATTTGTTCCGTGTTGCAAAATAACAAACCTCGTCGATCATGGGTATAAATTCACTGGCAGGCTGGAATAAATTAACCTCCTTTCCCTGCATATGCCCAAAATAAAAAAATAAAAAATAAAAAAAAAAGTAATTTTCGGACAATGATATATTATAGTATTAGACAAAAAAGTGAACAATGACCAAATATATACCTTAGGATCAGACGATCTCACACAATTTTGATGGTTGTGTGGATTAACCGCGTCTTTGGCCGGAAAAATGATGTCCATTCCATGACTGCCGGCATAATAGAGTTCACTGAACCCCACCAATTCATAAACCTGAAAGAAACCGAGACAGTGTAAAGATCAAAATCTTATAGCACAAATATTAAAATAGTTACACGACGTTTCTATTAGAAATTCGTGTATCCACCTTATCTCGACTTCGCCCACTGATGATGGCGGTTGGAAATTTTTTCGCGACACTCTTTACAACAGATCGCATCTGATAAAAATCAAATCACTTCAATCACATGATAAAAAAATTAAAAAAAAAATAAATAAATCACGAAATTGAGTAAAGTAAGTGCATTCGATCAATCGCTGAATCATCAAATTGCTTACGTCATCAGACATAAAAGCTCGATCAGGGTCATCCACAATCGGTGAAAGCGTGCCGTCATAATCCAAGAACACGACCAACTTTCCATTCTTTGCACGATCTACAATCCTCTGGAACGAACCAAGGGCCGATGGGTACTTAATCTGCAGCAAGCAAATAACAGGATAACTATATATCAAGATTGATATCAAAAAAAATATATAACAATTAAAAAAAAAGACATAGCAAAATGATTCATTAATAACAATAGCACTAACAATTGTACGCACCGTCCAAGAGAGATAAGCAATTTCGGCATCATCCGAGACGGACTCAGCACCGTTGAAATCCTTGAGGATCTTCTTGCGAGGAGGGGAAGATGATTTCATGGAGTCCAACCAGCCGTTGTATCGAACATCACCGAGTTTTACGGACTTTTTTCTTGGAACGGTGGGGATGCTTTTAGGGAAACTGGGCCCGCCCGATTGCGAGCAAGGCAGGAGGCCCGAACGGATCCCGAGCCTCGATTTGTTCAGCGAGGCCGGGTCCGTGAGAACTGGCGAGGAATTCGTTGACTTAACGTCCATCGGAATTCGGAGTTTTTTTTTTAATGATCTAATTCGGTATAACTCAGAAAACACAGCAGAAAATAGCCCTACTAACCCACCCTTTTATCGATGAAAAACCACCTTTTCAATGTGATTCTGTTACAGCATTCCATTAATCTGAGGATTCGCGAAATCTGATCGACAGCATAAAATTATGGTTATATTAACGCGCAAACAAATCAATATTTTTGACTGATTTTCTTACTTTTTAGGAAAAGGAAAAAGAGAAAAACGATCATCCTGCAAAAAAATGGGATCTTTTCTAAAATCACGTGACATATATACCTCATCTTCAAAGACACAATGCATTTATACAAGGAAAAGCATCATCGAACCGTCTTTTTTCTCCTGAAATTGCAAAAGCAAACATTAATTACGAACAAATGAATCACAATATCGGGAATAACAGGGTTTGATACTACACCATCTACATCATTTTCAGCACTACAATGAGTTTGTATGGTACAAAGCATGATGACTTGTACTAAATTTTTTCTAAGAAACTAAAAATACTCAAAATGAATAAAAACATAAATGAGTACAATAGAGGACTTATAAGCCAACTTCTTCGATAAACTTGTTAAGATGCACAAACGAATGCCTTCACCTATGCCAAGTTTTACCACTTTTATAAAGGGAGAAAGACACCATAAGAGATGAAACTGACACCACCTAAAAAAGTTTCCGTTAAAGTAAGAAGAAAGATACAAATCTTGCCGATAAATAAAGCACATTGAGTTAAGAATACATACGTCACGGTTAGTAAACCAAATAAAATATAATTGAGAAAGTCCTAGGGTGACTTGAAAAAAAACGTGTGTAACGGTTGCGGTGGTGTCTTTTCTGATTGCAAACGCGGAAAAGCACGCTAGTGCACTTACGTGACGTATTAGACATTTTATTTCTGAATGGAAAGAAGAGACAGCCTTTGAACATATCTAACTATTTACTTCCCTCACAAAGTGTGAAAACACAAAAGAGCTCGAAGAAGGAAAAAATCGTAAAAGCACTGTTGGGATTTGTTTCTCAAATCATCCAAGTTTGCTTGCAGACACAACGAATCAAGGTTTTCTAAAACCATGGAGAAATGCTAGTAAAGTAACTGTGCAAATGAGAAAAAGGAAAAAGTGAAAGATTTTAATACCAATCAAGAACTAAACTAGTTACGGGGAGAATGTCAATGACTATCACGACATGAAACACGAACATGATACGATTAGAAAAACGATTATAGTGACAAATGACACAATGAGCAAGACACAACATGACATGACACAAAAAACGACATGAGAAGCACGAAATTAAAAAAAAATAAAAAATAAATTTAGATTTAGTATCATAATTATGATAAAATAAAACAGACAATACGAAAACACGATAATGGAACACAAACATGATATAAAAGCCAATCAAATCCCATGATTGGCATTGACCCTTAAGAAGTTCCATTCAAACGAGTGCGAAAAACAAAAAAAAGATTAATATTAGAGAGACATGAAATAACATCCTCTCTTCAAATGCTGCCATCTGCTTATTGTAACGATTAATAACACGACCACACACCCACCTAAATAAACAAATTACAATCAAAAGGGATATGCAAATATTAATTTCAAGCTACATGGTATTCATCTATATATGCACATATATTATTCAGCTATAATTTTCTGATAAGCCCACATATTCAAATATTTCAAGAATCACATGCCAAGTATATATAGTCGTCATATGGAAATATTAATATCCATAACTTGTGTTGTAGTAGTCCTCACTGCTTGACTGTCTCAATAGACTACACAATATGAAAAAGATGGATCCAATCACATCCACCGCTCACGACAAATTTAATAGACGGGTCGATGTACACATTTTCAATAGTAAAAATCAACACAGTTTCAAATAATACTGAAATCGTAGTAGCAACTAGCAAGCATTCATGTAACAAGAAAACAAATGCTTCTTGTTAAATATCTTTGAAAAAATTTAAATTGTCAGAAAACTCAGAACAAAAGTTCTTGAGAATGACCATCTATGCATATTTGGTGGCCCCATGAAAAAAAAAAACGATCGATTAAGACACATTAAACCAACATTTCATACTAACGTCTGAACAGCAACCGACATATACAAAAAGAGGACTAAATAAATAAATAAATAAATTGTTCAGTGATTCACGAAATCCCCAATAAATAAAATAGATATAAAAATTAGAAAAACATAAAATTAATCCCGAAAACATTAACACACACGACGTACTGGAATAAATAATTTCAATCAATAATTGAAATTCCGAGAAAAAAAAAAGAAAAAAAAAATCACACTTTCGTAAAGGAAAAGATTTGATTTTTATAATAGATTAATTAAATTTCAAGAGAAAATTTAATCATACAATAGATTAATTTAATTTCAAGAGCATTGTGACATATTCGAGACATTGTTCATGATATAAAGAGATAACAATTTAAAAAAAAATACAAAAAATAATTACAAAATACACGCACCTGGTGAAGGACGATTGTGCGTGCAATTCACGGCGTCAGATTGAAATTTAGCTCCAAAGAGACAACAAAGGGGCAAAAGGGTCCGCGAGAAAAATATACCTGGTTTAAATAGAAACCCTAAAATCGGGAAAGAAAAAATTACAGGAAAAAGGAGAGAGAAAAAAAGGAAGGGGAAAGAGAAAGGGGAAGAAGAAAAGCAATGCATTTATTTATAGTTTTGATTTTGTGATGAAAAACAGACGTGCGAAACAAGGCAACTTCTCCTCCCCTCTTGTTCGGTCGTTGAATCAGGAAACATTTTATTTATTAATTAATTGGGTTATATATATATATAAATATTTTAATTTAATATGCATATTTTTTAATATATACTTATGTGATAATAATAATGTATGGGATATAAATAATTTAAAAAATAAAAATAAATAAATAATATGAGCAGCAACTGTCAAAGGTTGTGCCTTTTTTCAGTTTCTTGAAGCAGTGGTCAATCTCTGCGGTGTTTCTTAAAAGGGGCGATCTGCAGTTTCTAGAAAACCGGTACAAAGAAACGTGAATATTTTTTTTTTTTTTAAAAAAATGACACTATTTTATTTTGACTTATGGGGAGATTTTTGTCTCTTTTTTGAGCTTTTCTTCATCTTATGTGTATCATTTAATGGAATGAGATATGAATTAAATGTATATGAAAAAAAAAAAAAATCTCAATTATAATAGATAATTAATCTCGCTCAAATGCCCTCGGTGGTCAATTTGATTGTCAAACAAATTAATGTGGTAGAATAATATTTTACATAGACATCGGTTATGCAATTCAAAGATGATGGTATTTAGACAGGTAATTGATGGACACATGTTAATGTGACAACGGTGGGTAATGTGAAGAACTCTCCCTTGTGACACATATATAATTTGTTCTTGTGCTATTAAAATCTTGATCAAACGGAATGATGTGGCCCTTATATTAATTGCAGACCAAATAAGAAAATCAGGCTGAAGACCGTTGTTATCATCCGACCTGGTAATATGCATTATCTACGCGAGATCACATACTTAACGGATTATCACTGGTGTTAGGCCAAACATATCTCACCCCGGTTTAAAAGCTCAAACTGAATCTCGGCTCGCTCAGACCACAACCGATCTGTCGATTAATCGCACTTCGTCCGACGTCCTTTTACGACACCGACTTACGGCTTGAAACCGAGGTCACCAAAACCGAAGCAGGTGACGAGGCGCCTACACGACGTTCCCCTACACCACAAGATACCTCATTATTCGGGTGGGACCCGCTCACATGGCCGCCCATCTAAAAGTTACTTTACAAAAAGTGACCGCACATCTCGAAACACGGGCCCAAAAAGATACTATAAATAGAAGATTCTTATTCTTGTACAAGGATCGAATTTTCGACATCCATATATAACAAACAGCCCGAATACCTTTCACCTCGGTTCACCTCGGACCGGGGCCATCGTTCTTGTTTTGATGCATGCTTTACGTTCATATTAATTAAAACACCTTGTTAATTTCGTAATAAAAGTGTTGTAACAATCATACAACAACAACCGTCAAGGCCGCTCCTCAGTCGGCCCATTCAATTACTGCAAAGGTTGTTGATCGCTCGATCGACACGACAATATCCCAAAGGAGCTTCTCGGGGATGGTTGTCGATCAGTCTGTCTATCTGAGCACGCTCTAATAAAGCTAGTAGTACCACTCTAATACACGCGACATCATCCTACCAGTGGTGCAACACCCTTAATGCCAAACCACTAACTTTGACTATAAAATCTTTGACTTTTGATGGTCGAAGGACATAGGAAAAAAGAGGGGAAAATTAGTATTATCATCACCGCTACAACAATAGCAACCACTATACTCATATTATCGATTGTCGGGTTCCTTGTATTTTAGGGCATGAGCCACACGTGTAAATATTTATGCTAATGAAACAGGCTTGTAGATCCAAATCTCCTCGCCGCAATTTCTCTTATCCCCATACTAATTCCCTAAACTGTTACAGTAACTAATAACCCCCGATTCTGTGCCTTAGATACACATATTAATTTCAAGGGTTCGTGAGATTATAAATAGCTACCATCCTCTCATATTGTTTCACATCCGAACACTTACTCTTTCATATACATGGCTTCTTATTCTCACCGGAAAGGCAGCTCAGCCGACCTCCTTTTATTTAAATTTTAAAGTGTGACATCTCATTGTCTCCTTTGATGGATATGGTCATACTAAGAAATTAATTATTTGAATTGAAACCAAAACTGATGTAGGGGAAGTCGATATAAATTAGGTGGAATAGAACAAAAACGTTATTCTTTTTAGACTCGAATTGAAATAAATTTTCCAATCCAATTAATTATTCTAAATAAAAAGAGCATGCGATGCGAGGTACCACACGTTCTACAGATAAATAATTTAACAGGAAATGAACACCATAAAATAGTACTGGATTTAATTTCGCATTTTGATTATACTAATTTCACCTAAAAAAAAAGTTTAAAAACATTACTAAAAAAATTATACTTAAATTTATTACAAAAAAAAGTTCTTGTTTAAATTTAAATTTCTTTCTAAAAAAATTATACTTTTATTTTTCGTTTAAACCGACATCAGTCATTAGCATGACTTGCCCACCTTACTTATATTATATTGATTTTTTTAAGGCACATCATATAATAACTTTATACATAAATTCATTTAATTGATAATAAATTTATTGTTTTTTAGTTAATATTAATTAATAACTTAGTTTTATTATACATATAAATATAGTTATTTATTTGGAGTTTTATCAATACAAGACCCAAAAATGGGTAAACTATCAATGTGGGGCATGGAAGTTTTTTTTGTTTTCTCTATTGGTGACTTAACTGTTATAAAACTATCAAATTAAAGACCCAAAAGATGAGTAAACTATCAATGCGTGGCCTGAAAAAATTTTTTTCTCAATTCGAGACTTAAATGTCATAAAACTATCAAATTATGTTTAGAATTAACAAAACTCAAAGCACCATTAAATTTAGAGTTTAAAAAAAGGATTTGTGTTTAAATTTAGAGTTTTTTTTTAAAAAATAATATTTAATTATTCCATTTTATATTCATATTCATTCACATTTTTAAACTATCAATGCATATGAATAAAATTTCAATAAGCATGATAGTCAACTTAAATATAAAAATCATATTAATTATTTACCTAATATAATCACTTGCCTTATTCTTTTAAACAACAAACACGAATATTTAGTATAAACACTCAAGAGTATGACTAGTTATAAATTATGTAAAAATGTTTGGATGAAAAAGTGAGTTAAAGAGTAGAAAAAATTGATGGAAGCACGCAAAATTTTTAAAAATGTGAATGAATATTAAAATAAAATGTAATAATTAAATATCATGTTTAAAAAAAAAAAAAAAAACTCTAAATTTAAACACCAATCTTTTATTTTTTATTTAAAACTCTAAATTTAATGGTGTTATGAGTTTTGTTAGTTCTAGACTTAATTTGATAGTTTTATATTTTTAAGTCCCGAATTGAGAAAAAAAATCTTTCAGGCCCCACATTGATAGTTTACCCATCTTTCGGGTCTTTAATTTGATAGTTTTATAATATTTAAGTCCCGAATTGAGAAAAAAAAATCTTTCATGCCCCACATTGATAGTTTACCTATTTTTTACGCCTTGTTTTAATAAAACTCTTATTTATTTTGTATATACAATATATAAAATCGAAATTCGTTTTATTTGAGGTATCGTATATGAAAAATGGATAACAATTATAAAAATCTATTAATTTTGACTGTTATTCAAAAGTGTGATAAATCAACGTTGTGTTACAGTGTTAATAGCTGTTGATATAAAATATTAATTATTAATAATATTTATTTATTTTAATATTTTATAATTATAGTAACTTAAATACTTTCACATTTACTCTGCGAAAAGAAGAAGCTTGTTGCTCACCTAGAAAAAGCTATCAATAAATAAATCTATTTATTTATTTTTTATGAAAAGCAACCGCTGCAAATAGAACCGTTTCACATGTCAACATTTTGGTCAAAACAACAGATTTTAAAATCATTTACCAAACATTTCTTTTAACTGTTTGGCAATTGGCATGTCCAAACCGCTAAAAGCTGCAAAAAGGTTTTTCTATTTACGGTTCGATTTTGCTATTAAGCTAACAGTTGACTTTATAGTAGAACTAATTTCTTTTAATTAATGACAGTTGACCATATAATGGATTGATTGTGTGATTACATGTTATTATTGTGGTTACATTTAATTTTTTTAAATAAAAAACGTATTTGAAATTCATAAATAAATAATAAATAATTCAAAAAAAAAAGACGTACCAAAATATACATTACATCCACTCAGATAAACGCAATTTCAAAAAAAAAATTAAATATTCCAACTTCTTTAATTATAAATTTGACCTTTAAAAAAAGTAAAAAAAAAAAAATAATTAATCATTATATACATACAAATAACTCACAATGCTTCATTTATATCTGTTCAAATACACATGGTCTAATAACACTGAATAATTTCCATGCTCATGTTCAATCGTATTAACAAACAAAGCAATTTTTTCATTCGTTTTTTCAACTCAATTAAAGAAAAACAAACGCCATTGAAGCTTGAATGAGCTTAGGTCTACAACAGAGATTGTGTACAGTTTTACACAGCAAACAGAACCCTGATTTAGCATAACAATGAAAGCCAAAAATCAACAAATCCTGAAAGAATGTATACATTTGCTAATATATATGCAGTAAATTCTAACTGTTTCCATTAACACTCACAACTAATTAATAATCCCTAATCCCCAATTCAAAACACTCACAAAGCTAACTCAACACATGCCTCAATCTTTAATCAGAAAAAATCCCCAAATCAAGTTTTTTTTTTTTTTTTTGCCCTAATTTCCTAAATCAAGAAACCCCACATTTGCCCTAATTCCCCAAATCAATTGACAGCCTTCTCGCACTGCTCAAACTCCTTCACCAATTTCGCATCATGAAACCCTACCAAGAACTCCGCCACCGCCTCCAAGAACAACGCCGCCTGGTACACGGTGGTGGCGCTCACGACGTCGGCCAGCACGCTCCTCCTCAGCCTGTTCGCGTCCACCAACACGCCCACCAGCTCCTCCATCTCCTCCGCAACCGCCTCCCCCACAGCCGCCGTCCCGCCCCAGTCAGCCCCCACGCGCCGCACCAGCTTCGCCTGCGAGCCGCGCGCGCGCGCCGCCAGTGCGGGAACCATGAGCCGTAGCCCGCACTCGATCTGGTCGACCCTCGCCGCCAGGGCTCTGGACGGGCTCCGCCACGCCACGGCAACGTGCCACGGCCGGTGGCCGAACTCCTCCATCTCCACCGAGTCGTACTCGAGGAACCCGCGGCCGTCCTCCTCCTCCTCGTCCTCCGGGGATGACGGCGATTCTTGGTCGTCGAGGAACGACCGGAGGAGGTTGGTGAAGAGGTAAGGGTGGAGGTCGCCGAGCCAGAGGAAGGGCTTCTCGAGGGCGTTGCGCCAGTCCGGGTGGAGGCACTGGGCGACGTCGGCGGCGGCGGCCTGGTCGAGGGCAAGGTAGTAGGACTGGAGATGGTGGTGCATGCCGTCGACCTGGAGGGAGAGGAGGGCGGGGGAGAGGGAGAAGGAGGAGAGAGCGAGGCGAAGCTGGGGAAGGAGGGTGTTAGAGAGGGTGGCTAGCCACTTGTTGTAGAACTCGGCGAACGGACGACTTCCGGTGGTTTTCTTGCGGTTAAAGGGAGACGTTTTGAACATCTTTGGGGGAAGATTTGAGAGCCACTGCAAAATCAATTGAGAGAGACTCCAAATTTAATTTGGGGTTGGATAATGGAGAGGGTTTATTTTTATTCTGTTTCTGTGAACTTCTGATTTTTTTTTTTTAATTAATTATTTATTTATTTAAATGAGAAGTGGGTTTTATACTGTTATTACTGTTACTGGTGCAAATACAAGTGGGCTTTTTTTTTAATTAATTAATTATTTATTTACAATTTTTTTTTATAATTTTCAAATACTATTTTAATAAACCATATTAGTATTTATATTTAAAATGACACACGTCACTTATATGACTTGCTATTTTATTATAATAATCTATTATTAATTTGTATACTATAACAATTTTATTGTTAAACTAATTTAGAATAATTTTATTTTTTCTAACTAATACTAATTAGTAATTTAATTTTTATTATAAAAATGAATATAATTATTTATTTATTTTGTAATATACACTATAGATGTCTAATCTCTAAGATACAATCAATTTCATGTATTATATATAAAAAAATTATAATAAATAATTTTTTTATTAACTTTTAAATACATTTATAATTTAGGTTAGTAATTGTTGTATAATTATAAAAGAAATATGAGGAAAATAAAAAGATTGGGGTAAAAAATTATGTATTATAAATCACGTCTAGATTATGAAATGATATTAAAAAATAATCAACGCATTAAAAAGAATTATAAATATCCAGTATATTTATGAATATTCTAAGCCTAGTTATTTTATTGGAAGTAAATTTAAATATATCCGAACCAAATGACAATGCATTAAAATTTCCATATAAGATTTCAAAAGCGTGCGAGCCTACCACTTAGATTTATCACGTTTGAGAAATTATATACATGAGCGATTTCACATGATTTAAATAATTCATTTTCATATTCAGTTTGACATAAGTACCAACTCAGCTCGACATGTTACTTCTAAATAGCTAAATGACTTGTTTTAAAATAAATTTGTTCGGATTATTTAGTTTAAAATTGAATGGTTTATGGATAACTCATGTTCATATTCGGTGTGCCTTACGAACCAACTCAGCTCGACACGTGAATTCTAAATAGCTAAACGATTTGTTTTAAATAAATCCGATCGAATTGTTTCGTTTAAAATTAAAATGTAGTTTATGGATAATTTTGGCTCATTTAATAGACAAGCTTGGTTTACTTTTACAAAAAAAAAAAAAAAAGATAATAATAATAAATAAATAATAAATAAAATTGGGTTTACTTTCTACTCAAACGACTCTAATTTTCTTGATTTATGTCTGACGGATAGACATATTTTAAGATGAGAGGAAGGAACTTCCCCTTTGTTTTTGTCTCTATTTAGCCATTGATCCCCTTTGTTTTATTAATAATTGCCCTATAAATCACATCATTTTGCGACAATCAAATATGCGCATTATTAGTTTTGTATAGCTTTGGGCTCCTACTCATACCATGGTTTGCAAGTGTTGCCTATCGAAAACTGATGAAACTGAAGTGATGTTTTATCGAACGAAAAAGTATAGTAATAAAGATAAGTGAATACCGAACAAGAATCCGGTTCGGTCATTTCGTAATATTTATCCCTCAAGAAAACAAAATGTGGTTGAATTTTAAGCTTTTACAAGAGCATATATTTTGGGTTAGTCTTATGAGCGGAGCCACTCATAGGCTAAGGCAGTAGGGTAGGCTCCAGGTTCACGTCCAAATGCTACCTTTCTTTTTTAAAATTCTTTATACATAGTATCATGTAATTTTTTTATTTAGCCCTATCTAATTTCAGGCTGAATATTTTAAGATTCATGTCGAATTTGTTCATCTGAGAGCAATGGTGAAAAAGCCGAAAAGTTATGATCGAGGTGAGAGGAAAGAAGATAATCTTTTATTGTGAAATGACAATTGTGCCTTCACTAGATTTTTATTATCTAATATGGTCCAACACACTATTGCCTTTTAAATTCTTAACGGGTTGATCTGACAAATATCAAATGAGTTGGATAATTAAATTTGATACACACTTTCTCGGCTTGTCTCATTGCATAGTCCATCATCAATTTATCATTAGTTTTTTTTTTTTTTCTCACCTCCAATAATTAAATTGGCCTAATTTTTTAGACAAAGAAAAAACTTTTACAGAGTTGATTGCAAACATGTTCGACTCTATTTGTTTAATTGACAAGTTCGATTAGCTATTTCTTGGCCGATCGGTTCATTGAAAAAATAAAAAATAATGAAAAAAAATACTACATATATATATATTTTAAAAAAAAAGTCAAACCTTTTGTTTTTGTTCGAAACTGAAACCGCTGATTCAAAATGTATAAATTATAAAATATTAAACATGAACTGGACTGGTCAACACCACAGGCCGTTCAAAACCTGTGGTCAACTGGCCGATTTGTGTCGGTTCGTGCTGAACTGACATACCGGACCGACCGATGACCGTGTCAATCTAGTTTCAATAACACATACAATAAATGCAGCCCAAGATTAAATTTTGTTATGGCTACGCGCTAGTAGTCTACGCGGACTTGGTCCATCGAAATTTGTTGGACGAACTAATAAATGCAGGAAAAGCCACAGCGGTATACTACATAAGTATACTATTACTACTATGTATGAAGAAAAAGTCAAAAAGACGATGCATGTGAAGTGGACTCCACACGCCTAAAATAAGAAGTGATGGATAAATGTGCCTACAGAATCGCATCTTAATGCACAAAAGTCATCAAATTAAGGGAAATGCTACCATCCCGTTACGGTACCATCCCGTCAGATGTTTTAACCGTTGGATCATCGATCTTATCTAACTACACGTAGATCTAACGGTTAAAACAACCGAAGGCAAATTAAATAAAATAATTGTTCACACAACCACCCCACGCCACTTTACTCTATTCTCGCTGGTTCAAATAGCCATTATTTAATGCCGCTATTTACGGATCAGCCACTTTTATTTAAA